>VMBQ01000242.1:195179-332361 GCA_007657795.1 Dreissena rostriformis | reverse complement strand
TTTAGTTTAAACATATTTTATTTCAGGAACAAGCATATTATATACAAAGTATGCATGCGTAGTTACAATTGATGTACATGTTCTGAAAATGGATGAGAACGAAAGACCAAGTCTTGTTTAGTTCTTTTCCGTACATAGTGTTTGCAGGATTGTAACTTTACAGTTCAAATGGTGGTAGTCATTTAAACATACGATAAGGCATTTTAAACAAAAGAAAGAAAATTGTAATATAAAAGGAAAACAAAATGTTAATATACAATACAATATGTAATGCAATTAGTAGTAGTGAACAATGACAATGAGTCCTGAATCGGACGAGGGGAGGTTATGGAACGTTCCAATATAGTGTGGAACACAAACAGAGGTATGAAAGGGGTTTGTTATTTAAGATTGTTTTGTATTTTGGTCTTTTGATATTTTGATTTTTTGATGTGACAGATAACTAGGTATCAAAGCGTTTACTATGCTTAATATACGTGTGAACTGCATCAAAAATACGAGTTATTTTTTGAAAGTTAATACTTTCGTCTCCATACAATAATGTGTTTAGAGATGTAGGTGCTCTAGGGGTAATTGCATTAATGAGAACTTCTCGGTATTGCATGAAACGGTCGCATTCGAAAAAATAATGATATACAGTTTCAATAGCTCCACACAAACATAAGGGTGACTGAACAATATTGCACATATGAAGGTCTGATTTAATGAACTACAATGAGTTCTGAGTCTAGAATGGAGCATTTGATGGCGTCTCTCGCCATAATAGTAAAGTAAATTAGGTTTAGTAGTATCGCTAGAAAGGAGCATTTTAAACGAGTGAAGAGAATCAGCATTACGTGTTTCTAGTGGGAGATTGTTCCATTCTGTTATTGCGGAGGGTACAAATGAGTTTGAGTATAAAGTTGTGCGAGCTGTCACATTTCTAATGTTTGCTCCATTACGTAATGGATAAGAGCTGTTTCTTCCGACTGTGTCTGGTACTAAAGATATAAGATACGCCGGTGAAAGGTTTTTAGTAATTTTGTACATAAGAATAAGTTTATGATTTCGTAGCCTCACATTTAGTTTTTCCCACCCAACTTCGTTATATAGTTCATTTATGGAGACAAGCTTCGTACAGCCAGATACAGTACGGGCAGCTTCAGTTTGAATTTTTCTAATTCATCTTTTTCAAATTGGCAGCAATTGTCAAATACAACATCTGAATATTCAAGTATGGGTCTTATAAATGAGCAGTATATGACTTCCAACGCTTTCCTGTCAAGCGTATGTTTAAGTCGACGCATACTATTTAGCCGTTTCCATGCTTTGTCCTTTATATGTGGACTATGTTCGTGCCATGAACAGTCATTAGTCAAGTGGAGTCCTAGGTGTTTATGTACACAAACTTCAGGGATCGTTACGTTTTGCATTGTCAGAGGAGGGTGGATCGGCTTGTTTTGTTGTCGAGATTTAATAAGAGATTCTGACTTAGATGGATTAAATTTTACCAGCCATTGTTGAGCTCACGTATTTATTCGATCAATATCAGCTTGCATTAGGGTTGCTGTCTGATCAGGGGAATTGACAATCATGTAAAGGCTTGTATCGTCTGCAAAAAGATTAATACATGAAACACTTCTGAAAAGGGAGATAACCCTCCGTAAGCATGAACATGAACAGAGTTATCTCTTTTATGCAATACGTTTGTCTACCCAATTTTCCTTATGCACAAGCCGTTTATATATAAGACACAAAAACTATCTGGAATCCCATGTAACAATATAAATAATGCACCTAAGGTATGTTCATTGAATGATAGACACAGCCTTATGTTACGTGATTGATTCATTAAATAAATATATAAAATAGAAAACATATGGCCAAACATATGGTTTAGAAATAGACACCCATTTGGTGTAAATGGAGTTTAAATATGGAATAAATGCCAAACAGAACACAGCCCCAATTAATATCACGTTCAGTATCAATATCATACTCCTTAAGACGTATACGAGTAAAACGGTGAGATGGAAGAGGTAATTAAAAAACAAACTATATAGATGTCTCGTTAGAACATATGCATTTACAGATTATATAATAACTAGTTTGTTATAAAAACCCATTAACGTTAACGTTGGTAGCTCTTAGTTCCAAACTTGGTAACGTAGTTCTTAAAACTAGGTTAACTTAAAGACAAAGCTTGTTAACACCCTAGAGGTCACATGATGTTACCAATCATCATTAAACTTGCTCAGAATAATCCGGTCTCCTTCTATAGCTAAAGTTAAATCTTGCGTTGAATATTTTCTGTGGATCAATTACATTTTTTCTACGCATTTTAAAACCCTATCAAATTGTCATCTACATTGAAAGTTTTTACCTTCTTCATTAAACGTAAATATTTAACCGATTTAACGACGTTTATGTTTACTGTTGCGTACAATTCTCGATTACTGAACTCTACACCAGAACCCGTAATTACCCCGATGATCTCATTTATGCAACCAATTAAGTGCGGATTCGTTTCTGGTTTAACGCTTTGATTATACTAAGTGACTGCACCATACACTTCGTCCGACCATTATTATTATTTCCATTGTGTCGGTCTAATTATTTTTAACGTTTTATCGTTTCATCTTGTCGGTGATGCAAGTCTGCATCACGCTCCTGGCGAGTTTTTTTGTGATAAAGCAGAGCTAGTTTAAGTGCAGTGAAAAACGACGGTCTATACTTTATATAGACATTAACATATATAATACGTACATTTTTTATTCGTGATTTCTCTGGAACAGATCATTCGCTATTTTGGGAAATATATGTATATGTGTATATGTATACGTGTTTTCCGTCTTCTTGACTCCATATCTGAAAATAAGCTCTTATCATGTTGACAACATGTGACATCGGTACAAAATATTTCGCAATGCTGGGATGATAGGGTCTTTGAATATGTGTTTAAGTCGCATTGGCAGTATATGCCCATGTTTTTACATGAATGATACTTTGTTAAAAGGGAGAGAACACTTCTGAAAAGGGAGATAACCCTCCGTAAGCATGAACATGAACAGAGTTATCTATTATATCCAATACGTTTGTCTAACCAATTTTCCTAATGCACAAGCCGTTTATATATAAGACACAAAAACTATCTGGAATCCCATGTAACAATATAAATAATACACCTAAGGTATGTTCATTGAATGATAGACACAGCCTTATGTTACGTGATTGATTCATTAAATAAATATATAAAATAGAAAACATATGGCCAAACATATGGTTTAGAAATAGACACCCATTTGGTGTAAATGGAGTTAAAATGTGGAATAAAGGCCAAACAGAACACAGCCCCAATTAATATCACGTTCAGTATCAATATCATACTCCTTAAGACGTATACGAGTAAAACGGTGAGATGGAAGAGGTAATTAAAAAACAAACTATATAGATGTCTCGTTAGAACATATGCATTTACAGATTATATAATAACTAGTTTGTTATAAAAACCCATTAACGTCAACGTTGGTAGCTCTTTGAAGAAATATGTGTCACGACAAACAATGGCAATACATATAGTTTACTTTTCAACAAGAGGACCAAATGAAATAGGTCGCTCAACTGATACCGAAGAGAACTGAAATGTTGTTATTCGCTTTTGATAAAAAAAAATTGAACACATATTCTGAGCAAAGCTCGTGAAGATCGGAAACAGGTAACATCTATGCAGCGAAACATTGCGCAACACTTATCAAATATAATCGCAGCTTTTGAATCATTTTATGAGTAAAACATATAAGTTTCTTGAAAAGAAAAGTCCTTGTAATCATTCAACACAAGAAACACGGCACCGCCACAGAATCAGGTTGTCAACGTGTTTATATTATTTGAATAATTTTGTAATCCAAAGCTATGTCTGCATGTAAGCTACATACCTACAGGCTTTCAGCTCAATACCTCCTCCCAAACTCATTTAAAGTATGAGTTAAATTGACTTGAACAAAATGGTACCAAATGCGATCCAAACCTAGCTGTACACAAATGCTACCGACATACACAATCCTTGAACAATACTCACGTAAAGTCACAAGATACTCAGCTGAATCAGTATTTCGCTGTTTAGCTTTTCCCACAAAGAAAGCTCAAGCTTTGTCTTCATTTAAGCGACCTACACACAATGTTTAAGTGCAATATCTCCATGAACACTGAAGTTATTGATCAGACTCTATTTTTCTATTTTAAGTTACAGTAAAATTGACCTTGATCCGATAGGTCTCCATGAGAGCTTGTTACATTGTATATCCTAAGTTTCAACAAGATCGGTAGATGCGAACCTAAGTTATTGACTCGCAAACAACTTGCTAGACACCGCTTGCCCGAACAAACACCCGTAAACCCCCAAAAATAGACACAATGCTTAACTGAGTTGATAACTGGCTGTCCGGTTAGCGTACACGCGCTTATCAAATAGGCGACCCTGTGCGCTTGGTTTGGGGTCACTCTACCGTACAAGCTTCCCACTACAGAACAAGACCACGCAAACATTGAATATGTTACAATAAAGTTCTTGACAAAGACGTATAATAGACTAATACAAATGCACCTGAATTAGTCTAATGACTAAGTAGACACGACTGAACAATATTTTATTACATAATACGTGTTTCCGGTCACATGGTTCAATAATTGGCACCTAATAAACCCATTTAGCCAATTATATGTTTTCAGTTTCAGACGTATAAGGTAGCATGCAACGTCATTATCAATAACGTTCAGTTTATTTGGTTCTATGTTCAGCGTTTAATCTTGGCATAATATTGGCATTGTATGTTTCATGTTAGTTGTTATCTAACATCAGTCAGGTCGTGTCAACGTGCAATTGCGGGATGTTATTATCAAAACCAAAAGATAATCGCTATTTGTGAAAATACGCATAATATCTATTTGATAATATAATTGGCTTCAAAACAGAAACTTGACTGCTAGAATTTACACCGGATGTTGATGATGCAGATTTCATATCATATTTACTTCGTCAATTTTGTAGTGCTGTATTCGCGTTTGTTTTCGTGAACTTGTTAATGTTTCATGGTACTGTTATGTCATTCTTCACTTCTTAGAAATCCTGAATACAAAGTAAAAAAAACGTTAATGCATCAAAAAAGAAATATGAAAACACCCTGTAAAAAAATATCAATTAGGAATACAGGAAATCGGACATTCTATGTATACATTTTTACTTTTCGCCCCAGCATAAATTTCTATGAAAATTATTATTTCATTACATACCATTAGGTGATATTGTGCAGCACAACTTGCTGCTCTCTGCATGAATTTCTGGGTATAGTGTCTTACCATCGAAACGCTTATCACAAGTGTAAATATACATCTAATGACAAATTTATCTTGAATATCCTCATATTGTTTCTTTTCGTATTATATGGGGTGTAACCATCGTAATGGCGTTATACATGTACATATGAAATTACGTTACGGTTTAATAGCAAACAGTGTATATGTTAGATGTTAATAAAAATGTAGACAACAAGTTAACCCTCCGTCTGTCTGTCAGTCTGTCTCTCTGTCCGTCCGTCAGTACGCTTCTGACGGCAGAAAACGTTCCTGCGTTTACTCATAAAGTACTCAAGATACCTAGATGACACTATTTATACTAACTCAAAAAGTACATAAGACATTATCATCAAACTTGGTATACACTTTCAGCTTGATGTTTTCGGTATGTGCGTCTGTCGATCAAATGTTCTGGTTATGAAGTCCGTGTGTATATTTGTCCGAAAACCTAAAAGAACTCATAAAGAACATAGCATATAACTGGATCCTGAGATTTCTCAGGAATTACATAAGATTCTTGCACAGACCTTAATACACTCACTATAATAAGAAAGGGACATGCGAGATTTATACAAGACCCGTCGGTGTTCCCATTCATATTTAATCGCTTATCCATAAAACAGTAAAATGTTTACTAAATAGCAAACAATAAAAGTTACCGCAAATGATGATACAGGCAAAAATAACCCTTTCACTTTCGCTACTTGTGATGTTAACTGAAATAAACATGCCGACAAGAAACTTCATGACTTTAATTAAAATCACAACATAACATGAAGAAATACCACTGCAATGTAACTTAAAAGGTAACACAAGAAATGTACAGTGTGGATATATATATCAATCAAAGCATGTACGAACTCTTTCGAATCAGCAATCTTACTTGTGCTGCCTCGATAACAGGGTAGGTTATTCCTGATCCGGACTAATAAAACAAATAACAACAAACAACAAAACGTGACATGAGATGATTAAACAAATAGTTTAATTAGCAATAAATGTTTGTATTTTGTAAGAACTTCCAATTTTTAGAAAATGACCAACACATTCAACTTAATGCTACCACATGGGCATAGACAATATACCTAATTAAACACACTTAGGAAGGTCATCCCCATAATTGCACCCTCTTATCGATAAGTTATTGATGTTAAGATGCTGACATGTGTTTTAGGTGCCCGGAGTTGAGTATTCTGTTGAGCTCTCGCCACAGGTATGGTCGTCGTCATGATAATTATATCTATACGTTTATCCGCAATTTAAACAAACCCAAACTATAATTATGACTCGAAAAGAATTCATTTGCAATGTATGGAGGAAACGATTTTTTACCTTTGACTTAGTAAATTGAAATGCAGATAATAATTACAAAATATTTAATGTGCAAAAATAATCGAGTATTCATATTTAATATATTTATGTAACTTGTAATGAAGAATAGTACATTATTTGTTTGTATTTTACTAATGAAACTTTTTCTGTATATGTGAGAATACTATATTTTGTGTAAACCCCCAAAAATAAAGATTACGTCCACTGAATCAAAGTATATGGTACTAGTTTAATGCGTTACATAAACTTTGAAGTATACATACCAATATATAGAGGATACGTGTTTTCTTTCGGGATAACAAATGCCCAGTATTCATCTCAGTAAAGAGAGAAAATGAATTTTTTCAAAAGCGCTTGCGTCAAAGAAACTATGTAAACTGTATAGCTTTACTGAAACACAATACACTAAATTACTCTTGAGCAATTAAATTTCCTTCTTATAAAATGATTTCAATTATTCTTTTCATGTAAGTTACTTTTAAAATGCTCTATACCCGTACTCTTTTCTAATTCATGCGAGCGAATTTATTGGGTTAAGAAATCAACATTCCAGCGACATGTTTGATTCCAATAAATGCGCCATGGATTCCAATAAATACGCCATGGATTCTAATAAATGTGTCACGGATTCCAATAAATGTGTCATGGATTCCAATAAATGTGTCATGGATTTCAAACTTTATTTTTAGGGGCTGCTAGTGGCCCTAAAATGATTTGGGTCGTCATGTGTTTGCGCAGATTTGATCCAAGTAGAAATAATGCATATAATAACTTGCATTATAAAATAGTGCGGTTTATGCTAAGACAACTTGTGTACAACAGCAAATGGCACTGTCACAAAATCGAAACGGAGACAAGATTGATAAAATGAAATATGCCCCTTTAAATGTAAATGTATCGAATTCACGATGGATGGAAGAGTGTTCGGAACAGGAGTTGTGATATATATTGAATGTTTTCTTCTCGTTTTATTTCGAAATGTTAACGTTACATGATTTGAAAATGTGGACAGGGATGTTAGACTCGGCTAAGCACAAATTAGGATTGAAAAACCCTGGATTTTAAAATAATGGGTTTAATCAGTACCCTCGATTGATTGTCTGGTGGTCACCTTGGCTGCATACGACTGAAAAGGCCAAAGTCGTGTGTATTTAAGAGATAAGGAATTTTAAAATAATTAAATAAAACGTTTTCCCATTGACGTTTATATAATTAGCAAGTTTTAGCATTTATACTGATTAACAGTAGTATTTACATTAACTGCTATTTGTCTTCACTTCTTTTTAATGATTTTTGATAAAAAAATGTAACAAGATATTCAAATTCAAATCAAATTTAAATTTGCGAGAAAGAAGTCCGTAGTAAGGCTAGTGAGAAATTATATCATGAATTGTTTCCCCTTTATGTTTAACTATTTCATCACTTAATATAAAAAAAATGAAAGAGTTACGTCTATCAAAGAACAGGAAACATCAGAGGGAGAACTCACATACGAGTAATTATGTGACTTAATTTTATATTTACTTGCAATGCTTTTCGGTATCTTATACGTTTTCAACTGTCTTAAGGTGATATAAGAATCATTAAGCAAATCTGATCTGTCAAGATAAATTAAACGGGTTGTGTGTGTACAGATAAATTTCCCCTAGTTTCTTTTAATCATGGACATCCTTTCTTTGAAGTAAATTTATCGCCCGCTCAGTTCCGTAATGCTTAGTTCAAAATCGGTCACTTCATTAAAAAAGGTGAACACGCCTATGTTAAATTAGTAAAAACAGATTAAACATTTGACGTTTAGACTTGGCTTTGTTGCTGTGTGCAAGTTGCGTCCCAATAATAAAACCCAAGCCGTCCGAAATGATCGCTAGAGAATATGTGTGTTTATATTATACATATTGGAAATATTGTGCAAAGCAACATTATTTTCAAAATACAACAAAACAAGTTGAATGTACATAATTCACAAAAATGTCACACAGTGATAAATAGAAAAATTATAACGCACAAAATGAATAATGTTTTTACTCAAACTTACAAAGGGGACAAACATAAGACATTATGAAGTTTATATATGGACTTCTTGGCATTCCAGTATGTTCCAAATATAAACATGTAACATTAATGCACATATTATAGTTCACCACTTTCTTATACTATACGCTGATTGAAAATGTGTTCGATTTTTTTTTATGTTCTAGTTGTGAATGTTAAAACTTTCTCTAATGTTTTACAATTAAAGTATTGAAAACTCATTTGTACACAGTGTAGATTACTCGCTGTTTGTGTTATTGTGGAGTCTTGATACGTAATTGGTGAAAGTGATGAACTATCGTCTAGACTAAATAAATATGCCTTCATAACGGCCGTCGTTGTCCAAAAAATAAACAATATTTGTATTTATTTCAAGATCTCATGGGGATGGGATCAATTCACATTCGTAGTTAATTCTGGGTTAAGGTTTGTGTTTAAAACAGCATGCTTAAGAAAATGCAACACATCATTTGATTATACCTCTACGTTGATATCGACCTCAAACAAAGATGTGCATATCAGGTTAGTAAGTATATATCAGTCAATGTTTGGAAGTAAGGCATATCATTTAAAAACGTATTATATACGTCTTAACTTCTAGTGCTCATGACGTATCATTATGAATATGTCAAACACCATATTCACTCCCGTCAACTATACAGAGTTCTAGTGATTATATTGTATGATATCTTTAAAAAAAAATGGGGGCGTCGAGGTATGATAACCAGAAAAGAGGTTACTGCCCTATCGTTTTGCAATAAATTAGGACAGTTACATGTTCTTCTGTGTATTACGTCATATATATCCTCAATAACAGGACAATCTTGATAAAAACAATTTAATCAATAAATAGAAGAGTTTAACACGTGAAGAAAATATGTATTGCTTTCATTGTTCGAGTTCTATTATAAAATATTAATGCATACTTTACACTATCATGGTCACGTAACAATTAACACATTTGGCACGTGTTCACGATCTTATTCCTAGTTCTGCACATATGTATGTTAATTCTGAGTAAATATGTTCCTGTCTTTGTGCCGACAATGATACGTTATATTTGCTTTCCTTACCTAAACAAAATTAAACTATGGTGCTTCCTTCTGCGTTTTAAAGATTAAAAAGTTTGTTATTTAAACGCGATTCATAAATATATATGTGTATATCTGTGTTATTTTTTGTTTACGTATATCATCCATAATAAAATATTCCTTTTTTCAGCCAATAAGTTCCAAAGAAGTAAATAGAATCTATTTAAGAAGGTGAACAAGATACACAAATGTTAAGAAGGTCGAGCATCATATAGTATAATCCAATATTAAAACTGAAATATGAACATAAATCTCAGGATGCTGGGAAAGTGATCTGTGCGGGGGTCGAGATAAGGCGTCTCTCATTAAGTGATTCAACTTTACATTAAACAGTTATACCAAATAATGATCGGACACCCCTGAGGATGTTATGATTTGTTGCGCACTTGTTAATTTTAAGAACAAACAAAGCCACACAAAAGTATAAAACGTGAAGGACTTTACAAATATATCGTTTTAAAAAAAGTATCATAATACATTATGTATTTTAATACATTTTATATTTGTATTTCGTTTCTACAACACAATACAATAATGAGACTGTTTTCACTACTCGAGAAACATTTAATTAAACCTTACACGGGGATTTTAAACGACAAGGGCAGCGACACGCTGTTTATGAGAAAACTTTCTCGAACGGAATTGAAGTGGTAATAACAAAATACTTATTTAATGCATGCCACATTATTTTCACATTTCTAAATATGATTGTGTACATGTATCTAATATACCAGTTCTTCCCGTATAAACGACTGGACATATATATTTAAATTTCTACCTTTTGTTTTAGATAAAAGCACTTGTTTGACGCGATTTCATTTCCTTTTAATCACTGTAATACATCATTATCGTTAATGTAACGTTTAAGGTGGTCAATGTTGGATCTTTTCGAAATAATAAATTACATATTATTATATTATATAGTAGTAAATTAAGTACATGTTAAAGCTCCAATTCGCAAGGCCAAGAAGGTCCTACTACATTTTTGTTAAACTCTCACATTGCATTGTTTCTGAAGCATTCATTATATACAGGGATTACATTTGTAAACGTATTGTGCTTGTTAAGATATACATGTATATGCAATATATATGCAATATTTCCTGTGAATTTCTATGAACGTAACTATATCCTTATTCACCGATTGTCTTGCATACATTTTTGGTATCTGGTCTGAACGTTCACAGTGAATTGTGGTCGTACTACATGCTATAATTAGGGAATTTTACCTTCCTGTAGTTTCCCAGTTGAGTATGGTTGTTTTCTGACGGTATTCTGTTCAATGTGTTAGTAATGACATTTCTTGCGAAGCTCACAGTAACCACGGTGCCTTTACCACGTGACTTTTTAAGATCTGTGTTGAGAGAATACTATCAACAAAAGCGCGACCCAGGTAAACTATTTAAGGATATCTTTATAAATATTTTACCATTTTTAACGGGATAAAGTGGAGAGCCCGCTCATTCGTGAGAGTTTTCTATAGGTATCATGATTTTTCTTTAAACAAATAAGTATTTTTTCAGTAAAGTGCAACTGCGCGTTCGAACGGTTAGAAAAATGTCGGATCAGTGTGGGGACACTTACCGTTCAAACGCTCGGTTGCGCTTTACTGAAAAAATACTTATTTGTTTAGAAAAATCATGATATCTATAGAAAACTCTCACGAATGAGCGGGCTCTCCACTTCATCCCATTAAAATGGTGAAATATTAAAAAAGATATCACTTAAAATGTTACCTGGGTCGCGCTTTTGTTGATAGTTTTCTCCCAACACAGATCTTAAAACGTCACGTAGTATATGCACCGTGGTAACGGGTTGCCAAAAATAAACATACTTTGAATAAATGTCTTTGTTTTGTCAAGTCTACCTGTGAAATTCTAATAACTGCGACTGTCTGTCTACAAACTCTGTCAGTGACCATATTATGCCACCATTCTGGTATTTCATGCATGAAGAAGAAATGATATTTCTTGCAACGCTTTGATCTAAATTGTGAAACATGTGGTTCATACTTAAGCAATCCAAGCATCAAGCAATCAAAGCGAAATTCATGACAAGTACATTTTATGTAATACTACATCATTTTAATGTATTTGATAAATGACTTTTGCGATTGACGTATGCCAAGAAAAATAGTAACTTGACGTATGGTTTAATGCTTATATACAACATAAATGTCGTCGGTTAGTGTGTCTTGTCACGGGTTCTGATATATTTGTTGCATTTTCATGCATGATTTTGCTGAATTATGATAATGGAAAAATAAGATGTTAGTGCCATCAACAATAGATCAACAATAGGCACATGCCATCTTAGTTTAAGCACAATTGTTGTAAGTAAGGGTTATGACATGATTTGTGTAATCGATGGATATATTATACATGAGCCGTGAACACTCCGAGGTAACTTCTACTGTTCTGAATTATCATACTAGCCGCCGTCACATTTCTTGAAAAAAAATAAGATACAGATGTAGTTTTGGTCTGTAGACTCAACGTGTTGATTATTGCTAATATATTTAGTCTTTCTAGAGAAAGAAATTTACTGCAAGTCAGATGACCATCATGATACACTTTTCTAAATGAAGTGCAATCGTGTTCTTTGTTGTCATAATGCAAAACAAACAGGCGTATCATTGTTGTTCAATTATGCCGTATGATATACATTATTTATTAACGGAAACCGATACAGTTAAATAAAACCAGTCTTTTTAGCATTGGGGACAGGATGTTTTTCTTGGGATGTTTAAGAAATCGCATTTGTATAATAACATATATATTATGAAACACGGTATGTTTGATTCTGCTAGCAACGTGATCCAATGAACATAATTATTATAGGTGTATATCAAAAGCATACTACAAACGTTAAAAGAAGAAATATTTAATGTGTATTGAATATCTAAGACGCGTTTATTTAATTGTTAAATTGTATGTATTTTATTTGGTAGAATATATTTTATGTTGTTAGGTCATGAAATCTTATTTTCGCTGTTGTTTTTAATAATTGATGTTGAAACCGAATGAAAAATTCTCTGAAACGAGTATCTGGGATTTTTCAAATATAATGAACACTCTCACACATGTCCTGAGCTGTTTACGTTGAGATATTGGATGTACATGTACTTACTAATTGAGGTGTGTGTTTCAATGTACCATACGTCTGGGGTAAACAGTTCTGAAACTTTTCATTCAACCGCAAATGATGTAACCGACACTTATGGGAGCGATTATTCTTCTTTATAAAAAATGTGCTAGTACTGTTTATAGCAAATTAAAAACAAAATACTCACATGAAATGTATAAAACCACATTCATATTATACATTGGTGTGTGATCATCCCAATATATTTCAAAACACAGATTCAGGCTATTACTTCACCAAAATTGCAATAGTTTAAACATTTCTTAACAAAAACAATTGAGCTTTAACGCAATGTTCATGTAAACGAGACACTTAATTATATGAATATACAATTTCTTCGTTGACACAACTAGTTACCTATGCCAGACAAAAATGATATATTTCATTTCAACGCTTTGGCCTTACGGTGGAAACACTATATCGGCAAACTTTACGGTCAACCCATGTAGAGAGATGTATTCATCCAACAATTCTAGAAATGGGAAGAATTTTGTTTTAATTGTATTAATGCAAAAACAATATGTCGTTGCTTTGGTTTTGATAATAAGTTGTCAGTTTCCCTGAGGGTATTTTAATCTATTGTTTTCAAGTATCTGTGTTAATCCGTTAAGTCTGTCGTGGCAGTTTGTGTCATTGAACATTGGTGTACACATGTCGTTCAATTTTTTTTTGGGCGCACATTTAGCACATTATTATGCAATGATGATTTGAATAATACATTGTTAAGATTGTCTCCGTTTTTTTTTTCAAGAAAAGACCTGCTTGAAAAACAAGTCAGCGTAAATGTGTTATGCTACTGCTGCAGCTTCTGGAGTTTCACTTCTTTATGCTAAAGCACAAAGGTAAAAATTTTGAACTAGCAACAGTTGTCATGAATAACATAAACATAATCTTGTCAACAACTGCAATTGCCACATACTAATTAGTGGTTGAAATGCATAACGGTTATATATCTAAAAAACGTATGGGATGTGTTGACATATTTATTAACCAAATAATGTATTTTTGTAGAAATTTGCTGAAGCAGGTTACTAGACACGTTTTATATGGAATACAATATTAAAATGAGAAGCAATCTCAAATGTATACTTCAACGAGCGTGCACCTATGTTCGGTACTCAAAAAGAACAAAAAATATTACATGTTCAGTAAGCCTAGTTTATTCTCTACACAAATACGAAACTAAATTCGATTTTCTTGTGATAATCGATATTTGTGTGCTAAAGTGATTTAATATATTCTTATATATTTAAGATAAAATGATATAGCATTAGCCGAATCGGAGTTACTTATTGGTTTTGTTGAATATAACTCGCAAATTGCATACTGTAGTCGAACTACACTGTCATTATATTTTATACTTTTCCAGGTTCCACCGATAAGAGAACAAAACAAGTGTTTCAAAAACAGTATGTTCCATACTGTACATGCACCAGACATGCGTGCATACATATCACCAACGATAAGCGTGCTATAATCTATTTATACCGTCACCGTTTTCATGGTCTTCATTTTCGTTGGTAACATCATACATTTGAGGAAAATACCCCTGAATTATCACATTAACAATATTAACAGACCGATCATTATTGAAGGTTTACACATCTCACGTGCGTACTGTCCAATGTTTGGTACTCAGTGTACAATGAAACTCCCTAACCAGTTTTAATAATAAAATTACTCCTAACCACGACAACTGTGAATGCGATTATTTTGATAACAATCACATGCTTCTAAAATTAAAATCTTATATGTGTTACCATATTAATGTTTCCGTGTTTTGCAATATACGACTTTTAGGATGAAGACTATTACAGATGTCCTGATTTTTTGCGAGCTTTTTATTTTTTTTGGGAGTCTGGTGTTTTTCACAAAAAATGCAACACTTGCGTATGTACTTCATCGTTGTTGGGGAAGATTAAATGTAGAAATTTCGACGGATTGATTAACTTCCAGTACTATTTCTTTACACCGTCCGCACGTCTTTTCTCTATATATAATATATTTGTGTATGTGTGTTTAATTTGAAAAGCAATAGTATGAGGTAACGTTTAATTTTTTTTAAATCATTGTTATATGATAATTTTTTTAAGCAAACCTTTAGTTTTGGCATGTCACAAAAAGTTTTAAAAGAAAGCTCGTTCTTTTCTTACCATGTGCTGAGGCTATGACAATTGCGATGACCATGATACCAAACTTATATTGCTATAACGATCGCTTTTAAACACACATGCGCATTAATATTTCCGTTTGCGGTGTTTAGAAATTTATCCGTTAAGATAGTTGCCAACATATGGCGTTTGAGTGATAGGTGTATTTGATTATAATTTTTGTCAACTTGACGGTAGGGTTAAACATGAGCACATTGCAAGCATGTTTACTAAAGTTATTTTTTCTTAAATCTTTTTGAAAAACACATGTTCTGTATTGGTTTCAATTAAGAAAGGGCCATGAATGCTCTAATGTAGTCAACTAAGTTTACAGAACAACAAATATCAAATATTTGATCTCCTGACCTAGTGAAAGTTACCAGGTTTTTAAATAAGCCTAGATATTGTCATGATACACATACATCTTACTTTCCACCGTAAAAAAAGAAAACAAATCTGAGTATATACTTGTTCATAAGGTTTTTCTCTAAGATGTTAAATGGTCACCTAGTTTTTAAACCCATTCTGCCAAAATTCAAACACAGATATTGTCGAGATAAACATTCAGGCCAAGTTGCATCGAGACTGAGTAATATATGTGATTCAAGAGTGATACCAAGGTTGTGTAAATTTTTACCTTGTGACTTTTTTTCTGATCCCCACTTGACCAAAATATTTATCAGATTTAGATATTGTCAAGACAAACCTTCTAACCAAGTTTCATCGAGATTAAGACATAAATGCTTATCGAGTATCAACAAATTTGTTTCTTAGAGTTGACCTGGTGACCGAGGTTTTGACCTTACCATGCCCATGTTTGAAAAGGGGCTAGACATTTAACAAGCTTTATCAAGATTGAGATATAAATATGGCTATTAAAGCGGTTACACAAATTTGCTAAGATTCGATCCTGTGGCCTTGATTTCAAACCACTTGACCCAGATTCAAATTTGGACTAGAATTTGTTAAGATAAAGGAGTCTGACCCAGTTTTATCAAGATTGAGTCATACATGTGGCTTCTAGAGTGGTGACAATTATTGTTTTAAGAAATTTCACCGCGACCTAGTGTTTAACTCCGCTAAACCCAGGTTTAAATTTTACCTAGATTTCGTCAGGAAAAACATTCTGACAAAGTTTCATCAAGATTGAGCACAAACTGTGGCCTTCATATATGGTAATTATCTAAATGTCGACGGCGCGCGAAGTACAGCGCACACATCACAACGAACGATGCTGGAAGCCTGACATTTACTGAACATCATAGCCCACCCTAAACACTTAGTGCTCATGTGACCTTAAAATACAAACACACAAAATCATTGCCTTCAATTAAAAAAAGCCATGTACTTATTGTCAACACATTATTAACGAAGGTTACATGATGTTAAAAAATACGGATCTAACAATACGTATTGTAACAAAACAAGCAACATTGTAATGGGTTTATGTTTTTGTGTTGTTTCTTTTAAAAAACCTGTATGTTTTAGCTTGATAGCATCTTAAACAAAAGGCTTATTAAGAAACGAGTCAGTTTCCTGGGTATAAACAAGTACTCGGTGTGTTTGTTGCGATTTAGAGTAAGTTCACACTGGGGATCGAACATGTTTAAAGTATATGTTTGTAATATTAACATACAGTTTACGCTATCAAATGTGCTATTTTTGTATAGTAGGAATACGTTAGTAAAATATACCATTGGATTCGAAGCTGACAGAGCCGACTCATAATATAATTCCGATTCCAGTGGCAGATGGACCGATGACAGATGTACCTGGAAAGTAAACTGAAATGATGAAGCCTTAATTCATCACATGCTGGTAAAAGCCTCTGTTGAAAACCATGGTGTGTTATGATGAGTTGATATATTGGTTCTTAATGCAACGAAGAAAAAGCGCCGTTAAGTTCTGCCTATATATTGTTTACAAATAATATTTTTGTTGCAGGGTTTGGTAAGTCTGGAAGGTGCAATGGTAGACAGAAATAGTGCTTTACTGATTGATTTATATGAATCGTACCATTGTCATGCCGAATAAACACAAATCCGTGCCAACCGAAACAATCAGGTTTTTAATTGGAATGCTATAGTTTCCAGATTAATAATTTGTTCGCATAAGTAGTATTGTAATTATTTAACACACAAACTTCTTCAGAAATCTCCACAAGTGTCTGGTAATTTTGAACTTCATCTTAAAATTCGGACGTTTCTGAGAACCTACATAATTACCCTAATCGTATCAAAAACATCTGCTGCATGTGGTTGCAAGACTGCGTTTCATGTGTATACGCATGTTCTTGCCTGTTGCATTAACGTCATTGTTTATTAATTTATTAACTATAAATAATTACGTTGAAATATTTCAGACATAATTGCTTGAAGGCGTAAGCTATAGCAACCTTCATACGCAATGTGAATGAATTCAAACATGTGTCCAATTGTATTCGTTAATAACATGTTTAACTACAACAGCTTCACAAGACGTCACGCTCGAATATTCTTCCGCTTTAGTAGTATAAAGTACATGTTCTGTCAGTCACCTTAAATAAATAGTAACAATGATCTTGATCCCACTGGCCACACACATTATCCCAAACACAGGTGATGTGTTAACGGAATACTTTTAGAAGCAATACTTGTGGTCAGTGTCCTCACATAATGACTCTGAACACGTGTGAAGTTTCAATTGAAAATTTGTAATAGAAAGAGTGATGTGGACATGTTATACGTTTACCTTAATCAAATTTCAAATTACGAAATGGGGCTTCATTCAGTCAAATTGCAGGTTACAGTTTTGGAAATCAATAAATGAAGTAAAATTAACATTGAATACCTGTATTAGAAAAAGTAACATGGAAATGATGCACGTTAACCTTAACCAATTTTTACCAAATTTAAGTAAAAAAGGAGCAAATGTCGGCTTTAGTGCTGGTAAGAGTTATGAAACTTGGTTTGTGAACTCACACAATAACTCCGAACACATGTATGATGTTTCAATTGAACACTTGTAGTAGAAATTGTAATTTGGAGATGTTTCACGTTAATCTTAAACAAAGCATTACCAAGACGCCAACGCCGTCACCGACTTCGATGGCGACATTTAAGGTGAATTTTATAGCTCGGACTATTCGGTGAAAAGTCGAGCTTAACAAAATATTATAGTTTGTCTACTCCGAAAATGAACTCAGAACTAATCGAAGGATTGGCTTCTTTGTTCACTGTGGATTATAGAGTTTTTTTTATACCAAGTTCATGGTAAATATCATATAACTCCAGCTGTTATGTCTACATTATTTTACGTATTATTCGTTTTCCATAATAGGCTATTTCCCGACATTATTCCTAGATATAGTGGATGCGTAACAGGGTGTTGACTATTACAAATATTAGAACTAGAAAATATCGTGTGCATCTGTTTCTCGGTATTTGTTTGGCTACTGAATCGACATGCATTTTATAGTGCTCACACGTACATATTAAGTAGAGCAATACCCTTGTGTGTGCTAAGGAGTACTCGTGGCAGCTTTACTGTGTATAGCTACTTACATACTATAAATAAAGTGATTTTGTGAACAAAACAGGTTTTTAGAACTTCCAGTAGCAGCCTGTATCTTACTGATTTGAAACATGTGTTTGACGTGTGTTCGCATTTGTATCTTGTCAATCATATTAATTGCGAAAGCTGTTTGTTAAACTATGTAATACTTTGATTAATTCACCTTAGCCGCATGAACATTTACTTTAGCTCCGACTATTTAAAGGCATTGGTTTTAAATTATAACGAACAGTTGGATAACACATCACATACAGACAGATCATTAATCATATAAACCATACACTATATAATGGTAAACCTTATAATCACTGTCATTGTACAAAGGTTACGAGAATACACAAGTTTATCTTTACTGACACCTTATAGTAAAGCCTTCGTCGGCAATGAATCGCAACTAACTCGTTATTAGATTGGAAGATCAGACTTATCTAAACAATAAATTTAAAAAAATACACCATCACACGTGTTAACATGTGTCATTGGATTTATTGGTCAATAGTTACACAGCACATTTCTGCTTATTAACTACCATTAGCTGATTGAAATTGTAATCAGGTAACACGCTGCCAAAACCACCATGATTTGTTTGGCAACTATACCAAGAATAAATGCATATTATTACACACTTTAAATTAATTTAAATTTTGTGTATCGGCAACTTTTGTCGATGTGTATTTCTGTAGTTCGACTTTACATTGGTATAGGTTTTTAACTTGATAAGTAATTAGCAGCCATGATAGAAGCAACATTGTCTTTGTCATAGTAGATCTAAGAGTATACAATGACGAATTAACCATAACATGTGAAATTTATCAAATCATGTAGTTATAGACATTTACTGATCCTTAATATAACACTTGATCGATATTAGTAGCATCTTAAACATAGCCGAATATACATTCTGATGGTTCATATTATAGAAACAGTATGGAGATCACCAGGTAGTTATACAATTTTTTTATAATTCTCCTAATGCAGCGGATACAAATAATTGTAAATTTCCGTCCCTAAGTACTTTAACACGAATTGTGAGTTGGACAAGTTTAATAATTTATATTATTGAAAGGTTGGTTTATGATACAAATGACAACACGATTGAAGCATGAGTCTTTTTTGTTGTAAGTACGCAAGTATACGAACGACTGGAGAGTCAAGTTGTTTACTCGTTATATCAATGACACGAACACAATTTATTCAGTAATTGTATTATTTATTTTGCAATCGTTCGACAATGTTGGGAAATAGCAATATATTTCCTTACAGAACTGCAGAAGTCGATGATCAGTAATTGTTAATTCCAGTGTAATTGCAAACTAATAAATAACCGCCTTTGACATTATATTTTTTGTGTTTGCATATATTTTTTAACATAGACAAATGTGCAATAGTGAACGTTAAAACATCATGACAAAAATCCATTTATTCTTAACTGAGTGTTAATGGATCATGCAAATACGTGATTGAACAAAGTTACCTTACAGCAGTTAAAATGAAATAATGGTCAATCACCAGAAACAATAATCGAGGAAAACAATTTTCGGATCAGATAAACGTGCTGTCTTCATGTACTTTACACTTTAATTATTCCTTTATCTTTCTTCAGCTGGTATTTAGTATCTGATTATCACTCGCCACAAAGAAATTAAATGTTACTCATTCATGTTTTTCTTTCATGGCGCATTTCACATGACGACTTCCAGTATTATGATATATGTGTTGCCGTATTGGTCCGTGTTGATGTCGGTGTAGTTCCCACGCTCTTCTTGAACTTTTGAGAGAGAATACCGTTTTCTTCTCGATTCACTTTAATTAGAATTCGTGAACTTTTTATAATCTTAACTTGTGTAAGTTACAAACCCAAACAAAAACACCACACTGACCAGACCATTGACAATATTTTGCCATTACATCTACCTGAATTTCAAAATCCTTAAACAATAATCGTCATTTTAAGCAGCTCAAACTTAAGGCGACCAGACAGAGTTTTTGAAAAAAATAAATAAACAAGAGATGTGTTTGTCAGAAACACAATACCCCTTATTGCATCGCTTTGAAATAAAATGTCTATTTATCACTTGGCAGGTTTAGAAATTATCTCTCTTTAAAGCTTATTACTTCCCTTGGATTGTGTTTTTTACCTTCGACATTGAAGGATGACATTGACCTTGACCTTTTACCACTCAAAATGTGCAGCTCCATGAGATACACATGCATGCCAAGTATCAAGATGCTGTCATTAATAATGCAAAAGTTATGACAAAACTATAACCTAGGTTAAAGTTTTGGGACAGACACACAGAAAGACAGAAAGACAGACACACACAATGACAGACAGACAGGCCAAAAACAATATACCCCCTCTTCTTCGAAGAATGGGGAAAAAAAATAGCAAATTCACAAAACTACACAGTACTGATACGATGAACGAAGAGACAAGAACGCGTTTTTCAAAAATCTTAAAATTATAAAATTTATATTATTTTGCAATAATGCTTCCGGTCGTACTTCTAACATGGAGTCAACAAACGCATTGATCGCTTTTCAAATGATTTGAATGAATCACGTATACTTTTCACAACGGCACTGTATGTTACGTGTTGATTCTATTCTTTACGTGTAATTGTTGAAGAATATTTAGCATCGTATTTTTCATTACGGTCGTTATCTAACGTCAAACTCGTCATTGTCTACATGTACTCAAATGATGTTATTATAAAAACCAAGATACTGGCAAAAATATAAGTAAAATACATTTGATAATATTTTTTTCTTTTAAAAGGTGAAAAAGTGTGTTTGGTCTTCTACTGGATGAACTTCGTAAAATGCGAATTATATTTTGTTAATGAATTTAAAACTTACCTCCGATTTACTTGTTCTACAATAAAGAATCGATACAATATCTAAAAGTGGCCAATATGTGCTGTTTTGGTGATTTAAAATACATGCTTTGAAAAATCAGTCGAAGCCATAAAATGATCTATCATAAGTTATTAATTCGAGTTTTTTCGAATAGTGAAAAGTGTAAACATACAATTTAAAAAAAAAATTCTAGAGGAGACATATTTTAGTAAATATTATATAGAACAATGGTATTGATGAATGTTATATTCTATTTAATACGCCATCGTCGTGGCTAAGTGGTCAAGTCATTCGCCTGCTTAATACTTTGAGGGTTTTTGGTTGTGTGAAATATAACAACTTTTATATTTGAACAACAAGTAATGCTATATTTCGGTCCATGCTTACATGCGCTAATGCCAGTGAGTGTTTTATATTTATATATGTTTTAAATCTACACTAACACATGAACTCACTTACACATTGAAAAATAAATAAATAATATATTTGGTAAAATATAATCTCATAATTTATTTCAGAATATGATTTCAATGCTCACAGTAGATGAGCCGATGAAAGATAAAACTGAAAAGTAAACTAAAATGACGAAGCATCACATGCAGATAACGGTCAATGGGTGCGGATAATGGTATGTAAGGTTAGCAATCAAGGGTTTTATAATCATCAGTTCACGTAGAAAATACGTTAAACGAATGTTACGTTCTGTATATACCTTATTGTGACATTTTTGTTTACATTATTTGTTTTACTGGAACGTTTTTAATCAGTGGGGCGGGAGAAATGAAATTTAAAACTTTGATATGTCGACCAGCAATTTTGGAGAAGGGCCTTTTTTGAAAATGAAGAAAAAATGTAACATTCATAGCAGAACATATATACATTAACAAAATATTTGCCTAAATCGCTTTAACTCTGAGTTTTAAAAAAGACTGGCATAACTCGTGTTCTTACATGCTTAAACATTTGTATGTTTTCACTTTTAATGCCAGCATATATTATTCTTCTTCTTGTCGATCACGCTGATGTACACGCCCACTCTTTGCGAAAAGGTATTCGTGTGCCGCAAGTCCTTCACATTGCCTTAGAACTTGCATTGCATCGTAGTATCCTGGCCCAAAATCGCCTCCGTAGCCTGCCTCTTTGCAGCGGGACGGGGTGATCGCTGGTCGCTATGGTTGTACCCTTCGAGACATCGGGTCTGGCACCCTACCATGCCCCGGGGGACTCCACAGAGAGAGCACCATTACTTATAGATTTATTGTTTTCCATGATTGGAGTGGAAAGCGTTGCACCGTCGTTATGCGCACTGTGGAAGAGAAGAATATTTCACTTACTGATTTATATCTGAACAAAACACACATTTAAATGTAACCGAAAACGAAGTATTGCCAAAAGAAACAGTCAATATAGATATTCTAAACAAAAACAAAACGTTACTATTCGTTGAATATGATAACGATTGTTCAAGCCACATTCACTAACAAAACAAGTTGAGTGTTTTAATTATCAGGTAATAATACTATTTTCCGTGTCAATTTCAACAATCTCAAATACCCAGGGAAAATGTTAAACATTTCTCTAGACTGTGATTATATCATTAAGTTTTAGAAACAATTAGATCGAAGTTTTAATAGTCTTCTTTATTGTCTTGTGATTTGATATGCGATGCTATGAAGTTAAATTGTATTAACACCGGTGTATTTTTATAAGTGTTTGCTTAAACGTGTGTTTGCTAATACGCGTGAAATTTGACATGCCTGCAAACCGGTTTAACCGTTTTTTCTACCTTAGTTTCAATCTCTTTCTTCCGGACTACATTTCAATTCTTCATAACCACATATAGTTCATGTCAATATCCTAGCAATAAGCACCAGGACGATGAATGACCGTGGCAGTCCTGGTTCGTTAACTCAATAATAGGTACCACAGTTTTGAATTAATATGAAAGACTCGCCAACCAGTTCACATAGATACGTCATAAATCATAGCAGTAGTAAACAGAATGTTTAACGTTATAGACCACATGCTCTAACGTTATAATAACGGTATAGCTAATAACAACACATTCTTATGTCAAATAAATAATATGCTGTATATTAAAGTTACTTTTTGTTCTTTACGGGTTGTGATTATATTCACATAAAACAATGACATATATACGATTTTTAAAGTTAACGTATTTTAAGTTATATCATGGCAGATACATATTGAGAACGAGACCACATTGAATACGATCGTAATTATCGCCATTCTCCTTACATCAAAGCCTTCGTCGCCAATAAGCCGCGAATATCTCGTGTTTAGATATTAACTGTGGTGAGATTCATAACTAACAACATCATGCGAGCAGTAATATTGGTACATAGTTACATGGTATCGTTTCTGCTTCATTATTAATATGGAATCGTCATCAGGTAGCCGCGTGCCAAAACAACATTAATCTAATATTTATAAAGATGAAATAAAATTTATAAATATTCACTAATAAATAGTACTAAATATTATGTCGTTTAATTATTATTTAGATGTTATAATGTTTATTTTAGAATTACTTATCAATTTAATGACTAAACAAATAATGTAATAACCGTCCATAATGTAAACAAAAACAATCAACTGCTCTTTAACCATCGATATTCAATGTCATTTACATAACATAGGAAAACAAAGGTATGACGTTAAGCCACGTTCTGAAATTCGAAGCATCACGTCTTATATAAAAATAGTAACAGTGTAAGTTTTGTGAAACTGGTATATTTTAATTGTTTTACTAAATTAACTACTCANCCTATATATATATTTATATATATATATATATATATACTATATATATACTGACATGCATAACGAACTTCTTAAAATTTAGTCGGACATCATCACCATGCAAAATATACAGTTCCATAAATACATTTTATAGAAACAGTTACAATCATTGCATATGATTTGTCTAATAATTCACGATTTTGCATTTGACCGTTATAATCACTGCACAATCATTGTAATACATTAAACTATGAAAACATGGAGAAACTACGTTGGTGGGCTTTCTTCTTGTATTGTACTTTTGGAGAGTTCAACTCGGATTAAACTCCTGCGGCGGAGATGAAATAAATGCAGTAGTTATACCGCTAATTACAAGCAACCGTGTGGTGCGCAATGTAATTTGATTAACTATTATGGGCTTGTCTTGTCTCGTATAATATATGTACTAATCTTGCAGGTTTCTGCAAGTCTGCTTTAGAAATCCGAAGGTATTATAGGTAGTGTTGCAACATTTACACGGAAGCCGTTTCATAACGTTTTTCCAATTGTATGTACACATAACATATACGTACTTGAGAACATAATTATATATTTAAATTTACAATAAGTTTATTATTTCAAGTATGTGGATGTTAGATATATAATATAAAGTGAGATACTGGTCAACGGACCAACGTGTGTGTCCATTTAACTGTAGTAACAATCTGCGTGTATAATATCTACCGAAAACATCTACACAAGAGGACGTGTTTTTGTTTCAGCAATTACTCTTATTATCATGACTAACCGTAAAGAACAAAATGTTATGACCGTACTTTGTTTATTTGACGTGAGTATGAAAGGTTGTTAGCCGCATTGCATGGTTACGACTACGAACACTAGTGAATGTGGCGTATGGTATGACTGGAGGATCATCATTGTGCTAACTTTATAAGAAACCAACATAGAAGTTTTTATAATTTATGTTCCAATCATTCGTCGATATTCGGTAAATGTAATATATATGTTTATACAAAGGCATACTTTGCCTTTCCGGTTTTAGTGTGTCTCTAAATAAGCTTCTCACATGATCATGATGTTGCATTGTGTTACTTGGATTGATTGTACAAAAATGATTGAAATAACAAGTGTTAACCATACAAAAGCAAACGAAAAGAACGAAATCTATGAAAATCTATGCATTCGCCATCAAACATAATTAAACAGAGATTCATAACACCAAACCAGAAAGAAATACAAATTATTAAAAACGAGGACCAAAACGACCCTAGATCGCTCACTTAAGTTACGTTCATGAGAACATAACATTTTGCCAAAATTATTTAAGTCTATACGTAACATCTATGACGCACTTGATTTGCCGCCACAAAACCAATCCGAAATTAATTGCTTGTATAAATCACATCAATGAGTAAATTATATTGTTTGCATAGTCGTCAAGTGAAGTTTTGCAAGCACGTGTGGTGCATACTCATGCATCAAGTGATCATAAGAGATTCGTCTGATGAATATACTGTACATTTAGAGATCATGATACCAGGGGAACAGCTTCAAATTGGTATTTTATGCTTAGGGTATTTTTTGTATTTGACATTAAAACATAACAATTGAATCCCAAATTGTGGGTTTCAATTTATCAAATTAATAAAGCTATGACCATATGCTGGCAATTTAACGTTATCTATGTCTATTCTAATGAAATTAATAGTCGCACATAAACATAGATACAACCGAATGGCTTACCCACAACACCGAAAGATTTTGGCGCACACTTTGATTTTGACCATGCTATACCAATTTGTGAGCAAATTAATGACATGTTTTAATGTTTATTAGTCATCCTTTAATGTGTCGTCAGAAAGACTCAGAATGTATTTATGTCATACTATACGTGGATCAGGTTTTCATCGTAAACAAACATGTTTTGTCTTAACTTCGTGTGTATTGAATTTAATATTGCATTAACCTTTTGAGAAAATAGTCTATAGCAGACTAGTTCATACAATTAAGAACGACGAATAGAAAAAAATAAGTCAGGAAAGCGATTTTCTTTTTAAATATAAAAGAGATGCCATTTCTTATCATCCATCCATTCATTATAACACTCTGGTAATTCTACATGCTTGACCTTAAGATAGTTATTCGTTGTATTATTAACACAGTTTATTACAGTCGAGACCATACTCATAAGCTTTGTTTCGGGAAATAATAATCGTCATTTTTTAAAGAACAAACCAGAAGGTACTCATTTACTGATGTATGTTTGATCAGTATATACATTATTTATCGAAATGATTTCAAACTATTAAACATGACTATTACACTTATTGTCAATCAATTAATTGCACTGTTATAAGGTATACGACTTTGCACGAATGTTTATTAACACATCTTATGGTTAATTTGTCTTCAACTTCGAACACATACGATTTTATCTTATCCAAACATTATGTAGCATGTATTGTTATAACACATTTGCTTTTTTAATAACTTTACATACTTTACATACAGTTGTACTTGTATGTTTTCTTTTTATCAAGGGTACATTTCGAATCCTTGAATATACTTTTATCGGTTAGATACAAATCGGGCATCATAAATTGGAATCCAAAATACTGAAATATGTACGGAAATCCCAGGGCTACGCAAAATAGGTGTTGGTGGGGGTCTAGATAATGTATCCACAATTAATTGATTGACCTTTACACTTTCCAGTTTTGCCAGAAAATAGACGGGCATCCGCAGGGATTGGTTGATCAAGTGAGCAAGTGTCGCGTATATTCAAAAGTTATACATGGAAAAACATAAACTCATAGAATGCATTAATGTAACACATGTAATGTTGCAGCCTTGGTTATTCAAATCATAGTCATGGTGTTATCATCAGCTAGATAAGCACATTGACCGTAACTTAGGAAAAAGAGCAATGGACCGATTATTCCAATATGCAAGTTACCGGTTAAGTATGTTATATCAGACTATATGTACAAACACATAATGTTTTAAGATCATAGTTTATTGGTATGCCTATGGTCAAGAAAATTAAAAAATAAATAATGTTGCATATACTTACTATGATTGTCTTAAAATAGAATTACAATGTTGTGGTCGAGAACACTTGTAAAGGTAATCTTTTACACGATGCAAAAACTCTGCATGCAAATTCCATATAAATAGTGTTAACTAAGCATATACAAAACTTACCTTGAGCTTGAGTTGTTACGGCTCTAGTAGAAACAGCTCGGTTTAACATTTAATCTCCACATAAAATGCAAATTATGATAAGTTATGGAGATAAGTTATGCTTTAGAGGTATTTGCTAAATCAAACTAGGATTGTGACGCAAATGAGATCACACTCAACTAAATGAGCAATATTTCTTAAAAAACAACAACTAACCTCACACCTGTTTTCATCGTAAATTATTGATAGTAGCAAGCAGTTAGACATTACGTATGCACCATTTCATTACTTATCATACGTAGTTATAACTGGGGCAAAGCTGATAAAATTGTTTTGTATTCAATAATGCAAGTATGATAGTGAGGGCAGTGTAATGATTTCAACTAAATCTTAAGTGATATCATTTTAAGTTGACTTCAATAGGCGTTGAACTATTTTGATATTTTTTTTAGAAACAATGTACTCATTATAATTGTGTCATGAACAACAAGTACCATTAAGACTGCTGCTTAGCCATTCTTAACAATTCTGAAAGATTGTACAATATAATAATATTACTAATATTATAATACTATAAATGTTGTAATAATTCACGGTTTCATATAAGCCCTTGATAAGATAGAATGTTTAACTGCGAATTTTTTATACTTTTTTAAATTAACAAGAAGTCAAAAAGTTCAAATAAAGCTGCAATTCCGGCACCCTTAAATGCTTTATTATACGTAATTATAAACAGAAGATTATGCAATTTAAACTTATAGTACTTTTCGACTAAGATACGATCTCTTTTCTCGCCATGTTAATTTGAATGGTATTAATATTGTATTGGATATTGTCCAACACTCAGTATCAATGAATTTTATTCAGACAACGAGAACCTTTAGTTTTTGCTTTGTATAAATTCCCCGAATCCGGTCAGGTGTGAAGTGTTGAAACAGTTTTAGGCTCATAAAACTACATTGATGTTGTCGTGATTATCTTCCAACAACATAAATGTTCCTGTTTATCTTTGTAGTTTTGATCTCCATTTAGCAACTGTTCATTATGAAAATGGATCCATGTGTGATAGTTAACTTTTATTTGTCATACAAAAATGCATCATTTTTGCTTTGAAACCCTTGCTGGTTTTGCACTTAATAAATATATATTAATGGTTTTGCACTAAATGTATATTAATGGTCTTGAACTCAATGTATATTAATAATAATTTCATAAAGCAATCTATATTGTGGGAATGAAATGCTCGGTTTGCATGTTAGTCAGTTTTGCATTTGGTCTTACTAAACAAAACACGATCATGATGCAGTTATTTTTAAGTCATTATAAATACAGCTAATCACGTGGAATGACGGCGGTCGGTTTCCTTTCGAATCGGATTTTCATAGAACAGCTATTTTTTTCATTGCATATTTCATATTATTATGAATATAAAGTATATTTGTTATTTTATGGAATTAAAAATAAATGTCCAATTTCAATCACGTGCAATGTCTTGCTTTTCCTTTAATGCAATAAAATTTAGAACGATCCTTAGACATATCCCAGAGACAATACATAACTTTTCTTACCTTTTGCTGTAAATTGCATTTACTATACAATTACATGTTTGCGTATTTGAAGATTTACATGATTGCTTCAATACGTATACGTTTCAGAATAACGGCCTAGCACACTGACCTTGACCTGGTTCTTATGAATTCTTATTAACACTAATTACACGTTTTAAGTGCGGCATATGGTCTTACTCGGTGTATATTACGTGTTTCACGAGAATAATGACAACACAATCTTAGTGGACTATTCTTTTATCTATTTAACCCGATTTGAGTATGAAAAGTAATGTATCATAACAGTACTTGCATGTGATCATGCACAAAATCACTGCGAGGTTAATGTTGTCGAAAATGATCAAAACTGTAATTATGTGTAGCACGATAAAAACTATATACTATACTTCTAAAGTATGAAATGTAGATAATAAGTATAACACATAATTTTTACAGCATTTAAAAATATTATTAAATTTCAAATATGATTATGAATTATCACATTGTCGAGATGAACTGTGTGACATATGATGTATGTGCAAACAATGTGTGAAATGCATTCGCTTTGTAAAAAACAGCATGAGAAACGTTTCACATGCAAGTTCAAGCAGCGGTTAATGTTAATTAGCTCTCTGAGGATATTTACTCGATAATGTTCTAGATAAAAGTTAATATGCGCTGTTTCTGTAGGTGATATCTGCATATGAGGAAACGGAATACGTAAGACAAAAAGAACATTGAGCCCTTCAACGCAAACATTGATTTAAGGCCATATATGTACACTTCAATATTCACTTTTTATTCAGTTATTGGGTCACCGATCTTGTTTTACAATAGAGGAAAAAGTGTGATTTAAATCAAATTCCAAAAACCAAAGATTAAAACGTTTTCACTTAACATGAACAACTATGTACTTTTTTTTTAGTTGTTGACAATGGTAATTAAACATGTGTTTGTAAATGCATATGTCGCACAAATATACTGTTCACGTTTGCATAATAATGATATAAACAAACCATCTATAAAGCATTCCGATGAGTTTGTTTATAGTTAAACATGCATGCAAATTAGTTAATAGGATTGCTTACATAATGATTTACTGCCACTTTCTTAATTTGAAAGCTGGCAGTGAAATTATAAGCGATGTTCATTGTTTTGCGGGTGGATAATAAGGACACTACACAATTGGTACGTATAACATCGCATGATAATTTATGAATATAGTTAATACAAATAGTAAATATGATTGGTAAATAAGTACAACATTAACAGTTGAGTTATCGTAATTGTATATATAGACATATTTTTACACTCGCATTAATGTTGGAGGTGTGCATATTGTATAGATTTGTCCTCCACTTTCCTTAAGTTATTTGTTGTGAAACGAATGATTGCACTCATTCAGTTATAATGATAGATACAACATACAGCTGCAGAAAATCTAGACCGAAATACGCTAGTTTTTTAAAACGTATATATATAAAGACAAATGTGTAAATACGTATTTAACACTACAAAACAGATCACATTGCAAGATTTTCTTTGCTGATGTCATGATCCCAACGGGCAGTTCCAGGATGTATCGAGACGTATGGCATGTTTTTGTTGTCGCAAGAGCAATCGTCTATTACTGTTAGTGTTGTCGTATCAATAGTTAACATTGGGAACTCTGTGAAAGCCCATATGTTTGCAATTGTACAAGGTACACATACAATTATGGGTTAATGAATTGTCATTAAAACTTAAATGGCCTCAAATGTCTTGTTTATTTTTTCAATATTCACGAGGCACAAGCGCAATTAGGACTAAAAAAGTGTATGTTCCTAGGTCAAGGTTTACTTCTTGGACGTTGCTTTTTACATGAAAACGATGAGCACCACATTGGCAACAGTGAAACAGATGTTTATTTTCATTGGAATATTGTGGATGAATTCAGAGAACGATACATGCTTAAACTACTCTTTTAATGGATACAACTGTTATCGTTTCTTCTGTCAATAATAATATTGTTTGAACGATTAAACAACTAATGAATATCAAATCAAAAGATAAAGCAATTTAAAAGCCCACATCGGATAACACTGGCATAATCTTTTGTTTAATGAGCTCCTGGATATTTCGAAACATCACACCTGTCCAACGATAATTTGAAAAAAAGCAATGCGGCGTTTTATGTTTTTATTCATGACGAATTTAGAACGCAATTTTCTCAAATACAGAGATCAAAACATCTGATAAAAAAGGACATATAATGTTTCATGGCGATAATCGCCCAACAATATTTGATCATTCATAAAGTAGCTGAACACATTACACATTACACCTGGTTTGCAGCTACATATCACATATTGTGGATGTGGAAAGAAACGTATTGGCAAATTCTAATGAGAAGGATGACGGAAGTTATTTGAAGATGCGATTGATAAGTCGACTTGTAAATCGACGTTTAGATAAGCCGATTGTATTCGGTGTGCGAACAAACGGAGAGGCCGACCATAATGCTTTTAAATCGTAGTAGACGAAAATGTTTTGTGTAAGAAACTGCTAATTTAAAAGTTTGGCATACAAGTGATTTATCAAGGTTTTAGTTTTAATAAGTGCACTTTTAATTCACCAACCATGACGTTGAATGCGTATCAATTGAAATCAAATCAAATATCGCATCTACTTTTCTATAAATTAATCGGTCTAGTACTTATAATCGTTTGCAATATAATCTGCAAGCCAAGCTACATTATATGAATCCGACATGATTACGTACCATTCAATGGTCATAGGCTGCTTTAATCTCGTGCCAATAGAAATATCACAATCAAAAAACGAATGCGTTTTTCACATTGTATTAAATTTACTATGCATTTGTGGAAACTGTAATGTTTTGCAAAAGATGTTTGATAAACTTGAACGTAGACAAATTCCGCTGACTCATGTTTAAACAAATATTTAGTCAAACGCATTGTTGTTTTATTAATTACAAAGATCACAGTTGTTTTCTTTTTTTTGCAAATCACGTGCAGCGATGTATTTTCATTATAACTGTATCGTTTTATTAGTTGATTATAGGACATTTATAGCCACTAGGAAAAAGGTCACGTTCTTGAGAATGCAAAGAAGGGCATACGCCTTTTCCAACTAAGACACTATACATTCTAGTTTTAAGGTTAAAATAATCCTTTCGGATGATTGACATTAAATGTATGAATAAAACTCATATGCGGAAGCCTGTGAACGTGCACAGAACATTTGTTTAAATTATGTCTATGCCGAGTCAACAATGGTTCCGGTTCGATGTAAAACATGACCACGAGAGGGTGGGACAGTTTTCCTTATCTGGCAATATTGAAATCTTTTGAACACTCTAAACGTTAAATGTTTGCACAATCACCATCAAAGTTGCACACTTTGTTGTAATGATATATCGAACGATTTCGCAAATGAATCCGGTCCGTTGAAAATCATGGCCACCAGGAGGCGGCGTTGTTTTCCTTATATGGCTACATGGGTGAACGTTTCGAACATTATAGACGTCATTGTTATCGTAAAATCATCATCATTCTCACTGAATTTGGTTTCAATCGTAAATGATTCTGGAAACATTCTCAGAATAATTCAGTGTTTCCGGGTCTATGATGAGCGACATAGGGTCTTTGACTCTTTTATAAGTGCTTGTTAGCAATATAAAACTCTATCTCACGAAGTATATTTCACTTTAAATGTTAATCTGCTGTTCATTAAGTGCATATGTGTGTTCAACTATTAACATCAAAGAAGTAACTAGAATTAAAACAAACACTCAGAATTGTCAATAAGTATAACTCAACGTGCATCACGTTTATGCGTAATAAGCGGGCCTCCTAACAAAATGGCTTCCATACGAACCGCTGTGTTTTATTTCGGTAAATAAAATGTCGTTAATGGGTGAACATCATTTCAGGTTCACGAACACTGAATGAGTGCATTATTTCAAAACCGTTATTGTTCATAAGATAACTAGCACACTAACATTAGACCCACGGAGTGCGATAAAGGGCCTTAGAATATATTCAAAAGGTGTAGCTCTAGAAATACCCCTTCATCTTTTCTCTCTGATTATGAGTAATAATGTCGGCATATGTTTGAATACACGTTTTGAAAAACAAAGAAATATAACATAAGTCTTTTAAGCAGTTATAATCAGTCTTGCACATAACTTATAAGTGACAAAATGCTTTATTACTTGATACAAACAATTAAGGTCTTACATGTTATTAGTATAAATAATTAAAACTATACAAATGAAAACAAATGCTTACCCATCCAAACATAATGTACCCGTATGCATGAATGTATGCATACAGGCGTAAATTGTGCATACGTTTAGATGTATTTGTTATATATATAGTTTTTTTTTACATATATAACCACGAACCGAGGTCGATAAACAAAAAAGATAAAAACCAAAGCGAATATCAGTGCAGCAGCCGGAAAAAAAAACATTATCCTAGTTCGAGGTTTCTTATTTTCTTACACAAAATAAAACTACAACACACCATGCAAACACAAACATGCAAACTAAAACACATATAAAATAAAACAAAATGAGGTCACAGCCTTACATGGAATGTCGAAACATGTATAATTATATAATCTGTAAATAATACTTTAATTTACATATTTATGTTTAAAAATTACTTTTCCCTTATAAGTGTTTAACATTGCTTTCTATGAGTTGTACACATAACACATGCACTATGTCGAAATCTAAACTATCATGATTAAATAAATATAATTTAAAGATGCGTTCGTTAGTTTGTATAATTACCATTGAAGTATTTGGTTTTTGTGTTGTGATTGTTTCTACAATTATTGTTAAGTGTGAGCATGTGTTCTGTTCTGAAGGGTCTGTGGGTAATCTTGAAGAACGTAAGATACCTTTCATATTATTTTGTACGATAGTATTGGTTAATTATGTACATAAGCTAAATTATGTGGACTAAAAGGGACATATTGACGGTATTTCCCTAAATAAAGACCCAATTTTATACAACGCCATTGTTCACGCACAAGTTCATCTAGTAGCAGCTATATACTGCTGTTGAAGTAAAGAAATGTATAAAACATCGTGTTAAGATTTTTATGGGATTCAAACTCGCGCACAAACTACACCAATAAGGAAAAAATACTGCGATGCCGTTACATATAGTGGGCATGAGCACAGCGGTACTTACTGCACATGTCAATAATAAAGATTTTACTACTGCTTTTGATTGTTAGAACCGCGAAAAGTATCCCGGAGTCAACCTTTTACAGCCTTTTACAATTTCAAAAACTTAATATTGTACTTGGCGTTTATAAAAAAAAGATATATATGTGCTAAGCAATCATTAAATGCGTATTTATTCAGCGGTTTTCTTATTAAAGAAATTAACTACGCATATGCCACTTTATTAACTTTATTTACAAAACATGTTTTGCAAATGCACTCATTTAAAATAACCGATTTTTTTTATCTATTTTGTCTACCACAGTTTCAATGGAATACCCTTTTACATAGGCATGATTATTTCATAACTTAAGATGGCACGTAAAATACACTACAGAACCCCAAACTAATTTTCGATGTGCGCAAGTAATTCAAATACGTCACGTTGCATCATATGCATGCTTGTATGTGCCGATGCTCTTTTTCTTATAAACACAATACGCCATGAATACGCTGTGCAGTTATACGCTTTACCGTTTAAATTGTGCTATTCAAATGCACATAAACTCGACGTCACTTGTATGTATACATATATTTGTATATTCTGTTCTTTTAGGTTAATATTATGCCATGCAAACACATCATAGTTTTTATTTCCTTGCTTAATGTACTATTTTCACTATCATCTCGCAATTAATATGACGAATAGTAATCCCTGAAAACATATTTTAAGATATAAACAAAATAAGTTCATATGATACATGTTGAATTGACGGATAATAATCATGCATAATAGGCCGATGCATTTTCAAACATAATCATATTTTCATCTTCATTTTACGTGTTTACCTACTTCCTTAATATAATTTATTCCACATCGTTAACAACGTTTCTTCGTTTACGTATACTGTTGCGTAAAATTCTCGGTAACTGCACTCTGCACCAGAACCCGCAATTACCCCCGATGAGTTGATTTATGAAACCAATTAAGTGCGGATTCGTTTCTGGTTTAACGCTTTGATTACGCTCAGTAGCGGCTAATTAATAAAGTTCCGACTGGTGTAATTATTTCCTTTGTGCTTTTTGCCTGAATGTTATTCGTTTCATCTTGTATGTGATGAAAGTCTTCGATGAAAGTCAGCATCACTCTCGTTGCTGTTGTTTTATGAAAAGCATAAATATTGTTCGTGCAGTGATAAACGGCGGTTTATACTATATACAGACCTTCATATATTGAACAAGTAAAAAGTTCATCTCTCTCTAAACTCTTGACAAAGACGTAATATAAGTCTAATGACAAAGTAGAAACGACTGAACAATATTTTATGACATAATACGTGTGTCCGGTCATATGGTTCTGTAATAACCACCTAATTACCCATTTAACTATTGATATGTTTTCATACGTATAACGTATCATGCAACGACAACTTCGATTACGTTCAGTTAATGTAGGTCTGTGGTCAGCGTTTAATCTTTTCATAATATTGGCGTCGTATATTTCATCGTAGTTGTTATCTAACATCAAACAGGTCGTGGAATCAGGGGATGTTATTATCAAAAACAAGAGATAATCACTGTTTATGAAAATATGCGTAAGATATATTTGATAACATGATTGGCTTCAAAACAGAGAAATGAATTTAAGAATGTAGATGTTGCATATTAAATATCATATTAAATTTGTCAATCTTTGAAGCGCTGAATTCACGTTATTCGTTTTCACTTCTTTTTTTTAATGATTTTTGATACAAAATGTAACACGATATTCAAATTCAAATCCAAATTAAATTTCCAAGAAAGTTGTCCGTAGTCAGGCTAATGGGAAATTATATCATGACTTATTTCCCCGATAGGTCTCAATATTTCATCACTTAGCATTAAAAAAGTGTAACAGGGACTACAATCAAATAACATGAATCCTCAGAGGAAGGGATCACATTCGAGTAATTTCCCGTATCTAATACGTTTACAACTGTCTTTAAGTGATATAATAATCATTGAGCAATACTGATCTGTCAAGATAAATTAAACGGTTTGTGTGTTTTAAGAGAAATTTCCCTTAGTTTCTTTTAATCATGTACTCCCTCTGTTTGAAGCAAATTAATCGCAAGCTCAGTTTCGTAATGCTTAGTTCAAAGTCTGCTACGTCATTAAAAAATGAACACGCCTATGTTTAGTTGGTAAAAACAGATTAAACATTTGGTTAGACTTGGCTTTGTTTCTGTATGCAGGTTGCGTCCCAACAATAATACCCAATCCTTCAGAAATGATCGTTAAAGAGTCTGTGTGCATATTTAATAAGTATTATAAATATTGTGCAAATCAACATTATCTTTAAAAACAACACAACAAGTGACATTTGAATATAATTTACAAAAATGACATACAGGGATAAATATTATTTTTTTTTAAAGCACAAAATGAATAACGTTTTTACTCCAATTCATGAATGGGACTCAAGTACGACATGATAAACGGTATATATAGATATTTTGGCATTATAGTATGTTCCAGACATAAACTTGTGACATTACAATAATACACATTTAACAGTTCACCACTTTATTATACTCTTAGCTGATGAAAAAAAATGTTTTGAATCATTTAATATTCTTGTAGTATAAAATGTCACCTTTCTCTGATGATTTACAATTTAAATATTGAAAACCTTTGTAAACACATTGTAGATTACTTACTGTTTGTGTTTTTTAGAAGACTTGATACTATTTTGGTGAAAGTGATAAAATATCGTCTAGACTAAATACATATGCCTTCATAACGACCGTCGTTGTCCTAAAAATGAACAATATTTGTATTAAATCAAAATCACATGGGGATGAGATCAATGCACATTCGTAGTTTATTCTGGGCTAAGGTTTGTGGTTAAATTATCATAATTAAGTATATGCACATAATGGGATAATGCCTTTACGTTGATATCAACAACACACAAAGGTGCGTATATCAAGTAAGTGAGTTTACATCAGTCAATGTTTAGATGTAAGACATATAACTTAAAAAAGTAGTATATACATATAAAGTTCTAGTGCTCATGATGCCTCATTATTAAAATGAAACACGGCATACAACATATATTCAATCCCTTCAAATATGCAGAGTTCTAGCGGTTATATATTATGATTTCTTAAATTGGGGGTGTCAATGCATGATAAGCAGAAAAGAGGTTACTGCCCTATCGTTTGGTTATAAATCAGGACAGTAACCTGTTTTTTTGTGTATCATATCATACCTCTATAACAGGACAATCTTGATAACAAAAATATAACCAACAAATAGTAGAGTTTTACACGTAAAGTAAAAATGTATTGCTTTCATTGTTCGAGATTGATTATGAAATACTAACTCATAACATACACTGTAAGATAACAAATTTGACACGTGTTCACGATCTTATTCCTAATTCTGCACATATGTATGATATTTCTGAGTAAATTTGTTTCTGTCTTTGTGCCGAAATTAAGCGGTAACTATAACACAGGTACTATTGGCATGCAATCAGTATACTATCGGACATATCAGTCTTATTTTACATAAGCATACATGATAATTTAGATTTGCTTTCCTTACTTAAAAAAAATATAATGTGGTGTTTCTTTTCTGCCTTTTAAAAATTCAGTAGTGTTGTTATTAAAACGCGAAACAAAAACTATTTTTGTTATATTATTTCCGTCAATATGTTCCAAAGAAGAAAATAGAATATTCAAGAAAGTGAACAAGGTCGAGCATCATCTACTAGAATCCAAACTTTATACTGAAATATGAACATACATATCAGGGTGCTGGGAAGCTGTTCTTTGCGGGGGTCGAGATAAGGCGTCTCTAATGAAGTAACTGAACTTTACATTTAACAGCTATGCCAGATAATGAACGGATACCCTTGAGGGTGTTAAATTTTTTTCGCACTTGTTACTTTTAAGCACAAAGAAAGCCACTAAAAAGTATTAAACGTCAAGCACGTCACCAATATATCTTTAAACATTAATCGACATAGTTTTCAATGTATAATGGTTTCGATTTGTTTTATTTTACAAAAAAGTATATTTTGATTTTGTTTCTAAAAAAAAAAAGAAAAATAATAACACTGTCTTCAACACTCACCAAACATTCACTTATACCTCACACTTGAATTTTTAACGACCCCGGAAATGATGCGCTGTTTATAAGAAAAAGTTGTCAAAAAAATTCAATTGGTAATAACATAGAAATTATTTTATGCATTCTATATTAAGTGGCAAACTTCATTACATGATGTTCTTCGTGTATCTATTATACCGGTGCTTTCCTCATTAAGAAGTGCAATATATATATTTCATTGTTATCTTTTGTAAAAGCTCTTGTTTGACGTGATTTCATGTCCTTATAATCACTAAAAACCTTTAATGTTAATGTAACATTAAAGTTAGTAAATGTTTTATCTTTTCAAAATTATAAATGCTATATTGTAACAGTATGTTTTATGAAATTAAATTCATTTTAGAGCTCCGATTCGCCCGGGGCCCATAAAGGTCCCACTGACACTGTTAAACTCTCACATGGCATCGTTCCAATAGCGCTCAGTAAATAGTTAAATAGCTTTTGTTAACGTATTTCGCCTGTTAATATATGTTTACATTGCAATTGCATTTTCATCTACCAACTTGCCAACGTAAGCAGAAACGAATATATCTCCTTATTCTTGAACACTTTTCCGGTTTCTGGTCTTAACCTACACAGTATTTTGTGGTCCTAGTACATGATATATTTTGAAAATTTTCTCTTTCCTGTAAGTTTCTCACTTGAGTATGAACGTCCTCTGATGGAGTTCTGTGTCATTTGTGAGTAATGACATTTTTTGCGAAGCTTTCAGCAACGAGTTGCGAAAAATAAACATCCTTTGAATATGTGCGTTCGTTCTGTCAAGTCTACCTATCAAAGTCTAATAGTTGAAACTGTCTGTCTACAAACACTGTCAGTTATCATATTATGCCACCATTCTGGGCATTTTATGCATTTTCAAGAAATGACATTTCTTACAACGCTTTGAGCTAAATGCACCAGTGTTAGTTTTGTGAAACATGTGGTTCCTATTTAATAAACATAAGCATCAAGCAATCCATGTTTGCAAAACAAGTTCATTGTATGTAAAACTACATAATTAGTATTCACTTGATAAATGACGTATGCCAAGAAAAATAATATTTGACGAATGATGGTATGCTTTAATATAGAATGATTTCCTCGGGTGGTGTGTTTTGTCAGAGGTTGTGAGATGTGTGTTCATAATTAACTAACGCTTATCATTGAAGTAAAGGTAAAGTACATAAGTAGCATAGTTTTCCAGTTTTTGAAAAACTAGAGATTAGTTTGAGATATTACTACTGGGAAATCTAAGAACAATAAGATTTCAGTGTCATCAACAATATATCATCAATATGCAAATCTCAACTTCATTACGCACAATTGTAATAAGTTAGGGTTATGAAATGATTTGTGTATCCGATGGGAATATACTAGATGAGCCGTTAACACTTCGAGAGTAACTTCGTCTATTCTGAATCTTTCTAACCACAGTGGTTGTTTGGAAAAAAACAACAACACTATAAAAAAAATATAGATCCAAATGTAGTTATTGTGAAGCAAAACAAACATGTGTATCGTTATAGTTAAAACTTATCACATGTTTAACCTCAAGTACAAACGGAGGCCGATACCTTTCGAGGAAACCAGGCTGTTCGAACTGAGGATATGTAGTTTTTCTTGACGTTTGTAAGGCATTGCATTTGTATACTAACATTTATGTGACGAACCACATTATAATCGATTCTGCTATCAAAAAGATCGAATGAAAATACTTATTATTTGTATTTACATTCGATGCTGTCTTTCAAAAACTTACTTCCAGCATTACAAAAAATATGTTTCGTGTAATGAATATATAATAGGCGTTTATTAAGTTGTTTAGTTGTATGTATTTCATTTTTTCAGAATACCTATTATGTTGTTTAGTCAGGAAATCGTTTTTCGCTGTTGTTTTTAATTATGGATACGTAAGGCGTATGGAAAATTCTCTTAACGGGTATCTGGGATTTTACAAAAATAATGAACACTCGCACACTTGTCATGTTCTGTTTACGTTGGGATATTGGATGTACATCAACTTACTAATTGAGGTGTGTTTTTCAATGTGCCATATGTCGAGGCTTATGCGTCGAAAACCGCGTTCATTTACCCGCAAATGATGTAACCGACAAGTATGGGAACGATTATTCGTCCTAAAACAAAACTATATGTCCTAGTCCGGTTTATAGCAAGCTAAATAGAAAGGTTTTACTCACATGAAATGTATAAAACCACATGGGTCTTATATATTGGTGTGTAATCATATCCAAAAGATCGCATAACTATTTTGATGTGAATATAAGATTTCTTCGCTAACATAACTAGTGACCCATGCCAGACAAAAATGACAAACTGCATTTCAACATAACGCTTTGGTCTTAAGGTGGAAACACCCTATCGGCAAACCTCGCGGTCAGAGAACCTATGTAGTGAGAGGTATTCATCCACCAATTCTGGCCAGGAGAGGAACCTTTTCTTTTAATTATATTTATGTATTTAATCTGATTATATGGTGTTGTTTGTTTTGGTTGATACTATATTGTCAGTTTCCCTGTGACGGCTTAAACGTATTATATTATCTTTGCACAGCAGTTAACTTTGTAGTGATAGTTTTTGTCATTGAACATTAGGGCACACAGGTCTTTCAAATGCGTGTTTGTGTAGCACATTTAGAACATATGAAAAGATAATTTGGCTGATACAACGTTAAGCTTGTTCTAATTTTTGTGTCTGGTATATACCTGCCTGAAAGACAAGCTATTATAAATTGTAATGTTAACATATATAAAAAGGTAAACATGAGCCAGTATCAACAGTTGTCGTGAAGAACATGAACAGATCTTGTCAACAACTGCTACATAGTAATTAGTGGTCAAAATGCATAACAGTAAAAAATCTAAAAACGTATGGGACGTGTTGACATATTTATTTGCCAATTAACGTTTTTTTGGGCGTCTCACAAAACTGTAGGAATTCGCTAACGCAAATTGTTCGAGATATTTCATACGAATATATACCCGGTATAAATATGGATCCTTGAAGAAATATTCAGTCCTATTTAAACGTTATTTCTGTTCAGAATAATTATTGAAATATGATGATATGTCACAGTTTAGATGGGGTGCAATGTTGAAATGAGAAACAGTCTCAACGTCATCGTTGAATTATCGAACGTCTTTGTACGGTGCTTAAACAGATCTAAAAGTATAACGCATTCAGTTAACCCAGTTTATTCTTAACATAACCACAACAAATCGATTTATTATGATGCCTTTTGTTTGTTGTTGTTTCTATTCATACTTAAATTGCAAAGATAAAAGTAAATAGCAAAAGCAAATTCACAGTTTTTCCTCTTGGTTTGTTGAATATAACTCACAATGTTCATACTGTACTAGAACTACACTCTGATTAGTAGATGCCTAATTTCCTCGTCTACGAACGTTGTTTGTAATCAGTTGAATACATATTACCATATATATGTTATTTAGCCGTTAACCCTCATACAAATAGTTTTGATAGATACACGAATGAAAAAGAACATTTTGTTTTATTTTAAGTGTCCTTCCCTGTATATATACCATTGTGTATAATGATCTAGAAATGCGCCCCTACATATCATCAACGATAACCGTCCTATAATCTTTTTACGCCGTTACTGTTTTCAGTGTCTTCATTTTGATCGTAAAACATCGTACACATGAGGAACTGGAATACACCTGCATTTTTGTATTTATCACATCTACACTATTAACAGACCGATCATTATTGAGCGTATACGCACCTCGCGTGCGTGATGTCAAAATTTGTTGTATTCAGTGTAAACTGAAACTCCCTAACCAGTTTAAATGGTTTAATTACTCCAAATCACGATATATGTGAATGCAATGATTTTGAAAACAACCACTTTCAGATGTCCTTACATATTTTGTTTTAAACGAGCTGTTTATTTTGTGGGAGTCTGGTGTTAATAAGAAATAATTACAACACTTGCGTATGAACTTCATCGTTGTTGTGGAAGATTCAATATTGAAATTCCGACGGATTGATTCGTTTTTAGAACTAGTTTCTCTATAGTGTGCAAAAATCTGTTCTGTATTAATATTATTTTGAATTATTATTTAATTTGAAAATTAATTTTATGAATTAAACATTTATTTTCAAATCCGTGTTTTGTTATACGTTCTGAGCAAAGTTGCAGTTTTGGAGTGTCATAAACAGTTTTAAAACAACGCTCGTTTTTTTCTTGCCATGTTCTGATTCAATTATAATGACAATTGCGCTTGACATGATACCAATCTTTTATTGCTTTGACAATCGCTATTAAACACGCATGCGCATTTATATCGCCTTTGCGATGTTAAGAAAACACCTTTATCACGGGGTGAATATGTTTCCGTTAAGATAGTTGCAAACATATGGCGTTTGAGTTATATGTATATTTAATTATATTTTTCAACTAGACATTCAACTAGGGTTAAAACATGTATACATTTTCTTTACTAAAGGTTACATTTTATTATCATTTTGACGACCACGTGCTCTTTTTTTTGTATAGTAGGAATACGTTGCAAAAATATAACCGTGAATTCGAAGCTGACAAGGCAGAATCATATTAGAATCCCGCATCCACCGGAATATTAACCGATGACAGATACACCTGGAAAATATACTAAAAGATGAAGCTTTAATTCACCACGTGCTGATAAAGGATTCTGTTGGTAACCAAGGCGTGTTATTATGAGTTAATATATAAACAACGCCGTTTGGTGTTGAATATATATTGTTAACATATACTGTTTTGTGTTACAGGATTTGGTTAGTCAAGAAGGTGCAATGGTGGACGAAGTTTTACTGGTTGATTTACATGAATCGTGCTATGATCATACCGAATACACATAATTCCACGTCAAGCGAGACAATAATGTTTGTTATTTATAATTTATGTGCAAATACAAAAACAAAAAACGATGTGTATCGAGTCTTTGGAATATTTTAATTTCCCGATTTATCCTGTGTTCGTATAAGTGGTATTGTAATCATGAAACACACACACTACGTCGAGTATTAAATTTTTACAGTTCTCTGGTACTTTTGAAAGTCGTTTGGAAATTTGGTTTGTTTCTGAGAACCTAATTAATTACCATGGCCGTATTAAAAGCCTCTGCTGCATGTGGTTGCACGACGTTTATTAGAATTTGCCTTTTGTCATCAACGTTATCGTTTATTGGTGTAATCGATTTTAATAAATATGTTGAAAGAATTAAACCATAATTATGAGAATGCGTAAACTATAGCGACTATTATACCGCTTTTTTTAACTTTGTAAGTGACCTCATGAAAGGATCCCAAACACAAATGCGAAGGATCAATGGAATACTTTTTGTAATACATTAATATCATAAAAGTTAACCTTCACCAATGCTCTATGTACAAAAAAGGGCATACTTAATCCTTGACCTCACACAATGATCCCTAACACAGGTGTGAAGTTTCAATTCAATTATTGTTGTAGACATAGTGATATGGAATTCTTGTACGTTTACCTAAGCCACTTTAATAATTAAAAAGGGGTTATGATTCTGCTGAATTGCAGAAAATATGTTTATCGGCATTTTGTTAAGATGTTCAATCGACATGAAGTACATACAAGTATATATTTCTTGTAGCAATACACTTGAACCAATACCTTATTCATTACTAGTAATCGGGCCACGACGGTGGCAGTTTCAGTTTTTATAGCTACTTACGTAATTAAAATACAGTTGTTAATGTACAAAAACTTGTTTTAGCAGAGTTTACCATACTGATTTAAAACATGTGTTTGGCGCGTGTTCGCATTAGTATCATGTCTACAATATTAATTGCGAAAGCTCTTTGTTGCCAAATGTAATATTTTGATTAATTTACACTATCCGCATGCATGTATCAATCAGCTCCGACTATTTATAGGCATTGGTTTTAACTAATTTGGAACAGTTGGGTAACACATCACATACAGACATATCATAAATCATATAAACCATACACTATATACACCATACACGTTATTATCATCGTGCTTGTACTAAGGGTACGACACTGCTTGGATAAGTTTGTCAATACTGACACACTTTATTATCAGAAACAGGAAGTGAGGAAACCAATTAAAAATAACTTACAAATCGTGATAAATGTATTGCCCTAACTTGTGTAAGTTACAAAGTAAACAACAACACCACAATGAACAAAACATTGACAATACTTTTGCAATGACATGTACCTGAATATAAAAATCCGAAAACATCAATCGTCATTTTAAGCAGCTCAAGCTGAATGCGACCAGACCACATTTTATACAAAAGACGAATAACAAATTCGCACATTACACAATATTGACAAGATCAACGTTACAACAAGTACACGTCATTCAAAAATATTAAATACTATTGTTTCCGTTCGTACTTCAAACATGGAGTGTACAAATTCTATGATATTTTGTCAAATGTTTCGAATGAAGCACGAATTTCAAAACGTCATAGTAAACTACGATTTGATAACAATCTTTGCGTTTTATCTTTGCAGAATATTTAGCATGGTATTATTCATGTAGGTCGTTATCTAACATCAAACACTTCCTGTCTACTTGGACTCATGGGCTGTTTTTATCAAATACCAAGAGATAATCAATACTTGCGAAAATATAAATAAAATGAATTTTATAAAAAAGATTTGCTTTTAAAAGGTAAAAAGTATGTTTGGCCTTCCATCCATGAGCTTTTAAAAATGTAAATTATATTTTGTTTATGAGTTTAGAACATACTTCCAACGCACTTGTTCTATAATGAAGAATCGATAACATATATAAAAGAGTCCAATATGTGACTGTTTCTTGGTAATTTCAAATACATTCTTTAACAAATCAGTTTTAGCCATAACATGTTCATGATTTAAAACATCGTAATTAATTAATTAAAGTGTTTTCGAACCATTTAAAAGTTTAAACATACAATTAAAAAAAAATCGAGAGGAAAAATATTTTAGTAAATATTATATAGAAAAATAGTATGGATGAATGTTATATTATATTCTATATGCCATTGTCGTGGCTAAGTGGTCAGGTCATTCGCCTGCTTAATACGTTGATATTTGTTAGTTGTATGAAATATAACAATTTGTTTATTTAAACATCAAGTCTAGCTAAAGGTCGGTCCATGTTTACATATGTTAATGATAGTGAGTGCTTTATATTTATATATGTTTTGAATCTACTCTGGCACATGAACTCACATAAACATTTAAAAATATATATATATATATATATATACGGTAAAATATAATCACAGCAGATGTGCCAATGACAGAAAAAGCTGGAAAATAAACTAAAATGATGAAGCATCACATACAGATAACGGTCATTGGGTGCGGATAACGGTCTGTATGGTTAGCAAGGTTATTATTATCATCTGTTTGCATAGGAAATTCGTTTAACGAATGTTACGTTTTGTATATATCTAATTGGGCAATTATTTTTACATTATTTGTTTTACTGCAACTTTTTTAACCAGTGGGGAGGGAGAAATAAAATTAAAAACTTTAACATGTCGACCAAACAAAATCAAAATTTGAAAAAAGTGTCTTCTTTTTTGAAAATGAAGATTAAATACCATTTTCATAGCACAACATATATACACTAAAGAAATATATGTTTAAAACGCATTTACTCTGAATTTCGATATACTGGCATAACTCGTGTTCTTACATTCTCATACAATTTTATGTTCAACTGATGGACAGGCCGACTTTTTGCGAAAAGGTATCTCTTTGCATTGACCACTTACGTCGTATTGAAAGTTTGCCTTGTATACTAAATTGGTTACTTGCCTTAAAACTAGTCATAAAATAATGCCTCTATGATAATGTTTCTGGATCTTCATAATTCCCATATATTCAGCAGTTCGAAAGGCTTTTGGTTATTTCGAATATTTATGCAACCTACAAATCATAAGCAGATGCGTTTGATGTGCATGATTTCAAAGACTGTTTTGATGCATAAAAGGAGTTCCCAGTCTCGTTAATGCCATCGTTTATAAATGTATAATTTTAATAAATGGATTGATGAAAATTAGCAGCAGCGTGAAAAAGGTAACTTTCTCAAGTGATGTCAAGCATGTTCTCGGATGAATAATGCGCTTTGATATTCGTAAGTTTAATTTAATCCATTAGCAATTAATTACCATGTGAAATAGACTAATGTAAGAATGTAAAGTTTTCGAGTAATTATAATTACTTGCTGCACAAGAACAAGCCAGATGCAAATCTTACAGCGTAATTCCCATTTGTACAATTTCCATGAATGGAGATTTCCCAAATATGATTACAAAAAGTTAATGATAAGGTGTAACTTAATAACCCATAGATGTGATAAAAGTGTTAAACTACAGCTTCAGTTGAGTTATTTTCCGTTTCTTTTCCCCATGTTTCAATCGCTTTCTTCGGGACTACATTTACATTCTTCATTAATAAGTATTGTTCATGTCAATATACTTTAAATAAGCTACATGACGATGAATTCATGCAGTGACAACGACAGTTCTTGATCGTGAACTCTATAACGGGTACAAAACAGTTCAAAGCTATTCATATAATTAAAACCATTTCAATGTATTTTCTTCATGTTTAAAAGAAATTACGAAATGTTTCAGTCTATAATTATCCGTGCAACAATTGAAACATGCATTCAAGAAATGTTCCCATTTCTTTCTTGTCTGGCAACTTATATTGGGAATAGTTTTTTTTATCGATTATAATGAAAAGGGACAAGCGATATTAGTCAGCAAAAACAATAAATATGCAAAAAACCAAAACAATTAATATGAAACACTCGTCAACCATGTAACATAGATATGTCATAAATCATAGCAGCATTAGTAAACATGGTTTAACCTTATAGACCACATGTTTTAATGTTATACATAACGGTATGGCTTATAACATAACATTCCTACGTCTAATACATATCGTGGACATACCGCACAGAATAAGATCATCATTATCGCCGCTTTCCCTACATCAAAGCCTTTGTCGCAATTAACAGCGAATATCTCGTGTTTATGTAAGAAATGTGGTGTGATTCATAATTACAACATCAGGCGAGTTCAGCATTCGTAAGCAGATATATTGGTAAATAGCTACATGGACAATTTTCTGCTTCATTAGAAGTAAGGAATCGTCATCATGTAGCGACTTGCCAAAATCAGCATTAGCCGTTGGAAAATTTACTTCATAAAAATGTTCATTTAATGTTTGTATATTAAACGTTCACGTTGTATGACATGAATTTCGACTACGTTAAGGTTATCATCGCAAATTCAATTTAAATTGTATTACTGTATTAACTTAGAAGTTCGAATTTGAACATATATACTGACTGATATAACGAACTTTTTAAAATAAACATGAAAGCCGGGAATAGAGTTGTCAGAATCACGCAGTAAATACAGCTCGATATATAATGTTATTGAGACATTTACAATAATTGCATTACGATCTGCATAATAATTCAGGATTTTGCATTCAACTATTATTAACACCGCTTACTTATTGCAATACATAAAACTATGGGAAAATGAAGAAACTCCTTGGGTGAGCCATTCCATTTTTTTGTACTTTTGGAGTGTTTAACCCTGCAGCGGAGATTGGCTATTCACTAATTACCACCAACCGTGTCGTTCATAGTGTAATTTGATTGATTAATAGTATGCGTATCTTGTTGGCGTCTGCTTCTTTGCTGACATGCGAAGTTATGATAGGCATGGCCACAACATAAAAACAGTAGCCGTTTTAGCACGTTTTATTTTTATATTCGTGAATTCAATGTCTAATTATATTCGTGCACATACAATATCTGTATTTGTGACTATAAATATATATTTTTATTTCCAATAATTATGCTTTCAAATATGTTGATATAAGATAAATTATCAACAGTGAGATGTTGGCCAACAGTTTTATGTGTGTTGTCCATTTGATTGTCGTAATTATCTTCGTTTATAATATCTACTACCAACATAAAATTAATTGTTCATGTTTTATGTTTCATCAATTATTCTTATTATTATGGTTAACCGTAAAGAACATAACTCAGTTCAGTATTATGTTTATTTGACGTAAGCATGTACGGTTATTAGCCGCATTACATGGTTACGACTACGAACAATAGTGTATTTGGCGTATGGTATGACTAGCTTATCATCATTGTACTAGTTGGAAATAAATGAATTATTTACATCTCTTTCTAACTGTAAAGTATATTCTGGTGTTAACAAGAACAAAATTGCAACCAAGCATTGTTGGTCAACAAATGGACACATACTCATCATTTTTTTTTTTTTTTTTATTGGTACAACCATTATATAAAGCTTAACATCACTTTATAAGAAAACCAGCATAGCAATGTGTAATTAATTTGGCAATCATCAATGGCAATATATATGTTTACATAACGGACGACTTGACTTTTTCGGTGTCAGTGTGTTTGTAAATTAGCTTATTTAATGACCATGTGGTTTCGTAGTGTAACTGGGATTGATTGTACACACATGATTGAAATAGCCATGCACAAACACACGATATGAACGGAATCTATGGGCATCTATGCATTCCCCACACAACATTATGAAACAGCAATTCATTAAAAAAAAGAGAAAAAGACAAGTTTAACAAACGAGGACCTATATCGCTCATTTCAGTAATGTTTTTGATGAAAGAAATGTGTCCAAACTTTCTGTAAGTGTAAACTAACCATGTATAATGTTGTTGCATTGCCGCCACAAACATTCAACGCGTAAAATGAATTTATTGTATACATCACTTCAATAAGTCAATTATATTGTTCGAAAATGTGTCTGGTGCAGTGTTGCAGTCATTCAGCAAGTGTTTATAAGAGATACGTCTGATGAATAGGAAGTATATTTAGAGATCAGAAAACCAGAGACACAGCTTCAAAATGGACTTGTATGCTTAGGGCTAATTTTTGCCTGGACAAATAAACATAAACAATTTAAAGCCAACTGATGGTCGAAAACAAACGGTTATTTTGTATCGATATTTTCACAAATAAACATGCATAACAAANTAATGGTTTTGCACTTAATATATATTAATGGTTTTGCACTTAATATATATTAATGGTTTTGCACTAAATATATATTAATGGTTTGCACTTAATGTATATTATAAATTGTTTCATAAAGTAATCTGTAGGAATGAAAGGCTCCGTTTGCATGTCAGTCAGTTTTGCATTTGGTCTTACTGACTGAACCAAACACGATTATGATGCAGTTATTCTTCAGTCGTTCTAAAAAAAAGTTATCACATGGATGGACAGCGGTCGGTTTCCCTTTGAATCGATTTTTCCGCGTCAATTATAGAACACAAAAACTAACTTTTTCATTGTATCTTAAAGGTGTTTAGGTATATTAAGTATATGTGTTATTTTATCGAATTTTAAATAAATGTCCAATTTCAATCACATGCCATGTCTTGCTTTTCCTTCAATGTCATAAACGTTAGAACGATCCTTAGACATATCTCGGAGACAATATTTTTTTTTTTACCTTTTGCTGTAAATTGCATTAACTATACAATTACATGTTTGCGTATTTGAAGATTTATATGATTGCTTCTATACGTATAAGTTTCAATTAAACGGCGTAGTTCGGTGACATTGACATGTTACTTGTGAATTCGTATTAGTATTATTTTTAATTAATTAACGCTTAAATTGTTTCATATAGTCATATAGTCATACTCGGTGTTCCTAATGAACGTGTTTCACGAGAATAATGACAACACTCACTTAGTGCAATATACTTTTATCTATTAAACCCGATTCAAGTATGAACAGTAATGCATCATAACAGTTCTTTAATGTGATCATGCACAAGGTCACTGTGGGGTTAATGTTGTCGAAAATGATCACAACTGTAATTATTTGTGAAACGATAAAAAACTATGTACTATACTCGAATAGAATGTATGTAGATAATAAGTATAACAACTTATTTTTAAGCATTTAAATATATTATTAAATTTCAAATATGATTATGAATAATCACATTGTCGATATGAATATTTGTGACATAAAATGTATGTGCAAACAATGTGTGGAATGCATTCGCTTTTTACAAAAACAACATGAAAAACGTTTCACATGCAAGTTACAGCTGCAGTTGATTTTAATTAGCTCTCTGAGGATATTCACTAGATAATGTTCTAGATAAAAATTAATCTTCGCTGTTTCTATAGGTGATATCTGCATCTGAGAAAAAGGAATACGTAAGTCAAAAACAACATTGAGCCCTTCAACGCTTACATTGATTGAAAGCCATATAATATGTACACTTCAATATTGTTCTTTTTATTCAGGCGTTGCTTTACAATCTTGCTTTACAATAGATAAAAAGTGTGATTTAAATCAAATTCACACCAAAGATTAAAACATTGTCTCATAATATGAACATTTATCTACTTTATTTTTAAATTGTTGACAATGGTATAAAACATATGTTTGTAAATGCATATATCGCACAAAAATATTGCACACGTTTGCAGAATATTTATATAAACATACTATCTATAAAGCATTCCGAAGCGTTTGTTTAAAGTTAAACATGAATGCAGATAGGTTAATAGGATTGCTTGCATTATGATTTACTACCACTTTCCGGATTTAGCAGCTAGCTGTGATATATAAACGACGTTATTTGTTTTTCGGGTAGATATTAGGGACTCTACTTAATTGGTACGTAGAACATCGCATGCTAATTAATTAAGTTAATAAAGTTAAGTAAATATAAAAGGTAAATTAGTAAAACATGAGAAGTTGATTAATCGTAATTTTACACATAAGGACATAAATTCATACTTGCATTAAAGTTTTTAGATTTGTTCTCCACTTTCTTTAAGTTATGTGTTTGGGGAACGAATTATTGCACGCATTCTGATTAACTAATAGATAACATATATAGCTGCAGCAAATCAAGACCGAAATATGTTAGTTAGTTAAAGCACTCATATTAAGGTCAAAGTATAATAAAGTATTTAACAATACAAAACATAACATTGCGAGATTTCCATTGCTGACACCATGATCCCAATGGCAGTTCGCGTGACGTTTGGCATGTTTCCGTTGTCGCAAACGGTGTCCTATCAGTGTTATCGCCTAGTACTGTAAGAGGTGTCGTATAAATAGTAGACATTTTGATCTCAGTGAAACCCAATTGAACAAGGTACAAATACAATGTCAATAAATCATTGGTTCATGCATTGTCATTTAAACTAAAATAGCCTCAAATGTAATGTCATTTTTTCAATATTCACGAGACACATGTGCAATTAGGAGTAAAACGGTGTGTGTACCTAGGTATACGTTTACTTCTTGGACGATGTTTTTTTGTTTTACATGTAGATGATGTCTATAAGGATGACGGAAGTTATTTGAAGTTGCGTTTGATAAGTCGACTTGAAAATCGACGTTTAGATAAGCCGGTTGTATTCGGTATGAGAACAAATGGAGAAGCCGACCATAATGCTTATAAGTTGTAGTAGACAAAAATGTTTTGTGGTAGTAACTGCTTATTTGAAAGTTCAGCATACAACAGTCTCTACAAGTCATTTATCATTTTTTAAATTTAATAATTGCAATTATATTTCACCAACTATGACATTATTTGCATATCGATTGAAAGCTACATACTGCTGCATCAAAGATCGCATTTTTGTTCCATAAATGAATTGGTTTAGAACTTATAATCGATTTGCAAGATAATCTGCAAGCCAAAACACATTATATGAATCCTACATGATCACGTACCATTCAAGGGTCATAGGCTGCTTAAATATTGTGTCAATAGAAATATCAAACTCATAAAACGAGTTCATTTTTCACACTGTATAAAATTTACTATGCATTTGTTGAATCTGAGATGTTTGATAAATTTGAACACAGAATTATTTCGCTGATTCGTGTTCAAACATTATGTTTTCAAAAGCATCATTGCTTAATTAATTGTACATTTTGTTTTCTTTTTGCAAATCACGTGCGTAAAGAAATGCTTTTTTTTATTTAACAACATTAGCCACTCGGACAAAAGCCCCGCTCTGGGGTAAGAAGGGTGTAAGACCCTTCCACCTAAGATAATATTAATTATAGTTTTAAGGCGAATAATAGTCCATTCGGATGATTGATATTATAAATATGAATAAAACTCATATGCAAAACCTTGTGAACACGATGGAAGTCACATGTTGTCAAATCTTCATACAACTTGCAAAGGACATTTATTTTAATGATGTCTATGTCGAGTCAATAATGGTTCCAGTACGTTGTAAAACATGACCGCGGTAGGGTCGAGCAGTTTTCCTTATATGGATATAGTGAAACTTTTGAACAAAATAAAAGAAACCTGTTTGCACAATCACCATGAAAGTTGCAGAAAAAATTGTTCTTATGATATCTCGACTTAGTTCGACTGAGTTCGAAAATGATTCCGGTCCGTTGAAAAACATGGCCACTAGGGGCGGGCAGTTTTCCTTATATAGTACACTACATAGTGAACGTTGTGGACATTCTATACGTCATTGTTGTTGGTCCAATCTTCATACAACTCTCTAGGGAACTTCGGTCGAATGGGATCTAAATCGAGTTCTTAAATGATCCTTCATACATCTCTGACGTTTCTCAGAATAATGTTATAATTCCGGGTCTCAGGTGAGCGAGCTAGGGTGTATGGTCCTCTTATAAGAGCTTGTTAGCAATATAAAACTATATCCCACGAAGTGTATTGCTCTTCAAATGTTAATCTGGTGTTCATTTAGTGCATAAATACGTTCAATTATTAACATCAAAGTAGTAACTAGAGTTAAAACATAGTCAGAATTGTCACAAATTATAACTCAAAGTGCATTGCGTTTATGGGTAATAAGTGGGCATCATAAAATTGCTTGCATATGAGTCGCCGTGGTGTTTCACTTCGTTAAGTGGAATGTCGTTGATGGTTGTACATCATTTCAGGTTCAAGAATACTAAATGATTGCATTATGTAATAACCCGTTAATGTTCACAAGATTACTTACACACTTTTATTAGACCCAAGTCGTGCGATAACGGGCCTTTAGAACATGTCCAAACGGCTGTAGCTCTAGAATTACTTCTGCATCTGTTCTCTCTGATGATGAGTAATAATGTCGGCATATGTTAAAAAAACACTTCTTAACAAAAAATGAAAAATAACATCACAGTCTATTTAGCAGTTACATTCAATATTACACTCATTAATATAAGTCTTAAATGTTATAAGTATAACTATTTAAAAGTATACACATGAAAACAAAGTCTTACCCATACAAACATAATGTACCCGTGTGCATGTATTTATGCATACAGGCGTGAATTATAAATACGTTTAGGTTTATTTGTTACATATATATATATGTAAATTAAATACCGAGGTCGATAAACAAAGTAGATATAACCAACGTGAACATCAGCTGCAACATCAAGTGAACACCTTATCATAGTTCGAGATCCCTTATTTTCTAACACAACACCAAACTACAATTCACTATGCAAACACAAACACGCAAACTAAAGCACATACAAAAAACTTAAGTCACAACCTTACATGGAATGTGGATACATGTATTACAATAATAATGTAATTTACATATTTGTGTTGCATAATTACTTTCCCATTTAAGTGTTTACTATTTGTTTCTTTAAGATGTACACAGAGCAAATATGCTATGTCGAAAACTAAAATATCATGATTAAATATATACAATGTAAAGATGCGTTCGTTAGTACGTATACTTTCCATTGTAGTATTGCGTTTTTGTTTTGTGAATGTTTCCACAATTATTATGTAGGTTGAAAAAATGGTCTGTTTTGAAGGTCCTCTTGGTAACCTTGATGGAAGATTGATACGTTGTAATATTATTTGTTTGCTAGTATTGGTTAATTAAGTCCAGAAGCTAAATTTTGTGGACTCAAAGGGTCATTTTGATGGTATTTTCCCTAAATATAGACCATATGTAACACAACGCAATAGTCATATTGTTCACACACAAGTTCATCTCGTAACAGCTATAAAATGCTTTAATCGTTTAGAACATATTAAAAATATCGTTTTAAGATTCTAGTCTTATTCGAACTCACGCATACACAAATAATGCACTTCGATAATGAAAACAAAACACACTGCAAATTCGTTACTTATAGTGCACATGAGAAAAGAGCTACTCCGTGCACATGTCATTCATGAAGATTTTACTACTGAAATTGATTTTCCAGAAATATGTCCCGCAGTCGCCCTTTTACAATTTTATAAATAAATAATTTACTTAGCGTTAATATTCAAGACGAATTATAAGCTAAGCATTCATTCAATAGGTATTTATTTAGTGTGTTTTTTTTTAAAATAAAATCCCGTATAATCCATTGATATGCCCATTTTAATAACTTTATCATAATATAATAAATGCATGCAATTAAAATAACCGATTTTGTATCTATTTTTTCTAGTTTCAAGGGAATACAAAAACCCTATAATACGGGCACGGCTATTTCATAACTTATTTTCATAATCACAAAATTAAAAAAAAACAAACAACAACATTATATAGAAATTACAAACTAACAAACCTTAACTAATGTCCGATGTGCGCAGGTGATTCGGTATTCGGTAGCAGCGCTTTAAATCATATGTCTGCTTGGATGTGCCGATACCGTTTGTTTATAAACACCATGCGCCATTTATAAGCTCTGAAGGTATACTTTTATGTATGGTTAGCAAGGGTAAAAGTATCATCAGTTTACGTAGAAATTGTGTTTAACGAATGCTTAGTTCTGTATATAGCTTTCTGGGCCATTATTTCTATATTTTGCCATTATTGTTTTATTAATTGTTTTACTGGAACCTTTGGTGTAATCATTAAGCCGGGAGAAATAAAACTTTGACCAGTCGACCAAAAAATGAAAATTTGAAAAAGGGGCTTCTTTGTTGAAAATGAAGAAAGAAATTGGCACTCCTTGCAAAAAAACATAACAAGAACATTTTAAACGCATTAACTCTGAATTGTGAAATACTGACAAAACTTGTGATTTTTCTTTCTCATACATGTTTATGTTTTCACTTTTAATACAAGCATATGTTATTCTTATTTTGTCGATCACTCTGACGGACACGCCGACCCTTTGCGGAAAGGTAAACGTGCGCTGCGAGTCCTCCAGACTGCCTTAGAGCTTCCCTTGCATCGTTGTCTCCTCGCCAAGGTCGCCTTCGTAGCAGCTGGACGGGGTGACCTCCGGTCGCTTGGGTTGGGCCCCTTCAATAAATGGGGTCCGGCACTCTACCAGCCCGGGGGACTCCACAGACTGAGCAACATCACGCATATATCCATTGTTTTGCGTGATTGGATTGGAATGCGTTGCAACGTCGTTATGCGTAATTTGGACAAGACGAATATTTTACTTACTGATTTATATCTGAAAAAACACACCCATTTAAATGTAACAGCGAAAGTTAACGAATCATTTCCGATAGAAACAGTCAAAAGAGATGCTCATAACAAAAGCAAAACAACACGCTATTTTCATTCAACATGATAATGAATTTTCAAGCCACACAGACAGATACACACAAAACAAGTTAAGTGTTTTCTTTATCAGTTAATAGTAAGTTTTTCCTTCTTTTCGTGTCACTTTCAACAGTAACAAATACTTAGGAAGACAATGCATCACATTTATTTTTAGCTGGTGTATGAAATAATTCCTCTCCTGATTATGTTTCTAGAACTTCATTATTCCCATATATTTAGCAGTTGAAAGACATTTGGTTATTTCGAATATTTCTGAAAACCAACAAATCATTAGCAGATGATTTCAAAGAATGTTTTGATGCATAAAAGGAGTTCCCATTCTCGTTAATGCCGTCGTTTATTAATGTATGATTTTAATACATTAGTTAATGAAAATTAGCAATGGTGTGAAATAAGGCAATTTTATTAAATGCTGTAAATGCATTCACATGGGTGCACAATGCGCTTTGATATTCAAATGTTGAATTGAATGCATTAACGCGTACTTACCATGTGAACTAGACTTTTATACTAGTGTTAGAATTTAATGTGTTCTTGTCACAAGAATCACATTCTACACAGGAATAAGCCAGCTGCAATCCTTACAGCGTTATTCCCATCAGTCCAATTTCTCTGAATAGAAATTTCCCAAAAATGAGTATAAAACATGTTAATGATGGGCTTTGTTGTTGAAAATGAAATGACCCTCGACTTCGAATTGGCTGTTCAGACGCGGCGATACATTTTTATAATACAAGCTAATAGATAATGAAGCTTATGAAAATGTTTACACTAACCTTTTACCATAACTACTTAGAATTGTGCTATCATGTTAATGATAGGCTGTAACTCTATTATACATAGATATGATTAACAGTGTTAAGATACAGATTCAAATGCACTTATTCAATGTATCATTAACACATTATGTAACAATTTAGGCAATACGCATAAACATTTGGTTCATCCAGGACTTATAACAGAAATGAATTAAGCAATACACTTTGTTTACGCTTTCGTCCCTGATGATGTCTGTAGAAGTGCACAAGCTAGTTTCAAATTAGTCATACAAACACCCTAGTGATCTAGTATATTTCCTCTCCGCTTCGCTACCAAATGCAAACAATGTATTCCTTTGTTGTTGAAAATGAAATGACCCTCGACTTCGAATTGGCTGTACAGACGCGGCGATACATTTTTAAAATACAAGCTAATAGATAATTAAGCTTATGAAAATGTTTACACTATCCTTTTACCATAACTACTTAGAATTGTGATATACTGACACGATAAACAATAATAATAATAATAATAAAGCATGGTCCACTGATTGGCACCTCATAAATATATTGACCAAACAAAACAGGAATAACGCAACGTCAGGTTAATTTATGTGTCGATATTGGCATACTATATATATCTCTTCTTCGACGTAAAATAATTGATACCATATCTTTATCTATGGTATTTGATCTATAATTGTACTATAGTGTAAAATTATAATTTTTCCATACACTGTACATGTAATCATAAATAAGAGTGAACACCCGTGTCCTGCTCTTCTTCTCATAAAGTGTTTTAATAAATGTTACCATTGTAGTACTGCTAATTAAAATTAAATTTTCATTTAATAAATGTAATTGTGCATATAAGCGCAATTTCAAAGTGTATGACGTGTTTGGAGCGCCTTCGATTAGTGCTTAATCTTCGTTTATGTGGTGTCGTGTTTTCCAAATAGTGTGTAAAAACATGTATATAGAGAGATTGAGGAGGAAAGTAATGCTCTTCTTTTGAATGGTCACAGTTATGTATTTCAATGCACAATGCTTCCATATGATAATTGACATCGTACGATAGTCTAGGGATGCCATCTGGACCAACAATAACCTAATCGTGAGTAGAGTGGGAATGAGTGTCTTGAAGAGCCAGCTGCCTGTTAACCACTATATTTGATTGACGATATTTTTCCCCACTTGAGAGGATACAACTTATGCACACGGATATCTACTACATAAATAGTAAAAGGGCACTACTTAACGACATACATTTAATTGCTGTTTCATACAAATGTGTTATTGGTGTTCAACTGCCGACATGTGTTCATGAACTGCAACATGAGTAAATGCTTCAATGACTCAACAATTTTGACCCCGCTCAATTATTATATTGTCGCTGTGTATTTTATTATGGTTACATCTGGACGTATATCATCTAGCGGAATAGACGCATTTCCGGAGGCCATAACTCACAGTTGAAAAGAAAACATACGGATGGAAACATAGTTGGCATTGTATAAGCAATGTATTATATGTAGAACTATTAAGCATTCGTGGTGTGTAGGGTGTGTGGGGTGCGTGCATGAGTGAGTGAGTGCGTGTGTGAGTGCGTGCTTGTGTGCGTGCTTGTGTGCGTGCTTGCGTGTTTACTAAATCACGCTATATTTTTTGTTCAAATGACGGCGAATGCATATGAATATCAAGACAATTACTTTTATACTTCATACAGATTTCGAGTTTCCTATTATGCATTAGTAGCACCCTTTCATATCTTCGAGTATGTGTGTAACAGGCGTGTGCATCTTTATAATACATTAATAAACACATTTGGATAGACAATAATATTAATAACACTTAATACTGGCTTAATTTTTAAGAAACTAAACTTTGTAATACTAACTTTTGGTATCGAAAACAGACATGTTGAAATACATAGTTAACGTTTATTGCATCTATTTCTCCGTTAAAGAAGACTTATTTACAAACGTTACAAACACGTGAAGGAAATTTATGAACACACATAGGAAAGTCTTAGAACACACAGTGTGAGTGATTATAAACCAACATACAACAGTGAGAATATCTCTCAGACGTGCACAACGTTATATTAAAGGAAACCAGACAACAATTCGATGAATTGTGAACGGAAAGATGGATATCAATATAATAAACCAAATTATAAACACACAACCAGTTTCGCTTTAGTAACAAGTTCACCTCAAGATGATGCTAAGGATATTTGCTAAAAACCAATGTGTTTTTATAATAACGGATAGTGTTTATAAACCTATTTCGGTCCGCAATAAGTGATTTCTACGGTGAATATCTAACAATAACAACTGATACCGTATATTGTTTTAATTAATAGTTTTCCTATACGTACATTATGAAGCATGTTGTGATAATTTTTCATTGTTTATTATTTCGTATATTTTAATTGAATGAATGCACATTCCAATATAATTTCTGGAGAAGAGTAACACCCCTAACCAATCTGACAACATTATTTTTTATCCAAAAAGCTATCTTGCTCGACCGTTTAATTAAGATAACGAACAAAAAGGAAACATTTTCCTTTAACCTTCAAACTACTACTGTTTTAATATCGGCCTTTTTTTGCTAAAGCGGATTTTACGTATCGAACGAGTTTTAAACGTTTAAATGATGAAAGACGAATTACGCAAAATTGTTCTGTCAAGATAACCTAACTGATTGGGTGTGTGTTCAGATTATAGTCTATAAGTAGTTTAACGTCGATCTCATTTATTAAAATAATCTGTTAACAGCTCATTACTTGACATAACTCGACGTTTCGTTTGCAAAAAGCAAACAAATACTGCATTGATGTAATTAGCTGATGTATATTTGATCAGTATATACATTATGCATCGAAATAATTTGAAACTGCGATTTAAAAAAAATACTGACATTAAATTAATTGAATTATTATAAGGTATAAAACTGAACGAGAATGTTTATAAAGAACTCTTATAGTTAAATATTTCGTATAATTCGTACAAACTACAATGTTAAATTTGGAACTCTTGCATATGCTTTTATCGTTTAAATACTTAGTGAACTAAACCCAGTTGTTAAGAAGATCAGGTATTATAATTCGGAATCCACATTTAATACTGATATATGAAAGGGAATGCCAGGGCAACGCAACACAGGTGTCGGCGGAGGTCTAGATAAGGCATCCGTAATTAATTGATTCACCTTTACACTTAACAGTTTTGGCAGACAATGGACGGGCATCCTCAGGGATTGGTAAAGCTATTGAGCATGTGGTTAATCTAATTAAAAGTAATACGTGGAAAAAACATAAACACATATAATGTATTACTTAAACACGTAAAATATTGCACCATTGGTTATTTGAATCGTAGTCATGGTGTTGTCATCAGCTTGATAAGCAAATTTACCGTTACTTAGGAAAAAAGGAAATAGACCAATTAATTTCATATGCAAGTAACGATTAAGCATGTTATATCAAACTTTATATTCAAACACGTCTTGATGGCACTAATGTTTTAAGATCAAAGTGTATGGGGTTGCATGTGGTCACGAAAATAAAGCAAAAACATTTACTTTTAATGATTTCTTAATAATATGATGATCATGTTGTTGTTAATGAAAATGGGAAAGATAACTTGTATACAATCTAAAACTGTTGCATGCAAATTGTTAACCAAGCATTAACAACCCTTACGCTGAGCTTCGGTTGTTAAGGCATCAGTAGAAACAGCTATACCATGTAATAAAATGCAAGTTATGATAAGATATATAAATAAGTTATGCTTAAGTTAAGAGATAGTTGTTACAGCAAACTAGGGTTGTGACGCAAATGAGATCATACTTAACTAAATGAGCAATATTTCTGAAAAACAAGAGCTCATCTCCCGCTTCGTTTTTTAAAACCTAGTATTATCGTAAATTACGGATGATAGCAGGCTGTTATACAATATAAACATAATCCATTTCATTACTAATAAAACGTATTTTTACTGTGAGAAAAGTTGAGAAATTGTTTAATAGTAAATAATGAAAGTATGAGAGTGATGGAATTGCAATGCTAACAACTTAACGGATCTTAATTCATAAATGAAATGTTAAGTTGACTTCAACAGGAGTTATAGTATTTTTATGTTTTATTGCAGAAATCATATACCTGTGTTAATTTTCTTTTGAACAGTTACCATTAAGACTGTTGCCTTTACAATTCTAACACAATTCTGAGAGTTTATACAATATTGTAACTGTTGTGATACATTACGGTTTCATATAAGTCCCTGATAAGATGAATTGTTTTACGGCGATTTTTTCTTAAAATTAACCAGATGTCAAAATGTTCAATACAAGCTGCAATGTTGGCATCCAAAAATGTTTATTCACTTTAAACTCATAATACTTTTCGAATGGGATACGATCTTTTGTCTCGCAAGCGAATTTGAATTGTTTTAAGATGTTAATTGATATTGTCCAACACTCAGTGTAAATGCATTTTATTCAGACGACGAGAACGTTTAGATTTTGTCTTTTTTATTTCCCCACCTCGACCATGTGTGAAGTGTGGAAACAGTTACTGGCTAATTAAAGAACATTGATATTGTCAGGATAAGCTTCCAACAACATAAATGTTCATGTTTATCTTTGTGGGTTTGATTTCCATTTACAAACTATACATTTCTAAAATGGCTCCTTATGTCCTGATACAATTTTAACTTTTTTGTATACAAAATGCAATATTTTACAGTTCAACCATACCTGGTTTCGCGCTGAAGGTACATTACTTATTGTTTCATAAACTATTCATATTCCTATATGTGATGACTAATTCAGTTAAGGTAATAAGCAGAACAAATTATTTAAAAGCATTTTAAAATATTGTTTAATTTGCGAAATTATTATCAATTTTCCCAGGGTCGTCATTAATCACTGTGGCATAAAATGTATGTGCAAACATTTTGAGCAATGCATTTACTGTGCAAAAACAACATAACAATGATACACATGCAAGTTCCAGCTGCGGTGGATGTTAAATTCCGCTCTGATTATATTCAATGGACGTTTGCAGCATATGAATATAAATATGTTATCTATTAAGCATTCCGATGCGTTTGTTCAGAGTTACACACTTATGCAAAAAAGATTACCTACATAATGTTTTACTACCACTTTCTGAATTAAGCAGCCGGCAGACATATATTAGCGTTGTTAATTGTGTTCGGGTAGATAATTAAGAACGTACCTTTATTGTTACGTATAACATTGCATTATAATTCAATAAGATAATATTACAGAACAATGAAAACAACATGACCATAAACTTACAATCGCATTAAAGTTGAAGCTGTGCAAGTTGTATAGACTTTTTCTCCACTCTCCTAAAGTTAGTTGTTGGTGAACGCATTATTGCACGCGTTCTGTTATAATGATAGATAACACATATAGCTGCATCAAATCTAGACCAAAATATGTAAGTTACTTAAAACGTACATACTAAAGTATCAAGATGTACACATTTTTAACCATACAAATCATATTGCAAGATTATCTTCTCTGACGTTACAATCCCAATGGACAGTTTAAAGATGTCACGTGACGTATGGTTTGGTACGTGTCATATTTACTAAATTAGCTCTGTCGCAAACGGTGTCCTGTCAGTGCAATCGTCGAGTACGAAACGTTGACATCTGGAACTCAGTGAAAACTGATAGTTTTGCAATTTAAAGGGCACACATAAAATAACCATACATCAAGGGGTTATGTATTGTCATTAAAAGTAAAGTGACCTCAAATGTCTTGTCAATATATCAATATTCACGAGACACAAGTGAAATTACCAGTCAAAAAAGAGCTGTATCTAGGGCTTAGTTGAATTCAACATAAGGCCAATTTGAAATATGTTTTAAATAACCTTTACTTCACTTTTTTTCTCGATAAGCTCACATTTAACTCCATCCACCGTCGGCCGATATGATACCAAAATTAATTAATAAACGGTAACACAATAGTAGTATTATAAGCTGTACCACCCTATTTCCATTTTGGGACCCACTCTTCATTATAAGAGTAATAATGTATGGGACAACTTCGAAGACCAAGTTTATTTAAAGTTAAAGGACATTAATGAGATGGCAATACTGTGTTACGCCTTACACAACTTCTTGGTCGACGTTTGTAACATGTAAATGATGAGCCACACATTGTCAATAGCTAAACAGTTGTTTACTATCAATGTTTGTTTTATTATTTTAAAGAACGATAAATGCTTAACTTACACTTGTTATGGATGTAATCGTTACATTTATGAGTGATAATATTGTTTTAACAATTAAACAGTGCAAGTATCATACACAAAATATAATGCCATGTTAAAGCCTTCATCGGATAACATTGGCATTATCTGTAGTTTAATAAGCCACGCGATGTTGCGATACGTCACACCTGTCTCTATTGCAACGCGCTTTACAAATCTGCTAACAACGGTTTGCAAGAAGTGTTTAGCTTATTATCATGATGACTCAAGAGCGCAATTTCCTAAAATACAGTGATCAATAGGTCTGATAAACAAGAACATAAAATGTTTCATTGCGATAATCACGCACCAATACTTGTGTCTGATCAGTCCTGAAGTACACCTGGTTTGAAATAGCAAATGGATTTGGAAAGTTGTAATACGAACTTGCATATTCTGAAAATAAATATTCCGGAAGTCATTTGAAGGCGATTGCTAGGTCGACGTACAAATTGACGTTTACGTTATCCGTTGTATTAGGTGTGAGAACACACGAAGAAATGAACCATAATGCGTGTAAGGAGAAGTGGACGAAAACGGTGTGCGTAAGAAACTGCTAATGTGAAAGTTCAGCATACAACAGTCACTAAGAGTCATTAATTAACCATTATGTTTTAATTTTAATAATTGCAATTTCAGTTCACTAACTATGACGTTGTTTGCTTATACAAACTGAATACCACCGAATGTTGCATCAAATATCGAATTTTCATTTCGATAAATGAATCGGGTTTATAAAAAAGTACTAATACTCGTTTTTGCAGGATCACCTGCAAGCCGAGTACATAACATTATATGAATCCTACTTGATTACGTACAATTACAATCGTTATATCAAAACCATAAAACGAGTTCGTTGTGTATTAAATTTAATATGCATTTGTGGCAACTGTTAGGTTTTGAGATGTTTGATAAATTTGAACGTGCAATTGTTCCGCTGCCTCGTGTTCAAAAAGATGTTTATTAAAAAACATCATTCTTTCATTAATTGGAAATAACACGTGCACAAACAATTTTTGGTTTTTCAGATCACGTTCAAAGATGCTTTTTCATAATAACTATCTTTGTTATCTTTTATTGTAAGACATAAGCTACTCGGACAAAAGCCCCATTCTGGAGAATGTTAAGGTGGGCATAATCACAATATTAATGCTAGTGTTTAGGAGAATAATAGTCCTTTTGGAAGATTGATATAATATATGATTAAATCTCATTCAATGATCTATTTATAGCGAAACACGATATTTAGTAATGTACACTTTATTGCCTCGTTTGCCTGGCGATACAAACTGCAACAAATGCTGAATGTTGATTTGATCTTTCCAGATCACATTTGTCCGCCGTTCGTCATGCTTCTGCAACATTTACCTTGGAAACACTCTTAATTCCACATAAATTCGGTTAGGACATTTATGCAAACATTATCTCGGCTGAGTAAGAAACTTGGTCAAGTAGATTCCGGCACAAAATCTTCTTTTAAGAGGGAGTGCTTTATCTGAAGAAGATTACAAAACTAGGTAAAATTCAAGACAATACTTGTGAACACCCTCGAAGTCATATGTTTTTCTCAATCTCAAACTTGCTCAGAGTAATCAGTTTTCCTTGTAAGGCAAAAGAGAAAACTCGCGAAGCCACAATGTTTTAAAATCTGCACAAAACTTTCACATCAAATTTGTTGAAATATTGTCTATGCCGAGTTAAAATTGCTTCCATTGCACTCTAAATGTAACATTGCACAAAACATTTGTTCTAATGATATCTCGACCTTGTTCGAAAATCATTTCGGTACATTACAAGCAAAAATGTGTCAAATCATCGTACAATTTTACAAGAAATTGGTCTGATGATATCTCAATCGATTTCTAAAATGATTTTGGAAACATCATACTAGTTTCTTTAAATAATTCAGTTCTTACAGGTATCAGGTGAGCGACATAATAGGATTTGGTCCTCTTGTACGACCTTTTTATCATATGAAACACTCTTCCGCAAAGTATATTGCACTTCAAATGTTTATCTGCTGTTCATTTAGTGCATATATATGTTCAATTATAAACATCAAAGTAGTAACTAGAGTTAAAACATACTCAGAATGGTCACAAATTATAACTCAAAGTGCATCGCGTTTATGCGTAATAAGTGGGCCTCATAACAACATTTCTTGCATATGAACCGCCGTGTTTCATTTCGTTAATTGAAATGACGGTAATTGGTGTACATCATTTAAGGCTCAAGAAACACTAAATAAGTCCATTATGTCAAAACCGTTAATGTTCACAAGATTACTAGCACACGCATATTAGACTACGTGGTGCGATAACGGGCCTTAGAACAAATCCAAACGGTGTAGCTCTAGAAATACCTCTTCATCTGTTCTCTCTGATAATGAGTAATAATGTCCATTATTGTGATCAAATTGCATGCCTTTAAAGCAGACATGGCAGATCTTGACCAGACTGCGCGGAAACGAAGGTTGGTCTGGGGCTATGTAATACCCATTTTTATGCCGTACCGTTTGGGTAAAAAGTAGCTATAAACAAAACAGATACAGGTACACATTTTTGCTCTTGTATGCATAAATTTATGCCTATCGGCATATGTTTGAAAAACACGTTTGACCAAAATTAAAGTTAACACCACATTCTATTTAGCAGTTACATGCAGTCTTACACATAACTCAAAGTACCATAATGTTTCATTATTTGATGAAACAATTAAGGTCTTAAAGGCTTTGAGTATAAAGAATTAATCTATAAAAATGAAAACAAAGTCTTACCCATCAGACATAATGCACCCGTACGTATAATTATGCCGAGATGCGTAAATTGTCCATACGTTTAGGTATATTTTTAAATGTGCCTGTAGGCATGAACTATATGTCTGTACTCAAACAATTGTGTCTGTTGGCGTATTGCTGTACATGTAGGTATATCTACTTAGTTTAAAACCAAATGGTACGTCATATGAAGCACGAACCGAGGTCGATAAACACAGTTGGTAAGAACCTTGAAAAGTGTTCCGAAGTCAACGTTTTACATTTTAAAACAATAATACTTAACTTAGTGTTTATCCAAAATAAATATGTGCTAAGCGATCATTTAGTAGGTGTTTTGTTTTTTTAAATAAATACCGTTGTACCTATTGATATGCCCCTTTAATAATTTAATTTTATATATAATAAAAGCGCTAAATTTAGATTTGGGTCTGTTTTTGTATGCCATAGTTTTGATGGAATACCAGGGCCCTTTTACACGGGCACGACTAGGACGATTCCTAATAACATAATTAAAGCACACCATGATATAGAACTTACAAACCAGGACCCACACTGCTTTCCGATGTTTGCAAGTGATACAATTACAGCACTTTAACTCATATGCCTTTTTGTATATGCCGATAATCTGTGTTTATATTCACAAGCACCACAACTACGTTCGAATCAAACTTACACAAACTCGATGTCGAAATTATTTATACCTTTATACTTAAATTCCTTTCTTTTAAGATAATATTGTGCCATGTAAATTCCTCGTCAATTTTACTTTCAGCTTAATGAACCATCTTCAATATCATCGCTCAAATTATATACATTACCAGTTATCATTAAACACATAACATAAGGTAGATATATATCAGATGTAACAAAAATAAGTTAAGAAGATACTTGTCGAAGAAAACGTTAAATATGTCATGTCGATTAATTTAAATTATTATTAGCGGATAATAATTATGCACAATAAATATAAAGGCATTTTTCAAACACTATCACATTTTCATCTTCATTGTAAATGTTTACCTACTTCATTAAAAATATATATTAAACAGATTTAACGACTTGTCTTCGTTTATATATACTGTTGCGAAACAATCTCGTTTACTGCACTCTGCACCAGAACCCGCAATTACCCGATGATCTGATTTATGCAACCAATTTAGTGCCGTTGCGTTTCTGGGTTAACGCTTTTATTACGCTCAGTGGCGGCAGAATAAATGAAGTGTCGACTGGTGTTATTATTTTCTCTGTGCTATTTTTTCTGAATGTAATGTGTTTCATCTTGTATGTAATGCAAGTCTGCATCACTCTCGTTTTTGTTGCTTTATGAAAAGCAGAAATAGTGTACATGAAGTGATAAACGGCGGTTTATACTGCATACAGACCTTCACATATTGAACACATGCAAGGATGATCCGTGGTTTCTCTGGAAGAGATCATTCGCAATGTTGGGATTATATGGTTATTGTATACGTGATTTTCTTCTTTGACGCCATATTTCAAAATATCATATTATCATGTTGACAACATGTGACATATATAAACACATAACATTTTGCTATAATGGGGTGATAGGGTCTTAGTATATGTTCAAGTCTTCTTGGCAGCATATTCCCATGTTTTTAAATCAATGCTACTTTGTGAAAAAGGAAAGAACCCTTCGTAAGCATGAACATGAACAAAGTTATCTAATTTATGCAATACGCTTGCCGGAATCAATATTCCTAACGACAAGCCGCTGCTTTATTTATAAGAAACAAACCCTGCATGGTATCAAATATAACTAAATAATACATCTTAGGTATGAACATGGAATGATATATACAGCCATATGTTACTTAATTGATTCGTAAAAAGAATATATCAAATACAAAACATATGGCCTTACATACGGTTTTGAAATAGACACCCATGCGGTATAAATGGAGTTTAAAGGTTGAATGAGGACAAAACAGAACATAGACCCAATTAATACAGAACATAGACCTAATGAATACCAAGCACGTCAGAAATCATATAGTCCTTAAGACGAATGCTAGCACAACGGTGAGATGGAAGAGGTAAGTTATAAACATACTGGACATATACATAGTTAGAACATATGCATTTACAAAGAATATAATTAATAGTTTATGAAAACACGCACTGTACGTTACTTGCATACAATACACATGGTTTACTTTTCAAAAAGATCGCCAAATAATCAAGGTCGCTAAACGGATACCCGAAGGAATTGAACTATTTTTATCAGCTGTTGTGATATCAATTTTACAACAATCATTATGATTGGACAAAACATGTGGCCTCTTGCGTGTTCCGAAGATTTTGCTTTAATTTTATTTAGTGACCTATTTTTTTATAGGCAGATATAGCATATGGACAAGTTTTATGACCAAGGTTCATGAAGATGTGACACTACATTTATCCTCTAGAGTGTTCAAAAGCTTTTTCTTAAATATGACCTCAATAAATCTGTTTAATTTTGTTCAGATATTTTATTAAGGATACATTTAATAAATAGAATATTTATAACGAACCTAAAACAAGTGTGACAACTGAATATGAAATAACGCATACATCATAGATGTACTATTAAAGTCTTACGAATGTCATTTATACAAATATAAGGTAATACTGACGAAATAGTTTCGGGTGTTTTTGAACTTTAGTCATCTGTTAAAAAGAACACGGACACTGACCAGGCAAACTTTCCCCATGATACTAAACACAAACAAGATGTCATCAAGTATCTTTTATAACACAATTTGTAACAGTTCAGTCAATCCACATATGCTGTCTAAAAGTAGTAATAATTGTCTTATGAACACACTCTCAAATAGTAACCTTATTTCCTCTGAGTTAGCCGTAATTCACTTATCAAACGAGCAAAGAGGTATTGTTGTCTATAGGTTGCGTTGTTTTGTGTCTTTTGTTTTTATAAAAATAAAACGTTGTGTACTATTATCGATCAAACATTACTATGAATAAAGATTATGCATGCTAGTATATATGATTTCAAAAAATCAGAACGAGGATAAATTAAATTTATGTGGATTTATGTAAATCGGTTTAACAAAACAGTATACTTTAACGACTGTTAATTTCTTTACAAAGACGCTTGATATACTAATACAATGCCACTAAATGAGTCTAATGACTTAGTAGACACGATTGAACAATAGTTTATGACAAAATACGTTTTTCCGCTCGCATGGTTCAGAAATTGGGACCTAATAACCCATTTAGCCCATTACATGTTTTTAAACGTATAACGTATTATGCAACGTCAACTATAATTAAGTTCAGTTTATGTAGGTTTATTATCCACGTTTAATCTTGTCATTATATTGGCATCGTGTATTTGATGTGTCGGTATCTAGCATCAAACAGGTCATGTCAACGTGGAATGTTCTTATCAAAACCAAAAGATAATCACAATGTATGATAATACGAATAAGATATATTTGATAAGATAATTGGCTTCAAAACGGAACAAAATGAATGTTAAAATTTAAACCGGATGTAGATGCTGCATATTTAATATTATATTTACTTTGTCAATTTTTGGATAGTTGACTTCACGCTTTTGTTTCGTGAAAATGTTGTTGTAACACGATGTTTTCTTTACTTCTTAAAAGTCTTAAATGCAAAATAAAATTAACAGTCAATGCATGTATAGTGAAATATGAAATCATCATGTACACAATTATCACCTAGAAAAACACGGAATCAGATATTCTACACATAACTTTTAAGTTTCGCCCCAACACAGGTTTCTAGGAGAGTTTTTTTTCTTGCATCTTATTAGGTGATATTGTGAAGCACAATTTGCTGCTCTTACATTTGTGAGACTTGTGTCAAAATATCAAAAATCTTAACACAATTTTTAATATAAATCAAATGAAATATCTATCTTTTATATCCTCATATTTTTATGTTTTCTTATTATATTCAGTATAACCATTGTAATGCATTACGTGATGGCGTTGGTGATATACATATGACATGATGTGGTTTATTATTATTGGTTTAATGGCTTAATGTGTATATTATAGATGTTATGAAAAATGTAGATTATTCGTTTACCTTCTGTCGGTCAAATCTGTCTGTCCGTCCGTCTGTCTGTCAGTATGTCTCTATTTGTCCGTTCGTCAGTACGCGTATGAAAATGTTCCTGAGATTACTCATAAAGTACGCAAGATACTTAGATGAAACTATGACAATGTAAGGATTATGCAAGAACCTTTCTCCAGAAGTCAAATGTCATGTTGATGTAACTACAAAGTATAACAAACACTTTAAATAGATCTAAATCGAAAAGTATATACGATATAACATGACTTTGTGTATAAACATTCAGCTTTTGGTTTTATGTATGTGTGACTGCAAATCCCTTTTTTGATCAATAAGTCCGTTTCGTTATCCTTACGCAAAAACTATAAAAACTCGAACAGTGATATGACTGGACCCTGTGATATTTCAGAAAGTTCTGAAGATTCTTGCAAAAACCGTTATATACTAAATATACCTATAAAGGGTCATTTATACCCTGTCAGTTTTCTAAAAAGGTCAAAGATCAGGTCGCTCCTACTCAAAATAGAAAAAAAACCCTGAAAAGTGTTATTGCTCAACAACTTCTTAAGATATAATCATGCAACTGGGTACACATAGTGGCTATATGTTTGCCGTTTGTCTGTCTGTCATTCCATTGCTCTGTTCACCCGTTCGTCCGTCAACATTGTTTAAAATAATTTGAAATTGTCATAGAATTTGACTGTGAAATCAGGTATACATATTTAAGGTGATCAGAGGATTGTCCATGACCCTTCATTTCTGCACTTGCTTAAATTTCAGGCGATTTTTGTAAAGCAAATCTATTTTCTTTTTATTTAATGCCTTTAATAATTCTGTTCATATTAGTTACTTAAGAAAACATGTATACCCGTACGATTTTCCAATTGATGCATTACGAAATAAAATCATCAATCCAGTGCCATGTTGTATTCAAATGAATGCGCCATGGATTCCAAAAATTGTGCAATGGACTTCAAACTTTTATTTGAAGAGGCTGCCCTTAAATTATTGGGACCATCATGCGTTTAGGTCGATTGGATCCGAGCAGGAATAATGCATTAAATAACCTTACTTAAAATGAAAAGGCATACAAGGTTGATAAATTGAAATATGTTTCTTAAAATGTAAACTACTACTATCGAAGCTGCACGATGGAATAGGGATCTGAACAGTATTAGTGATACGTTTTAATTGTTTTCTAACCTACTTATTGCGAAATGTAAACGTAACTGAATTGGAAAGGCGGCCTGGATGTTGGACCCGGATAAGCACAAATTCGGATTAAAAATACTAGATTACCAACTGCAATGCCTTGCGTGTTTAAATCAGTGCCCTCGATTCATTTTCTGATAGTCACCTAGGCGCAAATCTACTGAGGAGACCAAAGTCGTGTGGATTAAAAATGAAAGGCATATAAACAATAATTAAAAGTTACATTTTCCAATTGACTCTTATATATACTTAGTATGTTTGAGCATTAACAGTTGTATTAATAGTTGCTGCTTGTTGTCTTCATATCGTTTTAATGAGTTTCTATAATAAGTATTAAAGGTTTTCACATTCAAATCGAATTAAAACTTTCAAAAACGTTGTCCGTAGTCAAGCTAGTTAGACATAAAAGCAGGAAGTATTTTCCCGATAATTATTAAATATTTCATCACTAAGCATTAACAAACTAATATAACAAGGGCGAAAAATCTCCAGAGGAAGAAATCGCATAAGAGTAATTATGTGGCCTAATTTTATATTTACTTGAAGTGCTTTCCCGTATCTAATACGTTATTAAATGTCTTTAGGTGATATAAGAATCAGTAGGCAAAACTGATCTGTCAAGATAAGTTAAACGGGTTGTGTGTGTTCAGATAATTTCCACTAGTTCCTTTCAATCATGTACTCCCTCTGTTTGAAGTAAATTAATCGCCTGTCAATTTCCGTAATGCTAATTTCAAAGTCGGTTTCTTCATTAAAATGAGCACGCCTATGTTAAATGAGAAAAAAACAGCATGGAAAAAATAGATTATACTTGGCTTTGTTTCTGTGTGCACGTTGCGTCCAAACAATTGAACCCAAGCCATCATATACATATTTTGCACATCAATATTCACTTTAAAAACAACAGATTAACTTATATAATTTACAAAAATGCCATACATAGATGAATAGAAAAACAATAAAGCATAAAAAGGTACCTGTTTGTTCACGCCAATTACCGCAGGGGACATAAACAAGACACGATAAACAGTATAATGGACTTCTTGGCATTCCAGTATGTTCCAAACATAAACATATAACACGACAGTAATACAAATTTAACAGCTCACAATGTTCAGCCATTAGCTAATTGAGGAACATGTTTCACAATTTTTAAGTATTGAAAACTCTTTTGTAACACAATTAAAAATACTCACTGTCTATGTAATTGAGAAGAATTGATACTATGTTGATGAAGGTGTTCAAATATTGTCGAAACTAAATAAATATGCCGTCATAACGGCATTTGTTGTCCTAAAAATGAAAACTGTTTCTATTAATGTCTAGATCACATGGCGAGGGGATCAATGCATATTCGTTGTTAGTTCTGCGCAAAGGTTTGTGGTAAAAATATCATGATTAAGAACACGCACATCATTTTATCATACCTTAACGTTGATATCGACCAGAAACAAAGGTGCACACTATTCGAAAAAAGTATATCAGTATATCTGGTTATTAAGAGTTTATATCAGTCAATATTTGAGGTAAGACATATTATTAAAGACGTATTATCTGTATGTTTAACTCAAATGCACATGACGTTATTATTGACATGTCAAACGTCATACAACATATTCATTTCGCTAAAATGCAGAGATGTAGCGAATATATTTTATGATATCCTTCAAAATGGGGGGACGCAAAGGTCCTGAAAACCAGGTTAAGTACTGCCCTATCGTTTTGTGATATATCGGGTTCGGCACGAATAAAGACACGTCTCGGCAAGGCTCGCAGTTATTTTCTTCTAAGTCCCCTCTGATATATGGCAAAACGATAGGGCGGTAAGCTGTTTTTATCTGTTAAGCATACCAATCTGACATGGCAATCTTGATAAATACTTTTTTTTATCAACAAATTAAAAAGTTTTACACGTTCACAGATTAAGTGCTATTGTTCAAGTGTATACACAATCCTGATGAAATACTAAAGCATATCATACACTGTCAAGTTCACATAACAGTTAACGAGTTTTAAACGATTTAACGATACAATTACCTATTCTGCACGTATGTATAATGATTTCTAAGTTAAAATGTTTCTGTCTTTGTTTGGAAATTAAAGCGGTTAATAAATATACAGATTCTAATTGACATGAAAGCGGTAAAATATCGTATATACAAGTCTTATTTTATCATACGATTGAGATTTGGTGTCCGTATTGAAAGGCTTTAATGTACTTGAACAATAAAATAGTTGTGTGATTAAAACGCGAAACGAAACATAAATAAATGTTTTGTTATTTTTTTGTCTACGTATATCATCAATAATATAAACATATTCAATATTTGTACAATTTCCGCAAATATGTTTCCAATAAGTATATATACTATATATAAGAAGTAGGTAGATCATCATCTAGTAGAATAAAAAAAATAATACTGAAATATGAACAGAACTATAAGTCGCTGGGAAGCTGATCTTAGCGGAGGTCGAGATAAGGCGTATCTCATTAAGTGAGTGACCTTTACAAGAACGTATTGTCAATAATTTGCAATGTATTAGAGTTTAGAATTGTTTTATTTTATATTATTGTATATTTTGAGTTTTGTTTCGCACAATTTTAAATGATAAGGCTGTCTCTTATCACTCAATGAATCAACAAACATTCAACTATACCTTACACATGAATTTTAAACGACCATTATAGTTCTCGCTGTTTTAATTCAATTGCTTGTAGCATAATAATTATTGTATGCATGCAACAGTTATCGTCACATTTCAAAACGTGTTTGTCTTCGTTTATCTATAATACCAGCATTTCCGTCATTAAGGACTGGACATTTCAGAATATAATATTACGTTATTTGTGTCCTTTTGTTCTTTTGGTTAAAGCATTTGTTTGCCGTGATTTCATTTCCCTTTTATCAATGAACACCTCTATCGTTAATGTAACGTTTAAAGTAGTCAATGGTGTGACTTGTCGAGTTTATAAATTATACTATTATGAATAATTAAATTAAATACATTTAAAAGCCCCAATTCACGGGACCCACGAACAACTTTTTAATCTCACATTGCATTGTTTCAATAGCGTTCATGTGCTAAGGTATTGCGCTTGTAAATATATATTTGAATTGCAATTGCGTTTTTCTGTGAATAATTTTTAATAACGCCGGTCTATCAACTTGTCCAATTAAGAAGAAACGAAAGTATCTGCATAGCTTTTTTAAATCGCCGATTGTCTTAAATGCATTTTATGTTTCTGGTCTTAACGTACAAATTGATTTGTAGTCCTAGTACATGATATATTTGGAGACTTTTCTCCAAACTGTAAATTCCCCACATTAGTATGGTTTTCCCCTGATGGTATTCTGAGTCATGTGTAATTAATGACATTTTTGCGAAACTTACAGCAACGTGTTGCAAAAAACCAAAGATCCTTTGAATACCAGCGTTAGTTCTGTCAAGTCTACCTGTGAAATTCTATTTACGGCGACTGTCTGTCTACAATGTCTGTCAGTTACCATATTATGCAACCATTCCAGGTCTTTCATGCATGTTGTTGAAATGACATTGTTCACAACGCTTTGAGCTAAATGCACTATTCTTACTTTGTGAAACATGTGGTTTCAATTTAATCAACATTAGCATCAAGCAATAAGGGGGTTCAAGACAAGTGCATTTTATGTTATACTACATAATTATTATGTACTTGATAAATGTCTTTTGCTATTGACGTATGCCAAGAAAAATATTAATTTGACGATTGATAGTAAAGAATAATTGCATCGGGTCTCGTGAAGGCCAGAGGTTTTGACATTTGTGTTGCAGTGGCATGCATGTTTTGCTGTTGTTCCAAGCGTTATCGTCGAACTGTGAAAATTGTATAAGCTTATAATACTTATCAGTGTAGTGAAAGTGAAGTAAAAAAAAACAACATAGTTTTCCGTATTTGTAAAAATGATAAATTGATTTACTCTATATTACCTCTTGATATCAGAATAAAAAAAGATGTAAGTGCCATCCACAATATATCAACACTAGGAAAATATCAACTCCCTTAACTTGTTATTAGTTAGGGTTATGACATGATTTGTGTACTCGAAGGAAATATACTACATAGCCGTTAACACTTTGAGGGTAACATCTACTGTTCTCAATCATCCTCTAAGCCATCGTTGTATTTTCCGAGAAAAATCAATCAATATTACTTAAGATCTAGATGTAGGTCTTGTATGTAGACTGAAATGTTGATACATGATACACTTTTATAACTAAAGTACATGCGTATACTACGTTGTCATGATGCAAAACAAACATCGTCATAGTACAGGGAGTATTTATTGAGATTTTCATCGCAGTTGTATACTTACATATATGTGATGAACCACGTTATATATTATAAGTATTTACATTTGGTGGTGTATATAAAACACACACTACAAACATTACAAGAAATATTTTGTGTGTAATGAATATCTAAAACGCGTTTTTCAAGTTGTTTATCTGTAAAAAGTGCATTTGGTATAATACATATTATGTTGTAAAGTCACGAAATCTTGTTTTCGCTGTTGTTTTTAATAATGGATGTTTAAAGAGTAGGTAACATTCTCTGAAACTGATATCTGGGATTAAATTCTTTATCAACACTTTAACACATGTCCTATACTGCATACGTTGATATATTGGCTGTACATGTGCTTACTAATTGAGGAATAAGTTCCAATGTGTATAAAATTGCATGTGCTAGTCCTGTTTATATCAAGTTAAAACGATACTTTTAACTCGCATAAAATGTATCAAACCACATGGGTAATAGTGTTGCTGTGTGCTCATAACCAAGAGATCGCAAAACAAAGAGTCAGACATAACTGACATATAATTAAAAAAAAATGCAATAATTTTAACTTTTCTGTTAAACATTAAGTTAAGCATAAACAAAATGTTCATGTCAATGAAACACTTTTTTTGATATGAATATTAATTTCTTCGTTAAGATAACTAGTTACCCATGACAAAAAACCGGAACATTACATTTCAACACAACATTTTTTCCATTCGGGTTAAACAGCTTATCGGAAAACTTTGCGGGCTGATAATATAGTGAGATGTATTCATCCTCCAATTCTGGCCATGAGAGGAATATTTGTTTAATTGTATGTATGCAATACATCTGATAATACGCATTTTTGTTTGTTGTTAATATATTGTCAGTTTTCATGTGGCGTGTTTTATTTATTGTTTTATATTATATTTGTTCATCAGTTGAGTTTTTTGCGGAAGTTTTTGTCATTGAACATTACTTTACACAATTATTTCCAACCTTTTTTTTTCGCACATTTAGCACATTCTTCTGTAATACTAATTTGACTAATGCATCGTATAAACTGTCTTGGTTGTTTTGTCAGGTAGTGACCTGATTAAAAGACAAGTCATCATAATTTGTAATGTTAAAACATGAAGGTAAATAAATGGCACTAGCAACAGTTGCCGTGAATAACACGAACAGATCTTGTCAACAACCGCAATTGTCACATAGTAATTAGTGGTTGAAATGCATAACGGTATTATATCTAAAAATGTATGGAACGTGTTGACATATTTATTAACAAAATAACGTATTTTTGGAACTGCTCTCAAAATTGTAGAAAATTTAATGTGCTTAAACAAGTTGTGCGAGATATTACACAATAATATGTTCTCGGTAGAAATACGGATCCTTGAACATGTATTCAGTCCTGTTTGTTAACGGTAACATTGTATAGTAAAAGGAAATTCATTGTTTTTTCAAGTGTAGATTATTGGTTTGTGGAATATTATTTACAATTTTCAAAATGAAGTACACCTAAACTGTCATTGTAAGATTGTTTTTTTTCCGCGGATACGAACATTGTTTTTAATCAGTTTAATACATATTACAATAACAATTTTATTTAGCCGTAAACCAAAATAAATATAAATGTTGTAGATACATGACTAAAAAATAACATTTTGTTATATTTTAAGTGTCCTTACTGAATAAGATAATATACATGTACCTTAATACAGGTATTTTTCCAGGCTTCGCCGATGAGAGAAGAACGACAAAAGTGTTTCAAATCCATTTTGTATATTGACAACGAAATGCGTCCATACATATCATCAACGATAATCTTGCTGAATATTGACAAAGAAATTCGTCCATACATATCATTTACGATATTCGTGCTGAATACTGACAAAGAAATGCGTCCAGACATATCATCAAAGATAATCGTCCTGAATATTGACAAAGAAATGCGTCCATACATATCATCAACGATAATCTGGCTGAATATTGACAAAGAAATGCGTCNACATACATACATACATACATACATACATACATACATACATACATACATACATACATACATACATACATACATACATACATACATACATACATACATACATACATACATACATACATACATACATACATACATACATACATACATACATACATACATACATACATACATACATACATACATACATACATACATACATACATACATACATACATACATACATACATACATACATACATACATACATACATACATACATACATACATACATACATACATACATACATACATACATACATACATACATACATACATACATACATACATACATACATACATACATACATACATACATACATACATACATACATACATACATACATACATACATACATACATACATACATACATACATACATACATACATACATACATACATACATACATACATACATACATACATACATACATACATACATACATACATACATACATACATACATACATACATACATACATACATACATACATACATACATACATACATACATACATACATACATACATACATACATACATACATACATACATACATACATACATACATACATACATACATACATACATACATACATACATACATACATACATACATACATACATACATACATACATACATACATACATACATACATACATACATACATACATACATACATACATACATACATACATACATACATACATACATACATACATACATACATACATACATACATACATACATACATACATACATACATACATACATACATACATACATACATACATACATACATACATACATACATACATACATACATACATACATACATACATACATACATACATACATACATACATACATACATACATACATACATACATACATACATACATACATACATACATACATACATACATACATACATACATACATACATACATACATACATACATACATACATACATACATACATACATACATACATACATACATACATACATACATACATACATACATACATACATACATACATACATACATACATACATACATACATACATACATACATACATACATACATACATACATACATACATACATACATACATACATACATACATACATACATACATACATACATACATACATACATACATACATACATACATACATACATACATACATACATACATACATACATACATACATACATACATACATACATACATACATACATACATACATACATACATACATACATACATACATACATACATACATACATACATACATACATACATACATACATACATACATACATACATACATACATACATACATACATACATACATACATACATACATACATACATACATACATACATACATACATACATACATACATACATACATACATACATACATACATACATACATACATACATACATACATACATACATACATACATACATACATACATACATACATACATACATACATACATACATACATACATACATACATACATACATACATACATACATACATACATACATACATACATACATACATACATACATACATACATACATACATACATACATACATACATACATACATACATACATACATACATACATACATACATACATACATACATACATACATACATACATACATACATACATACATACATACATACATACATACATACATACATACATACATACATACATACATACATACATACATACATACATACATACATACATACATACATACATACATACATACATACATACATACATACATACATACATACATACATACATACATACATACATACATACATACATACATACATACATACATACATACATACATACATACATACATACATACATACATACATACATACATACATACATACATACATACATACATACATACATACATACATACATACATACATACATACATACATACATACATACATACATACATACATACATACATACATACATACATACATACATACATACATACATACATACATACATACATACATACATACATACATACATACATACATACATACATACATACATACATACATACATACATACATACATACATACATACATACATACATACATACATACATACATACATACATACATACATACATACATACATACATACATACATACATACATACATACATACATACATACATACATACATACATACATACATACATACATACATACATACATACATACATACATACATACATACATACATACATACATACATACATACATACATACATACATACATACATACATACATACATACATACATACATACATACATACATACATACATACATACATACATACATACATACATACATACATACATACATACATACATACATACATACATACATACATACATACATACATACATACATACATACATACATACATACATACATACATACATACATACATACATACATACATACATACATACATACATACATACATACATACATACATACATACATACATACATACATACATACATACATACATACATACATACATACATACATACATACATACATACATACATACATACATACATACATACATACATACATACATACATACATACATACATACATACATACATACATACATACATACATACATACATACATACATACATACATACATACATACATACATACATACATACATACATACATACATACATACATACATACATACATACATACATACATACATACATACATACATACATACATACATACATACATACATACATACATACATACATACATACATACATACATACATACATACATACATACATACATACATACATACATACATACATACATACATACATACATACATACATACATACATACATACATACATACATACATACATACATACATACATACATACATACATACATACATACATACATACATACATACATACATACATACATACATACATACATACATACATACATACATACATACATACATACATACATACATACATACATACATACATACATACATACATACATACATACATACATACATACATACATACATACATACATACATACATACATACATACATACATACATACATACATACATACATACATACATACATACATACATACATACATACATACATACATACATACATACATACATACATACATACATACATACATACATACATACATACATACATACATACATACATACATACATACATACATACATACATACATACATACATACATACATACATACATACATACATACATACATACATACATACATACATACATACATACATACATACATACATACATACATACATACATACATACATACATACATACATACATACATACATACATACATACATACATACATACATACATACATACATACATACATACATACATACATACATACATACATACATACATACATACATACATACATACATACATACATACATACATACATACATACATACATACATACATACATACATACATACATACATACATACATACATACATACATACATACATACATACATACATACATACATACATACATACATACATACATACATACATACATACATACATACATACATACATACATACATACATACATACATACATACATACATACATACATACATACATACATACATACATACATACATACATACATACATACATACATACATACATACATACATACATACATACATACATACATACATACATACATACATACATACATACATACATACATACATACATACATACATACATACATACATACATACATACATACATACATACATACATACATACATACATACATACATACATACATACATACATACATACATACATACATACATACATACATACATACATACATACATACATACATACATACATACATACATACATACATACATACATACATACATACATACATACATACATACATACATACATACATACATACATACATACATACATACATACATACATACATACATACATACATACATACATACATACATACATACATACATACATACATACATACATACATACATACATACATACATACATACATACATACATACATACATACATACATACATACATACATACATACATACATACATACATACATACATACATACATACATACATACATACATACATACATACATACATACATACATACATACATACATACATACATACATACATACATACATACATACATACATACATACATACATACATACATACATACATACATACATACATACATACATACATACATACATACATACATACATACATACATACATACATACATACATACATACATACATACATACATACATACATACATACATACATACATACATACATACATACATACATACATACATACATACATACATACATACATACATACATACATACATACATACATACATACATACATACATACATACATACATACATACATACATACATACATACATACATACATACATACATACATACATACATACATACATACATACATACATACATACATACATACATACATACATACATACATACATACATACATACATACATACATACATACATACATACATACATACATACATACATACATACATACATACATACATACATACATACATACATACATACATACATACATACATACATACATACATACATACATACATACATACATACATACATACATACATACATACATACATACATACATACATACATACATACATACATACATACATACATACATACATACATACATACATACATACATACATACATACATACATACATACATACATACATACATACATACATACATACATACATACATACATACATACATACATACATACATACATACATACATACATACATACATACATACATACATACATACATACATACATACATACATACATACATACATACATACATACATACATACATACATACATACATACATACATACATACATACATACATACATACATACATACATACATACATACATACATACATACATACATACATACATACATACATACATACATACATACATACATACATACATACATACATACATACATACATACATACATACATACATACATACATACATACATACATACATACATACATACATACATACATACATACATACATACATACATACATACATACATACATACATACATACATACATACATACATACATACATACATACATACATACATACATACATACATACATACATACATACATACATACATACATACATACATACATACATACATACATACATACATACATACATACATACATACATACATACATACATACATACATACATACATACATACATACATACATACATACATACATACATACATACATACATACATACATACATACATACATACATACATACATACATACATACATACATACATACATACATACATACATACATACATACATACATACATACATACATACATACATACATACATACATACATACATACATACATACATACATACATACATACATACATACATACATACATACATACATACATACATACATACATACATACATACATACATACATACATACATACATACATACATACATACATACATACATACATACATACATACATACATACATACATACATACATACATACATACATACATACATACATACATACATACATACATACATACATACATACATACATACATACATACATACATACATACATACATACATACATACATACATACATACATACATACATACATACATACATACATACATACATACATACATACATACATACATACATACATACATACATACATACATACATACATACATACATACATACATACATACATACATACATACATACATACATACATACATACATACATACATACATACATACATACATACATACATACATACATACATACATACATACATACATACATACATACATACATACATACATACATACATACATACATACATACATACATACATACATACATACATACATACATACATACATACATACATACATACATACATACATACATACATACATACATACATACATACATACATACATACATACATACATACATACATACATACATACATACATACATACATACATACATACATACATACATACATACATACATACATACATACATACATACATACATACATACATACATACATACATACATACATACATACATACATACATACATACATACATACATACATACATACATACATACATACATACATACATACATACATACATACATACATACATACATACATACATACATACATACATACATACATACATACATACATACATACATACATACATACATACATACATACATACATACATACATACATACATACATACATACATACATACATACATACATACATACATACATACATACATACATACATACATACATACATACATACATACATACATACATACATACATACATACATACATACATACATACATACATACATACATACATACATACATACATACATACATACATACATACATACATACATACATACATACATACATACATACATACATACATACATACATACATACATACATACATACATACATACATACATACATACATACATACATACATACATACATACATACATACATACATACATACATACATACATACATACATACATACATACATACATACATACATACATACATACATACATACATACATACATACATACATACATACATACATACATACATACATACATACATACATACATACATACATACATACATACATACATACATACATACATACATACATACATACATACATACATACATACATACATACATACATACATACATACATACATACATACATACATACATACATACATACATACATACATACATACATACATACATACATACATACATACATACATACATACATACATACATACATACATACATACATACATACATACATACATACATACATACATACATACATACATACATACATACATACATACATACATACATACATACATACATACATACATACATACATACATACATACATACATACATACATACATACATACATACATACATACATACATACATACATACATACATACATACATACATACATACATACATACATACATACATACATACATACATACATACATACATACATACATACATACATACATACATACATACATACATACATACATACATACATACATACATACATACATACATACATACATACATACATACATACATACATACATACATACATACATACATACATACATACATACATACATACATACATACATACATACATACATACATACATACATACATACATACATACATACATACATACATACATACATACATACATACATACATACATACATACACATGGAAATACATGCATAGATACACATGCGATACATGCATACATACACATTGTACCGTTGCTACCACGGAACAGGTTGTACTAGATTACGCTATCGTTGCTATCGTTGCTATCGTTGTTACCGTTGCTACTGTTGCTATCGTTGCTTCTGTTGCTATCGTTGCTTCTGATGCTATCGTTGCTTCTGTTGCTCTCGTTGCTACTGTTGCTATCGTTGCTAGTGCTGCTACCGTTGCTATCGTTGCTACCGTTGCAAGCCTTCAGTAGACCCTTCGAAAATAAATGAGACACAATATGGTATACGAATATGGATTTGTTTATCCTCATTTTTGTAGACTGTTGATTATCTAATGTTGTGAATTTTATTCATTTGATACCGCAATCATGTTCAATTTTTTGCTTCTGAAATAAAACGCTTGCTTATTATGTATAGGTCTTCACTGGTCTTATACAATGTATGTTTTTCAGTTGATATTGAGCAGAATGTACATTTATTTTATTTTTTTTCAATCGTTTGCTAATGCCATGAAATCCTTTCGTTGGCCATTCTTCCAAGTAGGGCAGTTGTCAGTTACTGGCATACGTACGTTCAATAAGTACTGGTAAACCAGCTAGCCCAGGAAAAGTATGAGCTGGTTAAATGACCGCCGTGATCTGACTAAAATACTGTTGAAAACGGAAACAAAACACGAAACAAAACAAACCAACAAATCGTGCATCACGAATCATTGTAAGGTTCAGTTTCGTGGAAGCAGACTTAATGTGTTTGACCTTCAAGACATTTTTAAACATTAAATGTAGTAGTAATTAAATGTAGTATATGCCTTAGTTAAACAAGAGACATTGTATTGAATGCATACTTTAAGTTTAAATTGTGTCTTTACATAATGGAACATAGTTCTGCTCAATTGAAGGTAGCAGGAATGCATAAGCAGGTCTGTGTCGTGGTTCGTCCTCGTGTTAAATGATCCGAAAGACGAGTAAGAAGTATCCAGAAGTATCAAGTTTATATATCATTGAGCCGCGCTCTGAGAAAAGGTGGTTAAATGTCCGCACAGGCTAATCAGGGACGACACTTTCCGCTTTTATTGCATTTTTAGTTTGAAGGAAAACTCTTCTTGAAGAAAAACCAGTTTAGGCGGAAAGTGTCGTCCCTGATTAGCCTGTGCAGACTGCATTGTGCGCGGCTCATATTTAGTAGTTTTGTGAATCAAAGTGTCATTATTATGCAAAACCGCCTAGACTGGACTTTCGTTAAGAAGGGGCTTACTTAAAACAAAAAAATACAATCAAAGCGGAACGTGCCGTCACTGATTAGCCCGTGCGGACTGCACAGGCTAATCTGGGACGACACTTTACGCAAAATTGATTAAGCACCGTTATTTCCACAGCGTGGATCAAATACAATTAAATACCATACAAAGAAATTAAATATGCATAAGTAAATTAAATGTGTTCTGTTTTGTGTTCAGTGTTTCGTTTCGTGCATTATATGAAGTTGAAGTGTTGTCTTTATAATTATATTTCCATGTTACTATGATTAGCATAGGGTATAAAATTATTTATTGAAATACTTTTATGTCACCCTTGTTTATTATTTGCCTGTTGGGTGTGCTTCTTTTACAATACAATTCAAAAGTACAATAAATTTGAAGGGGGACTTGGGTTCTGGGCGTGGGCCCCACAAGTTTCACTGCCTATGGGTATCCGGCACTGCCCGCACGCTCATATATTGTTGAATTTATGTGCATTATCAATGAAGTGTTTTTATTAATTTCCAGACAATTGTATACCCAATAATATGTCAACAGTAATACCAATACAGTTACGCCTGTGTGATTGAATAAACAATCCCATGCACAAACTCCCGAAATAGTCGTAAACTTAGTGCAGTGCGGTATTTTTTAGACACATTTATGTACAGAAAAAATAACCATTATTACAACTATAACAGGTAAAATTAATGAAACAAACGTACCGGTCAAAAGTGCAGCAATGTAGATGATACAAAACACTCTAAACACTCCCACGGCGCCTGTTTTCATTATCACAACACTTGGATGTTCTTACAGCGCGGTCACAGAAATATCAAAACATTGAAATCCTCTGGATGTATTGCATAAAAACTAAACAAAGAATATACAAATTATTTCGCGTCGAATTTCAATCACTTTACTGACAATATGACAATTTCTAAACGGGTGTAAAAGGGTCACGTGACCGAAAAGTCACGCCCCTCAATCCGGCGATCCAGAAATAACGGTAACCAAATAAAGTATTTATATTTGTTACTAATCATTCACTCGATATCGTGGTTTTATAGATTCGAAAAGGATTAATTTCTAGCAACTTTAGTTAAAAGAGTTCAAAACAAAATTATAATAGGATAACGAAGTGGCGAGACATTCCGAAATAATTGTCCTGTAACAATAATCACAGTTCGCAAAATTAAGGCTTTACGCCATTTAAAAGGGTTTAACAAATCTTTAAAAAAAAATAATAATGTCATATACTTAATGATACAACTACGTTAGTTACATACACATGTATAATACAAAATAAATTAATGCAAGCTAAGATAAAAATAAACATTTATTATATGGGTCCTGTTTCTTTTACCGTTGTGATATTTACATCTGACGTCATAATAGTGAGTATTCCTACATATGAACGTCTCTCTGTGAAAAGGGGGTTTAATATATGTGCGTAAATTGTCGTCCCAGATTTTCTATCTTCAATAAATACTTATTCTGTGCAAATATCAAAATGAAACTATTCGAAATCCTAGATGCATCAGTTTTAAACTACTCATCCGAAATATGGGGCACAGCGCAAACAACCGATATAGAAGCCGTGCACACGTAATTCCTTAGGAAGATAGTATGCGTTAATCAGTCAACTAATCTCAGCGCTCTGTATGTGCTTTCAATTATTCCTGGACATGCAAACACAAATGGGTCTTTTAATTTAATGTTTATTTTAATAAAAATGTTTATTTACAAGTGTAAAATGAAGAAAAGTAGACCCACTCTTAAAGCTGCAAAATCATACATGTCCTTACATTGTCAAGTTCTAAATGAAATAAACTATTTTAATAATTCGTTTAAAAGTAAAGAATGGGAAATATTGTTAACGCTTATCAGTAGTTGTTAGTTGTTGTGATATTGGAATAAGAAAATTAAACTGTTGACTGTTTCTTGAAAACGTACTGTTTATTTAATAATGTAAAAGATTTTGCTTGTTGAGTGTATAACATGTTTTATACTATGCGTATATAGCATGTGGGGACGGAAATGCTAGAACCGGTCATGATTATATTGATAATGTATTGGCTTTATTCCACTACGAAAACAAGCACATAAATCGGTACGATTTATCACATTTTTTGAATCGGGAAGACTCGTGAAAGTCTACGATTCAGTTACGACACTGGTACGATTGAGTTACGACGAATCGTGGTGTTCGGTTGAAGTATTGCGAATAGGGTCGCGACTTCACTACGATGTGTAAGAATCTACTGCGACTGTACTACGAACGATGCAGATCGGTCACGACTAAGCAAGGACCTCACCGAAAGCACCCATGAATTAGGCGCCAATATCTATTGATATTGATCATTTTTTTACAATGTGACCTACATTCTTCTGTGTACATGTACATTTGTAAGAAGGCCTCCGTTCCTTTTTTGGCGCAAAATCAAAAATGGAAGTTCGACTGTTTGATGAGCTACTCAACAGGATAACTCCGTACATGCTTTCTTCTTCGATTTTATTCTTACTTATCTCCCCCCGCCCTTGCCTTTTCTTGTCATTTTTTATTATAAACAAATAACTGTTATTCATGCAAAGCCCTAACAACTGAATGACTGAAAAAACCGAGAAGCTCTGTTTATATACCAAACCCATTCTTTGAAAATCGCAACTGTTTCGTAACTAAATCGCTAGAATCTTAGCGGACTCGCAACTCACTCGAGGTAAACTCGTGAGAGTCTTGACAAAGTCGTAGCTGATTCGTAGACAGATAACGTGATCACCGATTTCCCGACTGAGCCATGAATTACCTACGATTCCATTACGACGCCCAAGAACGCACTACGACGCTGTTACGAGTCAAGTGCGATTAAATTCAGTCTTGGAGGTTCTGGCCAAATTTTAAACACGTTTTAAATCTGGCCACGATTTTTCGGGAGCTCACAAATTGCATGAATCAATAACGAGCGGCCCACGACTAGCTACGAATGAGTTAGGACCTTCGCCGATTGAGCAACGAATGTCCCAGACAAAATATTGGAAATCGGGACAAATCGTGGGGAATCGGGTCGTAGTGGAATACCCCCACTAGAAGCTTAGGTGATTTTTATTAATTTGAAATAGATAGTCCACTTCAGAGGTCAGCCCGTGACCCTGGCGCAAATGGATTTTGGTGATTACACGTTAGAAGTATGTAACGCTACTAATATAAGAATTGTAAACGGTAGACTATTTCGCGATAAAGGAGTTGGAAAACTAATATATTTCATCTATAATTGGGAAAGTACAGTAGACTATTTGTTAACATCAGTCAAAAACTTTCACGATTTAAATGATTTTAATGTGCACGATTTCACGGAATTCTCAAATCATGCCCCAGTGACATTTGCTCTGAGTACGAACAACCCGGTTACTAACGGTAAAAATAATCAGCGCGTATACGTTGAATGGAAATCAGACAACAGGGATAATTTCGTGCACGACACATTAAACGGTGCTCAAGAACTCGAACACAATTTACAATCAGGTGTTCACTCGCGATGCGATGCGGATTTATTAGTCTCGAAGTTTACTGATTTCCTAAATAAACGAGGTGAAAACTATTTAAAACGTGTAGTAAGCAATAATGATATTGAAATCATAATAGATTCGCTTCTGCTGACACAAATAAGCAACGCTGGTTTAACGAAGAATGCAAAGGAAAACGGACAGAATATATTCAAACAATTTACCAGTATAATTTAATACAGAGTATACATACACGAGCAACAATGCTAGCAGCAAGGAAAGAATATAAATATTTATGTCGGAAAATGAAATCTAAGTTTAACAGAGAACAGGGTTTGACATTAAATACATGTTTTGTAATATGAGTCGCAAAAAGCCTCGAGTAGTCTCGATTTTTTTTTTAACAAAATGTGGTATCACCGAAAGCGGATAATGTATCGCTGCAAGAATTTTACGAATATTTCAATACTAAAGCGTCAGAGGCTGACGTTAACGCAATCAACGACGAAAAAGACAGTTATTTACGACAGTTTGATAATATAGAAAATCCAATCAGCTCTTACCCGGATCTTATCGAACCCATTTCCGCAGAAGAAGTAATTAAAGCTACAAGGCGTTTAAATAATAATAAGACAGGCTCACACGATAATATAATTCAAGAATACTTTAAAGAAACAGTTCATATTAAAGTCAAACCATTATAAATATTATTCAACTATATCTTAGATAAGGAGCAATTTCCAAAGAGCTGGCCAACAGGAGTTATAATTCCATTATATAAACGGGGCGATAGTTCCGATCCAAATAATTTAGATAGAGGCATCACGTTGATAAGCTGTTTTGCGAAACTATTTACAGGTGTGATAAACGAAGCTTAAAATCTTGGGCAGAAACATAAGACATTCTTACAGATGCTCAGTTCGGGTTCAAACCCAACTGCAGTACTACCGATGCGATTTTCATTGTTAATCATTTTATAGAAAAGCAACTACATAGCAAAAAGAAACTTTTCTGCTGCTATGTCGATTATCGATAGGCATATGGCCTTAAAATTCGCGGACAGCTATGGCATAAAATGATTTTATCGGGAATCGACGGCAAGCTTATATCACTAATCCGCTCTATGTATAGCGAGTTCAAACTTCAAGTAAAACACGTGGGTTCACTTTCGGACCTTTTTAGTAGCAAAGTCGGCTTATTACAAGGAAAAATAACATCGCCGATAATGTTTTTATTATTTATTAATGATATAGAATTAAATTTACAAAACGAAATAAACGCCGGAATAACGTTATATCAATTGTCCATTTATCTCCTGCTATTTGCGGATGATGCTGTCTTTTTTTTCAGAAACTATAGAAGGACTCAATGAATCGTTGAATAATCTAGAATCATATCGCGACGAATGGAATCTAACAATTAATATTGACAAAAGAAAAAAAAAATGATATTCCGAAAAGGGGGCGCGCTTAACAAAAAATGCAAATGGACTTACAAAGAAAAAGATATTGAAATAGTTTGCAATGTTAACTGCCTTGGTATTGTTATGTCAAGTGGGGGCTCATTTATACCTGCCACGAATGCACTATATGGCAAAGCTACAAGGGCGATGCATTCCCTTTTTTGCATTACGAAAGATATGGAAGTGCCGATTAATGTTCTGTTCAAGTTGTTTGATGCATATGTCTTGTTTGTCAATCATTAATTATAATTGCGAAGTATGGGGATTTATTGCGGCAACTTATATTGAACGTATTCCCAGAATGTACTGTAAAAGACTTTTAAGGACGTATGCTGCAGTTTCAATGCAAATTTTGTTATACTTAGAAATTGAAATTTTTTGGTATTAAGCTAGAACCATCTGTTGTGGATAGAAAAATAAAATAAAAATTATGGGTCACCAGTGTTGTTATTTTTTTATTCGCACTTGAACAACATACCTATTACAGAATTAGTTTATATTAAAAATCAGGCAAACACACACAAATAGATTAAATTAGTGAAACAACTTTTGAACAAACCTCTTTCTCTCTGTGTTTATGCAATACTGATTTAACTTTACTGCAAATTCACAAAATAAAACATAAATTGATTTTTCGGGGCATTAATTTATCGAAAACAACAACAACAGAATTTTACATATGAAAATCAATTTAATGCATATTAATTTATTTATTTAAAGTCTTTCCCGTATTAAGATTTTGTACAAACTTACCCAAATGTTTTATTATTTATTACTTTATACAAATATAAAAAGAAAAACATAGGTCAACAGGGTCGTTTGTTAATAAGCGCAGTTTAACTGCATGTAGTCAAATACAATTAAAAAAATGTACATGGTTAAGTTCAAAGCACATACTAGTACATGTATGCAAAGCAAAAGTAGAGTTAGATTTAAATTAAACACAAATTATGTGTTTCCAGATTAGTAAAAGTAGGTTAATACAGCATCCAAAACAAGATGTAAGCAATACATTTAAAGGGGCATATCAACGGTATTAAAAGTCACTCCCTCAATCCGGCGATCCAGAAATAACGGTCACCAAATAAAGTATTTATATAAATGAGAATTAGGATTAATTTCGAGCAACTTAGGTTTAAAGAGTTCAAACCCAAAATAGAATAGGATACTTTAGTGGCGAGATATTCCTAATTAATTGTGTCGTTACAATAATAACAGTTCGTGAAATTAAGGCTTTATGCAATTTAAAGGGTCTCAAAAATCTGTATTTAACAAAAATAATAATTTTATATATTTAATTATTCAACTAGTTACATATTAAACAAACTAATGTATGCATGCTAAGATAAAAAAATCATTATATAATATGGCTCCTATTTGTTTTGCCGTTGTGATGTTAACATTCTGACGTTATAATTCAGAGTATTTTTACATATGAATCTTGCTCTGTAAAAAGGGAGTTGAATGGCTGTGCGTAAAATTTCGTCACAAATTAGCCTGTGCAGTCCGCACAGGCTATTCAGGGACGACACTTTCCACTTTTATAATATTTTTCGTTTAAAGACAGTCTCTTCTTAGGAAAATTCCAGTTTGGGCGGAAAGTGTCGTCCCTTATAAGCCTGTGCGGACTGCACATGTTAATAAGGGACGACACTTGACGCACATGCATTAAACCCCATTTTCACAGAGCGATGCTCATTGTTATTCTTGATTAGCCTGTATGGACTCTGTGACGACACTTTATGCACATGAATAAAGCATCATTTTCCCAGAGCTCGGCTAAAATTAATAATCTATAGACACCAAAATCGTCAAATTTGAGTGGATAGTAATATAGTTATGATCATTAATATGTTTTGGCGGCAATCTTTGCGGCCATTTTTGACGCCATGTTGGATTTCTGTGTGACATTATTAACTCACACTTTGTCTGATGATATTAATGTCTTTCTGAAACCTTGCTAAAGACACCAAATTCATCAAATGTTAGTGGATAGTTACATAGTTATGATCATAAATAGGTTTTGGCGGCCATTTTTGACGCCATGTTGGATTTGTGTGTACTATATTCAATTTAAACATTGTTTGAATTTAAATTCAAATAGTCAAATTGTTGTGTACGCAATCAAAATCAAATAATATTCACAGCAGTAAAAACCTTCAGAGAATATGTTTCATTTTTTCATTTTTCAATCCTGAAGACGGCCATCTTGAAAACGGACGCCATTTTGAAATGTTTTATTGGCTAACGTGCTTTATCAAATCTATAGGTTCTGAAAAATTTCTTGATATAGAGACTTAATGTGCTGAGCTACTAGATGCATAAATGTATCAGTCAGCTTCGACTATTTTGGTTTAAACCAATATGGAACAGTTGGCTAACACATCACGTACAGACATATAATAAATCATATAAACCATACACAATATAATGGTAAACGTTATAAACATCGTTTTTGTTTTAAGGGATACGTGAATACAAAAGTGTGTCTTTATTTTATATTGAAGCTTCCGTTGGCAATGAGGGGCACATATCTCGTTGAAAAATACAACGTCAGTCGAGCTAAACAATGTGATTGCAATTATTGGTCAATAGTTACAAAGCATATGTCTGATTCATTACTACAGTTAGCGGTTTAAAATTGTAATCAGAGGAGCACGTGTCCCAAACTATATGAATCTTTTTGCATCTATGGTACATATAAATAAATATAACTACACATTTGAAAAAATAAGCAATTTCTAACTTTGTATGTGTCTGCAACATCTGTGGATGCGTTTTTTAGAAGTTACAAGCTACATTGGTATGTATTTTTAACCTGATCATTAATTAGCAGCCAGTATAAACGAAACATTTTCATTGTTAATGTAGATCACGTGTAATGAATTATAAATAAACCATAATATATGTAAGCTTTAAACTGATATAGTCATATAACTCAATGTATTCTTTATATAAAACGTGATTGATATTAGAAGCATTTTAAACAATGTCAAATATATACATTTTGATGGTCACAGCAAGTGAAGAAAACCAGTTTTCGAAGTGATACAGATGTGTCATCACTTATGTGTTATCTTTTGCAACACTCTTGAAATACTACGTTTTCTTTCTTCGGCTGGTTATTCATTGTCTAACAATCACAGTCCACCGGGAATTTATCGTTATTCATAAACTGTGTTTCTTTCAGGACGCATTTCTTATGAATGCGTCCATTATTATAATATATTTGTTGGTCCATGTTGATATTGGCGTAGGCTCTTCTTGAACCTTAGAGAGAAACTACCATTCACACAACGTCATTTTCGGTTCACTTGACTTACAAATTTTGATAAATGTATTGTACTCACTTGTGTAAGTTACAAAACAAACAAAAACACCACAATGACCAGAACATTGACAATACTCTCATATCACATGTACCTGATTTTGAAGATAGCGAAACATTAATCTTCATTTTAATCACCTCAAACGTAATGCCACCAGACCAAATTATATACAACAAACAAATAACAAGTTTACAACATTTCACAATACTGACACGATCAATCTAACAATAAGAACTCGTCATTCACAAATCTTAAATTATATAAAAACTTAAATTATATTGCAATAAAAGTGTTTCGGGTCGTACTTTTAACCTCGAATATATAAACCCACTGACCTCTTCTCAAATGTTTGGAATGAATCACGTATTTCACAACATCACAATCAATGACGTGTTGATTATTTTATTTGCTTTTATCTTTGCAAGATATTAAGCAACGTGTCGTTCGTGTCTACTCGGAATCACGGGCTGTAATCATCAACATCAAGAGATAAACAAAACTTGCAAAAATATGAACTATATAAATTTGATAAGAAGATTTAAATAAAGAAGATTTAAAGGGTTTAAACGTATGTTTGGTTTTCACCGGATGAACTTTTAGAATGTAATGATATTTCGTTTATGCATTTAAAACTAACTTCTGACACGCTTGTTCTAGAATGAAGAATCGATACAATATATTTTTAGTATAACAGAGCCAAAACATAGATGGACAAGTTTTATAAATGTATTGCTTTGCATATATCGTTACTGTCGTATTATATGTTTTATTGTATAGGCATTTGGTAACTTTCCTTCAATCTAATCATAGCGGGGGTATACTATAATTCCTATCCTGATAATGTTTCTGGAACTTCATTATTCATATATATTAAGCAGTTTGAAAGACATTGGGTTATTACGAATATTTATGCAAACCTAAAATTCATTAGAAGATGCGTTTGATGTACATGATTTCAAAAGACTGTTTTGATGGATAAAAGGAATTTCCATTCTCGTTAACACTGTCGTTTATAAATGCATGATATTAATAAACAGGTTGATGAAAGTAAGCAGTAGGCGTGCATATAGCAGCTTGTTTCGATTGATGTCAATTCATTCACACGGGTGCATAATGCTCTTTGATATTCATAAGTTTAATTGAATCCATTAGCGCCTAATTCCCATATGAAATATACTTGTATACTAGTTAACCAGTTTAATGTTTTCTAGTAGGTATGATCACGTGATAGACAGCCAGCTGCAATCTTTAAATCGTAATTCACATTTCCCAAATTTCCCTGAATTTACATTTCCAAAACAATTATTATACACAAGAAATGAAGGGGTATAACTAAATTGCACATAGCTTTGTTTAACAGTGTTTAACAACAGCTTCAGTTGCTATATGAACATTTTCTTCTACATTTATTTAAATATCTTCTTCGGGAATACATTTCCATTCTTCATAACTACAGATAGCTCATTTCAATATCCTAAAATAAGCACCAGGAAGGTGAATTCTGGCAATGGCAGTGACAGTTCTAATTCTGGTTCTTGAACTCTACAGTTGGTGCTTAATTAACAGTTCAAAGCAATTTAAATTATCCAAATGCCTGCGGTTTTATTTTCGTCAACAAAACATGTTCTCATTTCTTTCTTGTCGAAAACATTTATATTGAAAACAGTTTTGTATGTATCTATTAAAATATAAAGGGAATAGAGATACCAGTCAGCTAATACAATATACACAGCGTTGTGAATTAATATGAAACACTCGTGAACCATTTCTCATAGATATGTCATAAATCATAGAAGCAGTAGTAAGCAAAGTATTTAACGTTATAGACCACATACTATAACGTTATATGATACGGTAAAGCTGATACCAATACATTCATGTGTCAAATAAATAGTATGCTGTATGATGTGGTGACCTTTTTTCTTAATGGGTTGTCATAATTGTCACGCAAAACATTCACTTGTATACGGATGCTTTCAGTAGGTATTGTAAACGCAACATTAGTTGTTTAATAGCTGATACATATCGAGGACGAGACCGCATAGAATAAGATCATCATTATCGCCACTTTCCCTACATAAAAGTCTTTATCGGCAATGAGTTGCGAATATCTCGTGTTTAGATAACAACTGTGGTGAGATTGATTCATAAATTACATCATCAGGAGAGTTAACACATTTGTTAGCAGTAAAACTGGTAAAAAGGAACATGTCATATGTTCTGCGTCATTAGCAGAAAGGAATATCGTCCTTATATAGCTACTTTCCAAACCAACATTAATAGTTGGTAATTTTAGTACATACAAATAATCATAGAATGTTTATATTGCAAGTGTTCACGATGTATAACATGCAACAGGACTATGTTTTGGTTATCGTCGCAGATTCGATTGACATGTATTTCTATATCACCTATAAGGTTTGAATACAAACGCACATACTGACTGATATAATCAACTTCTTGAATTCAACAATTATAAACACTGTAGGATCATCATAATACATAAAACTATGGGAAAAAGGAGCAACCACTTTTTAAAGTTCAACCCAGATTGAACTCCTGCAGCGGAGATGAAATATTGTTGTATATATACCGCTAATTACAAGAAACCGTGTGGTGCGTAGGGTGATTTGATTTATTCATATTATTGGCATCCTGTAGGTGTATGCAAGTCTGCTTTAGAAATGCGAATTTATGGTTGGCATTGCAGCAACATTAAAACAGTATTCTGTGCGTTTAGGTAAACTATATGTATTCGCCAATATAAATATTTTGAAATTAACAATAAATTAATCTCGACTCTTTTTTATACTAGATTTATTATTAACGGATTAATATGTGTGCCAATTTGAGTGTCGTACTTACCTGCGTTTACAAAATCTACTTATAACATCCACACAAGATTCGTGTTTCTTTCAGCAATTTCACTTATAATCATCTCTAACCGTTAATAATAAGAAGTGATTACAGGATTATGTTTATTTGACGTGAGCATGTAAGGTTATTAGCCGCGTAACATGGTTACGACTGCGAACACTTGTATATATGTTGTACGGTATGACTGGAGGATGATAATTGCACCAACTATTATATTAGAAAACCAATATAACAGTTTGTGTCATTAATTTGGCAATCATTCTTCGATTTTCGGTTAAGGCAATAAATAAATATGTTTATAAAGTGGTAGAATTGTCGTTTCCGGTTTCACTGTGTATGTAAATTAGCTTAATTAATGACCATATGATTGCATTGTACTTCTTGAATTGATTTCACAAACATGATTGAATTAACAACAATAAACAATACAAAAGCAAACGAAAAGTACGGAATCTATGCATTTGCCACTATTATGAAACAGCAATTCATATCAACAAACACGGAACAGACAAAAAACGAGGGCCAAGATGGCCCTATATCACTCACTGCAGTAATGTGTTTGAAAAAAATAAAAATAAATGTCAAACCTACTTTAAGTCGATAACACTATGTATGATGCACTCGTTGTGCCGCCAAAATATTCAATGCGTAACAAGCAGAAACCAATCTTCAATAATTGGTTTATAAATCACATCAATGAGTCAATTATATTGTTTGAAAGTTTGTCGGGTAAAGTGTTGCAGGCACCGTAAGAAAACACACAAATCATTCCGCAATCAATTTATTGTATAAATAATATCAAATTAAAAAAAATATTGTTGGGATATTCGTCTGGTGCAAAATTGCAGTCACTTCCACCACATACTCATCCATCCAATTTATGATAAGAACTACGTCTGATGAAAAGGCTGTACATTTGGAGATCAGAAAACTAGGCACATCTTCAAATTGGTATTGTATGCTTAGGGCTTTAATTTATGAAATTAATAAAGCTATGTTAATATGCTGGCGATTTCTTGTTAATCTGTGTAAATTTAACTGGCATGGTATAAAACAAATGTAGTTTTTTCGATATTTTCACAAAATAAACATACATAACAGAAAAGCATACCGACACACCCTATTGATCTGGGCCAAAACTTTATTTTTTACAAAGCTTTACCCAAGTCTGAGCAAATTAATCATGTGTTTTAAGTTTACTATGCAGCGTTATATTTGTCGTCAGGAAGACTAAGAATGTATCATTTTCATAGTACGTGTGTCAATTTTTAATTGTAAACAAACATGTTTTAGACCATAATTTATGTATAAACTGCATAAACAAATCGAATCAATATTATATAGCAGACTAGTTAATACAATTAAGGACGACGAACAGATGCAAACAACCAGGAAAACAATTTTCCATACATTTTCCATCCATCCATTTAGTATAACACTTCGATAATTCTAAATGCTTTAAATTTAGGTAATTAATCGATGTATCATTAACACATTATATAACAATTTAGGTCATACGCATAACCTTTGTTTCATCCAGGACTTGTAACAGAAATGAATCAANAATTGACCGCTTTCCATATTGTTTAAACAAAAAAGAAATAACGCAACGTCAAGTTAGTTTATGTGTCGATATTGGCATACTATATATACCTCTTCTTCGATGTAAAATGATATATTTCATATATATATATCCATGGTATTTCATCTTTTACATTATTGTAAAATTATAAATCTACCATACATTACTGTATTCATAAATAAGAGTGAACACCCGTGTACTGCTCTTATCTCATAAAGTGTTTTAATAAAGGTTATAATTGTAATACTTTTAATTATAATTAAAGTTTAATGTAATAAATGTAATAGCGCATGTATTGACCCGTTACTCGATATATAGCAATTTAATAGTGTATGATGTGTTTGGAGCGCCTTTCATTTGTGTGTAAAAAACATGTATATAGAGAGATTGAGGACGAAGGGTATGCTCTTCTTTTTAATGGTCACATTTATGTAGTTCAATGCACACTGCTTCCATATGCTTATTGACATCGTGTGATAATCCAGGGATGCCATCTGGACAAACAGTAACATTAAATCATGAGTCGAATGGGAATAAGTGTCTTGAAGAAGTAGCTGCCTGTAAACCACTGTATTTGATTGGCGATACTTGTTCCCACTTGAGATGTTACAACTTACGCAAACGTCTTAGACATTATCACACAGATATCTACTACATAAATATGAATAGTGCATTAGGTAACGAAAAAAAGTTAATTGCTGTTATTTGTGTTCAACTGCCGACATGTTTTCCAGAACTCCAACATGAGTAAATGCTTAAATGACTCAACAATTGTGATTCCGCTAAATTATTATGGTGTCGCTGTTTATTTTATTATGGTGACATCTGGACATATATCATCTAGCGGTATAGACGCATTTCTGGAGGCCATAAATCACAGTTGAATAGGAAACATACGTGAGGAAAAATACTTTGCATTGTATAGACAATTTATTATCTGTCGAAATATTGAGCATTTGTGTTGTGTGGGGTGCGTGCATGTGTGGGTGAGTGAGTGCGTGCGTGTGTGCGTGCGTGAAAGCGTGCATGGGTATGCTTTCGTGTTTACTAAATAACGATCTATATTTTTCAAATGATGGCTTGTGAATATGAATATCAAAACAATTACTTTTATCCTTTATGCATAATGCGAGTTGCATATTATACAGTTTGCAGAAAAGTTCCACTGTAGTAGAACCCTTTAATATCTTTGAGTATGTGGTTTACAGACGTGTACATCTTACATATACATCAATAAACACATTTGGATAGGCAATTCTATTAATAACAGTTAATTATGGCTAAATTTTAAGAAACTAAACTTGTTTAATAATAACGTTTGGTATCGAAAACAGACATGTTGAAATACAAATTAAACGTTCATTGCAACAATGTTTCCGTTAAAGAAGACTTATATACAAACGTTACAAACACGCGAAAAATTTATGAACACATATAGGAAAGTCTTAGATCCCACATGGAAAATGATTATAAATTAACATACAACAGTGCAAATATCTCTATAAACGTGCCCTACGTTATCAAAAAAGAAAACATACACCAATTTGATGAATTGTGATTGGAAATCTGGATATCAAGATAATATACCAAACTATAAACACACAACCTGTTTCGCTTGAGCAACAAGTTCGTGTATTTAACCACAAAACTAGGGATAATTGCCATAAACCAAAAGCTTTTTGTTTTTAAAAATACGGATACTGTTTAGAACATCATTTTCGGTCAACAATAAGAGACTTGTACGTTGTGCGTCTTACAATAACAACTGAGACCGTACATTGTTTTGATTATTAGTTTCCTTATATGAACATTATGTAGTATGTTATGACAATGTCTCATTGATTATTGTTTCGAATATTGTAATTGTAACAATACCCATTCCACTATAATTTCTGGAGAAGAATTGGTGTTTACATCCCTTACACATTTTACATTATTTTTTTTTATCTAAAAGCATATCTTGCTCGACCTTTTCATTCAGATAACTAACAAGAAGGTAAACTGCTCCTGTAACCTTCAAACGACTATTGTTATAATATCGGCCTTATTTTACTTAATCGGTTTTTACGTATCGAATGAGTTTTGAAACGATTGAGTGATGAACGACTCATAACGTAATTTGTTTCTGTCAAGATAAGCTTAATAATTGTGTGTGTGTTAAGATAATTGTATATACGTATTTTTTACGCATATCTCATTTTAAATGAGAATCTGTTAAGTTTATACATTATGCATCGAAAAAAAATCAAACTGCGACATTTATAAATATTAACAATAAATTAATTGCATTATTATAAATTATACATTTTTGCAAGAATGTTCATTAAGAACTGTAATGGTTAAATTGTTCTACTAATACAAGCATCATTTAAATAAAAGTCAACACAATAATATAGAATGCATTTGTCATAATACATTTTGATTATGGAACATCTTTATATAAAGCTTAACTGGTATGTTTTCGTTTCATCAATGTTAAATTTGGAAATCTTAAATATGGTTTTCTCGGTTAAATACTTAGTGAACAAAACCCAGGTATTATGAGGATCGGGCATCATAAATTGGAATCTAAAATAAATACTCAAATATGTCAGGAAATCCCAGGGAAACGCAAAACAGGTGTCGGCGGGGGTCTAGATAAGGAATCCATAATTAATTGATTCACCTTTACACTGAACAGCTTTGCCAGACAATGTACTGGCATCCTCAGGGATTGGTTAATATATTGAGCATGTGTTGAATCTATTTAAAAGTAATACGTGGAAAAACAAAAAACACCTAGAATGTATTACTTTAACACATGTACTATTGCACCAATGATTGCTCAAATCGAATTCATACTGTTGTCGTCAGCTTGTTTACCAACTTCACCGTATCACCGAACAAAAGGCAATATTCCGATTATTCCAATATGCAAGTCAACGGTTAAGCATGTTATATGAAACTTTATATACAAACCTTTCTTGATGGCAATAATGCGTTTTTAAAGATCAAAGTGTATGTGTTACATATGGTAACGAAATTTAAAAACAAATCTGAAATTAACTTATTATGATTTCTTAAAAATAGGAAGACATTGTGTTGTGAAAACAAATGGTAAAGGTAATTTTTATACGATACAACATTTTTGCATGAAAATTGCATAGCAATATTGTTAACTAAGCATTTAAAAACCTTACTTTGAGCCTGAGTTTTGTATGACTTCAATAGAAACAGCTTTATTTACCATGTTATCTCCATATAAAATGCAAGTTATGATAATATATGTAAATTGGTTAAGCTTTTAAGATAGTTGATAGATCAAACTAAGGCTGTGACGCAAATGAGATCACTATCAACTAAATAAGCAATATTTCTTAAAAGCAAGAACTCACCTCACACCTCGCTTCTCAACCCCCAGTATTATCGTGAAGTATGGATAATAGAAGGCTGTTATATAAGATGTTATAAACATTTCATTACTAATAATACGTAATTATACCTTGAGCAACGCTGATATAATTGTTTTGTATTCAATAATGAAAGTATATAAGTGAGGGCATTGTAATGATTTTAACTCAATCTTAAGTGATATAATGTTAAGTAGACTTCAACAGGCGTTGAACTGTTTTTTTTTTGAGAATCCATATACTCGTTCCAATTTTGTTAAAATAAAATGCCATAAAGATTGTTGCCTTAACATAATAATTCAATTTTTGGAGTTAGTAAAATATACTTATTTTCGTGGTACTTCACGGTTTCATGTAAGTCAAACTAATAGGGATTGTTCAACTGCCTATGGCTGTTTTTTTTATAAGTTACCAGAAGTCAACCTGTTCAATAAAAGCTGCAATTGTGACACCCTTTAAATGCTTCAATATTAACGAAATATTATGCCATTTAAACTCATGGTACCTTTCGACTACGATACGATCTGTTTTCTCGCCAAGTGAATTTGAATGAAATTAATATTGTATTAGATATTGTCCAACGTTCAGTGAAGATGTCATTTAGACAACGAGAACCTTTAGTTTGTGCTTTGGTTGAGTTCCCAAACACCGGCCAGGTGTGAAGTGTTGAAACAGTTTGAGGCTCATTAAACAACACTGATTTTGTCATGATTATCTTCCAAAAACATTAATGTTCATGTTTATCTTTGTAGTTTTGATCTCCATTTATAAACTATTCATTACGAAAATGGCTCCATGTGTGCTAGTAAAATTTTATTTTTTTTATATAACATGGATCATTTTTTTCTTTGAAACCCTTGCTGGTTGTGCACTCAATATATATTAATTGTTTTGCACTAAATACTGTATAAGTGGTAAAGTTAGCGAAGTGGAAATATTTGCGAATTTCGCGAACGCAATAAATTCGCTAAATTTTCTGCCAGCCAAAATTGCGCCGCCATTGAGTTAGAAATATACGGTGACACCGGGTAAAGATAATTACTGTATACCATCGTGTAAGAAATTTAATCTTGACACTGGTTTAAGATTAAAACTATTTTGTTATTGATAATACATAATTACTATTATACAATTTTGAAAAAAAATATATAAATACGTTTTATAAACAAAATGTTTATTTTTATGTTTTATTAACTATTAACAATACATCAAAGTTTGCCAAAGTTGTTTGGTTACATCTGAAAATAAATGACTGAACATATAAACTGATTTGATTTCAGGTAACAAACATTTGTTTAGGTATCACATATCCATCAATACAGTAGCCTCGGTAGGAAAACATGTTTTCACACCTTATCGCTTTATTACAATAGAATTATTGTTATCGGAGAAAAGGCATGGTTTATAGTTTTTCACAACACTAACAATGTTAAAATTTTGTCAGTTATAATCCGCCAATCTAACGATCGTTTAAACTAACGGTAGGTATCTGACAACCAGTCATAATCGGATTGTATGTAACCAGCAATAAATTGCGAATTTATTCAACTTGAAATATGTTTATGTCCTTTTGATACAGCCGATTCGTTAACATTTCCGCACGCTAAATTCCCGTTATTTTGAAGTCGCTAACTTTTTGACACGCGGAAATATTCACTTATACAGTACATATGAATGGATTTGCACTTAATGTATATTGATAATTTTTTCATAAAGTTCTCTATATTGTAGGAATATAAGGCCCCGTTTGCATGTTAGTCAGTTTTGCATTTGGTCTTACTGAAAAAAAAACAAGATTATGATGCAGTAATTATTAAGTCATTCTAGGAAAAAGCTTATCTCATGACTGGGCGGTCGTCGGTTTCCATTTGAATTGGCTTTTCCGCTTCATTCATAGAAAAAACAAACTTGTCATCGTATATAACAGATTATTATGTATATAAAATATATGTTTTATGTTTATATATATATGTTTATATTTAAAATAAATGTCCAATTTCAACCACATGCAACGTCTTGCTTTCCCTTCAATGCCACACAAGTTAGAACGAACCTTAGACATATCCCGGGGACAATAAATAGCTTTTGTTACCTTTTGCTGTAAATTGCACTCACTATACAATTATGTTGCGTATTCGAAGATATATATAATTGCTCATATACGTTTAAGCTCGTAGCTCGCCAACATTGACCTGTTACTTGTGAATTCGTATAAGCATTACATTTAATTTATTAACGCTTAAATTGTTTCATTTAGTCACATAGTCATAATCGGTTTCCCAAATGAACGTGTTTTACGAAATTAATGACAACATACTCTTTTATCTTTTAACTCGATTCGGATAGTAATGTATTCCTCATAAAAGTTCTTAAATGTAATCATAAAAAGTGTGAGGTAAATGATGCTGAAAATGAGCACAACTGTACTTATTTGTAAAAACGACAGAAAAACTAAGCCTGAAATAAGAGATTTTACGGTTTATGTGTTACAATGACAACTGAGTTCGTACATTGTTTTAGAAAGTAGTTTCCGTATACGTGCATTATGGTCCATACTGTGATCATTTCTCGTTTATTACTTTTTATCGTATATTGTATTTGTAACAATGCACATTCCTATATTATTTCTTGACAAAAATTTACACCCCACCTAATTTGACAATATTATTTTGTATCCAAAAAGGCTCGACTATTTTATTAAGATAATGGTAACATGCTCCTTTAACACACAAGCGACTACTGGTTTAATATCGGCCTTATTTTACTTAAGCGCGTTTCGCGTATCGAATGAGTTTTGAAACGTTGAATTGATGGATTACTCATTACGCAAAATTGTCCTGTCAAGATAAGCATATTGATTATGTGTGTGTTCAGAGTAAAGTCTATACGTAGTTTCATTTGAGATAAGAATCTGTAAACAGATCATTACTTGACATTTCCTTGGCTATAAGAATAAGATTGCATTGATTAAATTTACTTATACATATATGTTTGATAAGTATATGCATTATGCGTCGAAATTATTTCAAACTATTAAAAATGACTGTTAAAAATATTGAGTATACATTTATTGCACTAGTATAAGGTATAAAACTGTTATTTGTTTTTAAACACATCTTATGGTTAAAGTTTTCTTCAACTTCATAAAAAATACGATTTTATCTAATAACAACATCATTTAAATAAAAGGCAACACATAATATAGCATCCATAATCATAATACATTTTGCTTTCTAAATATCTGTATACAACGTTTTATAAGTAGGTTTTCGAGTCGTCAATGTTACATTTGGAATTCGTGAATACACTTTTATCGGTAAAATACTTAGTGAATTAAACCCAGTTGTGAAGAAGATCCGGCATCATACATTTGAATCCAAAATTAATACTAAAATATGTAAGGAAATCCCAATGCTACACAAAACAGGTGTCGGCGGGGGTCTAGATAAGGCATCCTTAATTAATTGATTCACCTTTACACTTAACAGTTTTGCCAGACAATGAACGGGCATCCTCAGAGATTGGTTAATTTATCGAGAACGTGTTGAATATATTTAAAAGTATTACATGGAACAACATCAACACATAGAATGCATTACTTTAACATATGCATTATTGTACTATTGGTTAATGAAATCGTAGTCATAGTTTTATAATCAGCTTGTTTACCAACTTGACCGTAACTCAGAGAAAAAGGCAATATACCTATTACTAAATAACGGTTCAGCATGTTATATAAAACTAGATGTACAAACCTAGCTTGATGGCATTACTATTTAGGATCAAAGTGTATTGGGGTGCACTAAAATAAATTAAACAATAATATGACCTTTGCTTATAATACTTTCATAAATTGGAATGATACTTTTGTTGTGAAGGAAAATGATGAGGGTTATTTTTTCTAACGATACACACAGTATTCATGTAAATTGCATAGACATATTGTTAACCAAGAATTTACAAGACGTACTTTGAGCTTGAGTTGTTATTGATTCAGTAGAAACAGTTATGTGTTACATGTAATCTCCATATAAAATGCAAGCTATGGAATGGTATGTAAATAAGTTATGTTTTGGAGATATTTATTAGATACAGGAAGGGCTGTGACGCAAATGAGATCACAATTTACTAAATGGGAAATATTTCTTAAAAACAAGAACTTATCCCACACGGTGTTTTTTCAACACTGTATTATTGTAAATGATGGATAATAGGAGGATGTTAGACAAGATGTATAAACCATTTAGTTATGCTAGGAGCTAAGATTAGAACATTTTTTTATTCAATAAAGAAAGTATGAGAGTGATGGCAATGCAATTCTTTCAACTTAACGGATCTTTAAGTCATATAATGTTAAGTTGACTTCAACATGATTTGATATATTTGTATGTGATATTTTAGAAAACATGTACTCGTGGTAATTGTGATATAAACGGGTTTCATTAGTATTGCCTTACCAATTCTTACACAGTTCTGTGGATTGTTAAATATTATAACTGTTATGATTCTACACGGTTTCATATAAGTCCCTGATAACATAGATTGTTTCACTGCGTATTGTTGGTACTTCGTTTTATTAACCAGAAGTCATAATGTTCAATAAAAGCTGCAATTACGGCATCCCCAAATGTTTTATCATGCGCTAATATTACATGTAGATCATGCATTTTAAACTCATAATACTTTTCGACTAGGATAAGATCTGTTCGTTAAGCGAATTTGATTGGTTTTAAGATGGTACTGGATATTGTCCAACATTTAATGTTAAGGTATTTTAATCAGACGACGAGAACCTTTAGATTGTGTCTTGTTTAATTTACCCATCCCGGTCAGGTTAACAGTATTGAAACAGTTTGTGGCTCATTAAAGATGTGTTAAACTTTATTTTAGAGCAGTGGAGCAATTTAATGCTAATATTCACAAAAAACGCCATGTGATATACTACAATAGTGTTCTTTTTAGTAAGTTGTTGGTTCATCGATCTTGTATTACAATAAAGGAAAACATGCGATTTAAATGAAATTATTTCCAACATTAGATTAACAAATAATCACATCACATGAATATATATCGACTTTGTTTTTATACTGTAGACAATTGTAATTATCAATGACACGTTAGCTTCTCCATATGTGTGTGTGTAAATTGCACATGTGACACAAATATATTGTATACGTTTGTGGCATATGAATATAAACACAAATGAATATATATGAAGCATTACGATGCTTATAAGTTAATACGATTGCCTGTATACTGTTAACGACCACTCACTGAATTTAACAGCTGGCAGTGTTATATAAGCGATGTTGATCGTTTTTCGGGTAGATCATTAGGGCTCTACTAAATTGGTACGTATAACATCGAATGATAATTTATTAAGTTAATAAAGTTAAGTAAATATGAATGGTTAATTAGTTAAAAATGAACAGTTGATTAATTGTAATTTACACATAAGGGCATAAATTATATTCATATTCGCATTAAAGTTGAAGGTGTTTAAGTTTTATAGATTTGTTCTCCGCTATCCTTACGTTATTTGTTGGGGTACGAATTATTGCACGCATGCCGATATAATGATAGATTTCACATATAGCTGCAGTAAATCGAGTCCGAAATATGTTAGTTATTTAAAACGTTCACATTAAGGTCAATGTGTAATTCAGTTTTTAACAATACAAACCATCACATTGCAAAATTTTCTTTTCTGACGCCATGATCCCAACGGACAGTTCCAGGATGTTGCGTGATATATGGCATGTTTTCTGTTCCCCAAACGATGTCCTCGCAGTGCAATCGCCTAGTACTGTCAGAAGTGTCGTATCAAAAGTTGACATTTGGAACTCAGTAAAACCCCATATTTTCGTAATTTTACCAGGTACAAATAAAAGTACAATAACTCATGGGGTTATATATTGATTTCATTCAAACTTAAGTGAATTCAAATGTCTTGTCAATATTGCGATATTCACGAGTAACACGTGCAATGAAGAGTTAAACGTTATTTGTACCTAGGTTAATGTAAAAGTTTTGGACGATGTTTTTAACATGTTAATGATGAGCACCACAATGACAATTTTGAACAGATGTTTATTTTGATCGGAATATGTTTGTTGAGTTAAGATAACGATACATGCTTACATTACACATTTAATGGATTCAACTGTTATTTATACATCTGATAGTAATACTATTGTATTAAACATTAAATAGTACAAATATCAACAACAAAAGATAAAGTAATGTAAAAGCCCTCATCGGATAACACTGGCTTAATCTTTTGTTTAATGATCATCGCAAATTTTCGAAACTTCACACATGACTCTACTAAAACATGTTACGAACATCTGCAAACAACGGTTTGAAATAAGCGAGGCGGCGTTTTGGCCTTTTATTTTGTTAAGAAGAATCGAGAGCACAATATCATAAAAAACAGTGATCAAAACATCTGATGAACAAGAACTTAAAACGTTTCATTGCGATAATCACGCACCAATATGTGTGTCTGATCAGTCCTAAATTATCTGAACACGGAATGCCTGGTTTGCAACGGCAAATCACATATACAGTTTTAATGCGTACTGGTATATTTTGATAATAAAGATTACGGAAGTTATTTGAAGATGCGATTGATAGGTCAACGTAAAAATCGACATGTACGTAAGTCGGTTGTATTCGGTGTTGCAAAAACGACATGTACGTTAGCCGGTTGTATTCGGTGTGGCAAAAACGAGGACCAAAATATTTTTAGTAATACACGAATGAGTTTTGTGTCAGAAAAAGATGATTTCAAAGTTCAGCATGCAATTATTAATTAATTGTTTTAATTTTCATAATGGCATTTTATTGCACTATTTCAACTATTATGTCGTTTGCTTATCAATTCAAAACCATATAACTTTGCATCTAAGTTCGCATCTATATTTCTATAAATGAATCGGTTAAATACAAAAAGTACTAATAATCGTTGTGTAAGATAATCTGCTTGACAAGTAAATAACATTATATGAATCTACATGTTTACGAACAATTCAAGGTTCATAGGCTGTTTTAATCTTGTGTCAATCGTAATATAAACACAACAACATAAAAACGAGTTCGTTTTAAACTGTGTGTACAATTTACTGCGCAATATTGGCAACTGTAAGGTTTTGCACGGAGGTATTTTTTTTTATAGTGGAATTATTCCGGTGACTCGTGTTCAAACAGATATTTTTTTTAAAGCATCATTGAGTTATTAATTGCTAAGAACAAGCATTTTTCTTTTCTTTTTGCAAATCACGTTCGGTTTTAATTATAACTTTCGCGTTTTGTTTTAAATCATTATAGGACATTAGCCGATCGGACGAAAGCCCCTTTCTGGAGAATGCAAAGGTCTAGTTTTATGGCGATTAAATATAATAGTCATTCGGACGATTTATATAAAAATATGAATCAAACTCATTGAATGATACGTCTTTTTACAGCAGAACTCTANCTTACATTACACATTTAATGGATTCAACTGTTATTTATACATCTGATAGTAATACTATTGTATTAAACATTAAATAGTACAAATATCAACAACAAAAGATAAAGTAATGTAAAAGCCCTCATCGGATAACACTGGCTTAATCTTTTGTTTAATGATCATCGCAAATTTTCGAAACTTCACACATGACTCTACTAAAACATGTTACGAACATCTGCAAACAACGGTTTGAAATAAGCGAGGCGGCGTTTTTGCCTTTTATTTTGTCAAGAAGAATCGATAGCACAATATCATAAAAAACGGTGATCAAAACATCTGATGAACAAGAACTTAAAACGTTTCATTGCGATAATCACGTACCAATATGTGTGTCTGATCAGTCCTAAATTATCTGAACACAGTATGCCTGGTTTGCAACGGCAAATCACATATACAGTTTAAATGCGTACTGGTATATTTTGATAATAAAGATTACGGAAGTTATTTAAAGATGCGATTGATAGGTCAACGTAAAAATTGACATGTACGTAAGTCGGTTGTATTCGGTGTGGTAAAAACGAGGACCAAAATGTTTTAAGTAATACACGAATGAGTTTTGTGTCAGAAAATGATGATTTCAATGTTCAGTATGCAATTATTAATTAATTGTTTTAATTTTCATAATGGCATTTCATTTCACTATTTCAACTATTATGTCGTTTGCTTATCAATTCAAAACCATATAACTTTGCATCTAAGTTCGCCTCTATATTTCTATAAATGAATCGGTTTAATACAAAAAAGTACTAATAATCGTTTTGTAAGATAATCTTCAAGACGAGTAAATAACATTATATGAATCTACATGTTTACGAACAATTCAAGATTCATAGGCTGTTTTAATCTTGTGTCAATAGTAATATAAACACAACAACATAAAAACGAGTTCGTTTAAAACTGTGTGTACAATTAACTGCGCACTATTGGCAACTGTAAGGTTTTGCACGGAGGTATTTTTTATTATAGTGGAATTAATCCGGTGACTCGTGTTCAAACAGATTTTTTTTTAAGCATCATTGTGTTATTAATTGCAAAGAACAAGCATTTTTCTTTTCTTTTTGCAAATCACGTTCGGTTTTAATTATAACTTTCGTGTTTTGTTTTAAATCATTTTAGGACATTAGCCGATCGGACGAAAGCCCCTTTCTGGAGAATGCAAAGGTCTAGTTTTAAGGCGAATAAATATAATAGTCTTTCGGGCGATTTATATAAAAATATGAATCAAACTCATTGAATGATACGTCTATTTTCAGCAGAACTCTACATTTAATTTAGTAGAAATTATATCACATGTGCCAGGCGAAACAAACAATGTAGTATTTGGTATATTCGATAAACATTTAAGTCATTTGAGCTTTGGAGATCGCCTTTTGTCCTCTTATAAGAGCTTGTTAGCAATACACAACTCTATCCCACGAAGTATATTGCACTTCACATGTTAATCTGCTGTTCATTAAGTGCATATATATATGTTCAACTAGTAACATCAAAGTAGTAACTTGAGTTAAAATATAATCAGAATTGTCGCAAATTATAACTCAAAGTGCATCGCGTGTATGCGTAATAAGTAGGCCTAATTACAACATAGCTTACATATGAATCGCCGTGTTTCATTTCGTTAATTGGAATGTCTGTAAATGGTGTACATCATTTAAGGTTAAGAGACACTGAATAAGTTCATTATGTAAAAACCGTTAATGTTAACAAGATTATTAGCACACGCCTAATAGACCCACGCCGTGCGATAACGAAACAAATCTTTACGGTGAAGCTCTAGAAATACCTCTTCATCCGTTCTCTCTGATGTTGAGTAATAATGGCCATTATTGTGACCACGTCGCATGCCTTTAAAGGGGACATGGTAGCTACTGACCAGACTGGGCGGAAACGAAGGCTGGTCTGGGGCTACGTAATACCCATTTTATGCCGTACCGTTTGGGTCAAAAGTAGCTATAAACAAAACAGGAACAGGTACACAATTATGTCGACAGGCACAATTTTTGGCCTTCAGGCTTTTTTTTCTCTTTTAAGCATAAAGTTATGACTATCGACATATGTTTGAAAAACCTGTTAGACCAAAATGAAAGTTAACACCACATTCTATTTAGCATATCACATAACTCAAAGTAACACAATGTTTCATTATTTAATCAGAACAATAAAGGTCTTAAAGGTTTTGAGTAAACATAGGTAAAACTATACAAATGAAAACACAGACATACCCATCAAACATAATGTACTCGTACGTATCAATTTATGCCGACATGCGTAAATTGTCGTTTAGGTATATTTGTAAATGTGCCTTTAGGCATAAACTTTATGTATGTACGCAACTAATTATGTCTTTTGGCGTATTCTCGTACATGTAGGTCTATCTACTTACTTTTGACCCAAATGGTACGTCATGTGAAGCACGAACCGAGGTCGATAAACAAATATGGTGAGAACCTCGAAAAGTGTCCTGAAGTCAACGTGTTACAATTTAAAACAATAATATTTTACTAAGCGTTTATAAAAAATAAATATGTGCTAAGCAATCATTTAGTAGGTATTTATTAAGTGTTTTGTTTTTAAATAAATACCATAGTACATATGATATGACCCTTTAACAATTTTATTTTATATATAATAAATGCCTTCAATTTAGATAACCGATTTTGTGTCTTTTTTTGTCTGACATAGTTTTGATGAAATACCACAACCCTTTTACACGGGAGTGACTTAGACGATTCCTAATAACATAATTAAAGCTCACCATTATATAGAACTTAAAAATCAGAACCCACACAACTTTCCGATGTTCGCAAGTGATACAATTACAGCACTTTAAACCATATGCCTGCTTGTATATGCCGATAATCTGTGTTTATAAACACCATGCAACACAAATACGCTAGAATCATGGAATGCAAATGCACACAAACTCGATATCGCAATTATTAATACATATATACGTTAATTCCATTCTTTTAAGTTAATATTATGCCATGCAAATTCCTCGTCGTTTTTATTTTTCCTGCTTAATAAACCGTCTTCAATATCATCTCTCAATTAATATAAATTACCAGTTATCCTCAAACACATAATATAATGTAGATATATAAATCAGATATAACACAAATAAGATAAGGAGAAACTTGTCGAAGAAAACGTTAAATATGTCATGTGGAGTAATTAAAATTATTCATTTGCGGATAATAATTATGCACAATAAATAATTTTTTTTCAAACATTATCACATTTTCCTCTACATTTTCAATCTTTAACCTACTTAATAAAACGTATAAATTAAACATATTTAACGAATGTCTGCGTTTATATATACTGTAGCGTAACATTCTCGTTTATTGCACTCTGCACCAGATCCCGTAATTACCTCGATGATCTTATTTATGCAATCAATTAAGTGCCGATGCGTTTCTGGTTTAACGTTTTGATTACGCTTACATGCGGTGTAATAAATTTAGTTCCGACCGGTGTTATTTCCTTTGTGTTTGTCTGAACATATTATCGTTTCATCTTGTCGGTGATAAAAGTCTGCATCACTCTCGTGGCTTGTTTTTGTGAACATGCATAGTTAGTTGAAGTGCAGTGATAAACGACGGTCTATACTTTATATAGACCTTTACATATATAATACCTGCAATGTTTTTCGTGGTTTCTCCGGAACAGATCATTTGCTATTTTGGGAATTATATGTCATAATATACGTATTTTTCGTCTTCTTGACTCCATATTTGAAAATATGCTCTTATCATGTTGACAACATGTGACACCTAAACAAAAAAATATTTCGCAATGCTGGGATGATATGGTCTTTGGAAATGTGACTAAGTCAAATTGGCAGCATATGCCAATCTTTGTACATTAATGATACTTTGTTAAAAGGGAGAGAACCCTTCTGAAAAGAGAGATAACCCTTCGTAATCATGAACATGAACAAAGTTATCTCTTTTATGCAATACGCTTTTCCATCCAATTTTCTTTATGCACAAGCCGTTTAATTATAAGAAACAACAACTATCTGGTATCCCATGTAACTAAATAATACACCTAAGGTATGTTCATTGAATGATAGACACTGCCTTATGTTACGTGATTGATTCATGAAATGAATATATAAAATAGAAAACATATGGCCAAACATATGGTTCAGAAATAGTCACCCATGTGGTGTAAATGAAGTTTAAAGGTAGAATAAAGGCCAAACAGAACACAGACCCAATTCATATCACGTACAGTAGAAATACTATACTCCTTAAGACGTATACGAGTAAAACGGTGAGATGGACGAGGTAATAAATAAACAAACTGTATAGATGTCTCGTAAGAACATATTCATTTACAGATTATTTAATGACTAGTTTGTGAAAAAAACTCATTTACGTTAACGTTGGTAACTCCTTGAAGAAATATTTGTCACGACAAACAATGGCAATACATAAAGTTTACTTTTCAACGAGAGGGCCAAATGAACTAGATCGCTTAATCGATACCCGAAGGAACTGAAATGTTTTTATCAGCTTTTGTGATATATATTTAACACATATTCTGAGCAAAGCTCGTGAAGATCGGAAACTGGTCACATCTATGCAGCGAAACATTGCGCAACATTTATAAAATATAGTAACAGCATTCGAATCAATTTATGGCTAAAAAATATAATTTTCTTTAAAAAAAGAGTACTGGCCATCATTAAACACAAGAAACACGGCAACGCCAGGGAACCAGGTTGTCAACTTTTTTATATTTGTTTAATAATCGTGCAATCCTAAGCTAGGTTTGCATGTAAGCTACACACACACACAAATTTTCAGTTAATACTCCAAACTCATATAAAGTATGAGTTAAATTGACTTGAACAAACTGGTACCAAATGCGATCCAAACCTCTTTCGCTGTTTACCTTTTCCTACAAAGAAAGCTCAAGCTTGATCTTCATTTAAGTGACCTACACACCCTGTTTAAGTGCAATATTTCCATGAACACTGAAAATATTGACCGGAAGCTGTTTTTATATTTTAAGATACAGTAAACTTGACCTTGACCCGATAGGTCTCCATGAGAGCTTATTTTATCCTAAGTCTCATGAAGATCGGTAGATGGGAACCTAAGTTACTCGGAAACAACCTGCTCGATACTGCTTGCCCGCACAAATGCCCGCCCGACCGTACCCAGATAAAATATACCCAATTTTCAATTTCGTTGATAACTAGCTGTCCGGTAAGCGTAGAGATTAGTTCACACGGTTTTCAACTAGGCGGCCCGTGTGCGCTTGGTTGGTAGTCACCCTTACCTGACAGGTGGGGTTTCCTCCGGGTACTGCGGCTTACCACTACAGGACAAGACCACGCCAAATATTAATATGTTACAGTAAACAGGTGGAAATTGCAGCAATCATTCTAAATTCACCCCAACTTTTGCGAGTCTAGTAAGTAAATAAGGTAGGAGTGAAGTGGCACACTCAGGGTCCTCACATAATTAAGCCTCATGCGCGGAAGAGCCTAATAAACTTCGAAACACACACGCGCACACACGTACGTACGCACGCACGCACACACACATACAAACACAAACATTTCGCTGAAAAACTTCATAATAAACGCAGGCAATATACAATTATTATTTTTCCTAATTTAAGACATCTTTCACCCTTAAATGTTAAGCTCTCTGTATTTAAACAGCAATGTTGTACATCTGGCAGAAACAACACAAAAGCCAATTAGCAGGTAGATGTACATCCAATAGCCCAACGTAAGCAATACGGACATGTATGGGAGATTTCATTACTTTTGAGAATTTCCAGACACTCACAACCCGTTTAACGCAAACTTTACATCTCAAAACATTCACACGCTAAAAATACATGCCAATGCAGCTTTACAATTTAAACAAAACATTATCTTAAGGTTTTATTACAAAGATTATGTAAATTGGATGTTTAAATGGATAGAAAAAACACTTTAATTTCGCTGAGAGTTCGGATATGCGTTAAAGGCTGCCTTTTTTAATTCACACGAGCCATTTACGTATGCAGTGATACGTTGCATGTTCAACGCTGGTATTACAATGAGAACCTGATTAATTATGAAACAATAAAACGTATTAAACCATATACGAATATGTATATTGTTTAAAACTTTGTACGGATAGTATAAAACACTTTTTATTTCTGAATTTTAAAAATCGACATGTTTATGCAAATGATTCAGCGTGCAAATTATTAAATTATCTTGTAGACTATTAAAGTGGTATGACATAATTGTCGTTTTTTCTTACGACATCTTAATTAATTACCTAACTGTCTATCTTCCTTTGTTATTAACACGAAACCAGTCTAATTCGTTAATAAGGTAAGCTATTTATATAGTCGTACCATTGTGTACCTGATAAAAAGCAATTTCATATCACCACATTTTGAAACACGCTATGCTTTACGATCTGCGTACAACCTTTACAAGCTTGTATCTAAGTGGACCTTTCTGCCAACCTATCAGAGAGTAATGAATGTATGGTCTTGGCATTGAACGTAAATCTATAATAGTACGTGTGAATTGCTTTTAATTTAGAGAAAGGAAATATAAGTTATGTATAATATATGTCTTTACTGTATGTCTGTTGAAGATACAAAGACATCTAACAATACAAAGGCGAAGTGATATCGATCATTTTATGGCAGACAGTGTATGATTAAATGAGAAATAGTCGATCCAGGTGGCTAAAATATAAAAAGCGGTCAGAATATTTCGTGTTTTCGAGTAGAACAAAGTGTTTCAAATTCACGCCGTCAGATCGCTCTACAATGCGCTAATTTGTATTCGCGAAACATTATATCATAATACGACCGCTAATGGCTGTTGATTTATTTTCTGGTTTTAGTTCGTTATGGTACTGCATGGGTGGTCGCCACTATTCCCCAAGTAACGCCAATATTATTCAAAAGGTTTCTTTCTAGTATGATGACTAAAACGTTGCAAACAAAACGGAATTGAGTTATACAGAAGCAAGAATATGTAATTGCCCTGTTCATCGTTAACCAGTTAGATAGACTGTTATGTTCTTCCATTCATGACGAGCATAACATATAGTACAGATTATACGCAATGAAGTACAATCCATTATATACACATACATGAGATCAATATGAAGCAACTCAATACAGCCATAAGATTTTTTACAAAGATAAGTAACATAACTAGAGTATATATATAATTAATTGTTAATTCCAAAGGAAAATAATCAGATTGAAATGAGCATAGGAGACATCCATTTTGTTTCAGTGTAACTTATTCGCCGAAGATATGTCTTAAAGCGAAAACGAAAATTAAGACATAGTAGGCGAATATACTTAATATAAGTCACAAGTTTGCCTTCCTCGGAAGAGTGCTATATAGTGTTAAGATACACAAACATAGATTCGATTGACATGTCAACATTATATGTGTACAAAACCTGGCTCAGGGCGTCCAACACTAGTTCAGGATGCTAACAGCAGCTTTGCACAATGTAAAATGCACAAAATATGAGTCAACAGTTTCAGATAATATTTTCAGCAACAATGCACTTTGTTCTAAGCCATTTAAGTGGATGAAGCGCGAACTTCCGTTATTCAGATGCATTGAATTAGAATTGTCCATAAATATGTTTGCTTATCGTCTAGCAAGTGACAATAACACATGTTATGAACTACGAGATTAACGGTTTTCAAGCAACAGTGTCTACATTCTCGTACACACTGTCTAGACACAAACAAACTTATGCTATTCAATATTGTTATACACACGGTAAGTATTTTTGGATTGTCCTTTGCAACTCTCCATATAGGGGAGTAATTATTGGAGTATATTTAATGCGCAGTTACTCCCCATTTATCGGTGCCTTTGATGCGACTCTGTATTTCGTTCTATATGCTCATTTCGACTTTTCGCTCAATTATTTTCTTCAATTGTCGCTTTGTAGGGAAATTTCCATCCTGGACGTATTAACGTAAGACGTTCATTAGGTCGTACTTTTGTAGTATACTGTATGCATCAGGGATATATCCGAGGCATTCGCCTTCTTATTCAATGGGACGTATAAGTCTATTGCTGAAGATATCTTTCGCTAGTTATTAAGGATTAAATATGCAGATTTGGCCGAAGAATGTTAGTTTTCTTATTTCCAGTTCATTCACTATCTGAACGGTGTTCACGGTTGACAGGCACTAATCTGTTGATATGTTTCTGTCATACCCTTACATGTGTTTCAGACAAAAGTTCAGTGCAATAGAACGTTGTACAATATCACTTTACGTGTTATTGTTCCATAGCTCACAGCCATATAAGCCTTTGGGGTAACAGATGAGTTGAATATCGTTAAGAGAGTTGGTGGACTCTTTCATGCGCTACCCCTTTAGAGCACACGCTCATGCATGTTCCTCGCAATCGTACGCATGCATCATGAATCGCATTATTTGTGGTCAGAAAAGAGTTGCATTCAATTCGATGGGTATACTTGTCGCTAGCGGACAGACGTTCATGCCATAGATAAAATGTTGAAGTCTTTTCTGTCTTGTTACACACTAGTTTGATGCTTAATCAAAATACAAGTGCAGTGTAGCCTGCCGAAGTTGTACATACATAGCATTATCCAGCAGTTGGTTACACTATCGCGTGTTTATGGTCTATCTTATTAACCGCTAAACTAGCAACAGGTTTGTCGTGCTTGATTTGAGTCCTTTATAAAAATGTCTTCATGTTCAAGTCAAATATATTTATTTATACAAGTTAAGACCTGTCAAGATTTTCCTGTGGAAATGATAGGTAGTTTTTGTACAAATTATTAAATTCACTTGTACTTTTTTGAGGTTAAATAAATATGTACCGTATTTAACAAGTAGCATTTACCTAAACTGATTTGTTTACTGTCGTAGTGTTACCTTATTAGAAGAATTTAACACTTTGGATAATAATGTATTAACCACGATAGAGTCACTTCCCATGTAATATTCTAAAGAATTAAGATAATATTGGGTCAGCACGAATTGCGATTAAATGACATTTGATATATCCGTTAACTTTATGAGTTTAACTTATGATAAGTTGTTTATATTTTTTATAAAGCGTCGAAAGATTCAAAATGACATTTGGTGAGATTACAAACAATTGAAACAGATTACTGGTTGTTAATCGAAAATAAATGCGACTAATATATCTTAAACATTTCGAAGAAGACAGAATGCACGATCTGATTTAATTAAAAATGAAAGCGCGGGAGAGAAGTGAAGTGAGAAATGAGATCGTTTACTGATAATTATTTGATTAGTAGCAGTTATTGTCATATTGACTTAAATAAAGTNATTATTTCGATAATTATGTGAAGTTATATCATGTATTTTTCAAACCACTGGTATTTGAAAGAACAAATCAGCTTTATTTGTTACACGACTCAATTAAACGTCGGTGTTTAGTGATGCCGTCAAAATAAGTTAATACTAAAAAATAAATTGATATTGTACTTTCTTTCGTATCAAACGATGTTTTATAAAATACTTCATTATTGGTTTTGTTTGAGAATTTCTTCCATCGTAACACATTTGAAGGGTCTAAGACGCTTGTAAGTGTATAACGCCATAACAAACATGAAGTTACTAACAGAATGGCGCAGCATGTGGATTATCTGGTTTGTGTTTACTTACTTTAGCAAGTTTGCGAGTTAATATTGTATTACTTCTATGTATGTTACCTAATATTACATCAACACTTTAAAAATAACCTTTCAATGATTTTCGTAATAAATCTTCCTAAGTCTACGCACAAAACACAATATAGCCTTTACGATAAATACAACGTGTCCTCTTCTTTTATGAATTATTCAAAGGACAATAATAGTTATGCTATAAACATGTTCGCTAATGTGGGTATGTAACATTAAATACCGAACATATACCGAACATGTTTTTATCATGCCACATTTATTTCATTAAATACATATTTGTTTTTGTTTTTAATATGCTAGCATGTAGCGTCTTTCTATCAAAGAAATAGTACATCATCGATTGACATGCAAAGCGCGAGATTGTATAACGCTATGACATTGTTAATTTTACCTTCGATGATGCAACAACATACGGGTCATCTATAGTGTTTGTTTGTTTTTCTAAGTTACAACAAAACGCTAAATTTAACACAGTTGGACAATTAATAATGTATGTTATTGTGAAAGATAATTCGTTATGCATTTTAAACGAATTGCATACTTAACTGTCTAGTTACATGAATAATTAAAAATTATACCATCAAAAATGCTAGTAAGAACGTTTTTTGAAGATTTGATTTTTTTAATTATATTTGAATCATTAATTTTCCCGGTGACAAACAGCAAATTGAACGCTTATTGGGCAAAAGATAGAAAGCTAGAAAGATAATGAATAATAAAGTTCTCAGTAATAAAAGACAACAATAGGGTGCAAACCGACCATCTATTTCTAGTATTTCATTGTTGTATAAGTTTGAAATTACCTAAACATTCATGAATCTTGAAACCAATTAAAACACTGTTATCCCTGCAATTGATCAACAACTATGCAATTTGAAAACAAAAAACAATTTGTTTATAGAAATATTGTAAGTAGCCTTTGATCATTAAAAACGGGAAGCGGAAAACTGCAACGAGCGAGGCCTGGTATAGGGGAGTTAACCTGGGTTAGGGTTAGGGTAAGGGTTAGGGTTAGGGGTAAGGTTAGGGTTAGGGTTAAGGTTAAGGCTAACCCTTACCCGACCCCTTACCCTAAACCCAACCCTAATCCAAACCCTCTACCACCCTCCCCCCCAATGCGCATTACAATACCAGGCCTCGCTCGTTGTAGTTGTCCGCTTCCCATTAAAAAACGATCGATTACTTGCAGTCATTGATAAAAAAGGTAATCCATAACCACAAACNACAGTTTTTGATTCGCGAACATGCTGTAGTAAACATTGTTTGAAACGAAACACGAATAAGATGATCCACATTCTGCGGCATCACCGTAATCATCATTCCCTTGACTGGTCTGGCCGTTGGGGGGAAAATAGGGACGACGAAACCGAGATCTTAAGCCTGTCAGATGTATTTGGGCTGCTAAGAGTAATTCATCCATGGCGAGGGACGTCAACTCTTTCACATTTTCCATCCAGTTTTCTTCTGACGGACTCAATGGCGACTTCCCTAATCGTGTCCTGGAGAACAGTCTTGAACGGAGTCGTGTCTGGTGACGTGTCCAAATAAAGTCAGCTTTCGTCGTTTGAAGGTAGCCAGTAAGGGCTCTTATGGGCACACAAATGTTACAGTGATGTTCCGGACGTACTCGTTGGTCTTGAGCTCCAGGAAGGAGATGCGGAGAGGTCCTTAGAGACACTTGTGCCCAAAAGTCTGTATCCTGCGTTTTGTGTTAGCATGTCTCACAACCATACAGTAGGTTGGGACTACGCGGGACTTGTAGAGCATGTACTTGGTGGGAAAGCTTATGGAGCTGCTTTTCCACAACCTGCTCAGTCTGGCTTACACTGTGGTCGCCAAGGAAATTTGTATTCGGACCTCAGCGAAACCATCCTTTGACAGGGTTACTTTGACAAATATTTGAAGCGGGTCACTTCTTTCAGCTTTGGCCGTTCATGATGAAGTCTGCACTGGTGTTGTTCGTGCTGTTTACCATGATCTTTAACTTGACAGTCCTGATCTCCATTCTGTATTCTCCAGCTATTTCATAGAGTATGATGGTGAGGGATTGGAGTTCGCTACTGGTGCCACCCATGAGGTCAATGTCATCAGCGAATCTGAAGTTGGAGATGGGTCTTCAACCGATGTAGATAGAGGTGTGTTGGTCTTGAAGAGTCTTCTGCTTTATCTTCTCAAGGAAAAGGTTACGCAGGACGGAGGAGAGCAGAAACGGACGCCCACTGCTGTCCTGAAGAAGTCTCCATTATATCCTTTAAGAAGTACTGCACTGCTTGAGTTTCCGTAGAGTTCTTGGATGACTTGCTTCAGACATTTGTCAATGTGAATCCTCTCATAACCTGCCATAGGACATCATGCCAAATCTTTTTTAAAGTCGACGAAGTGGTGGAAGAGCTCATGTTGGTGTAGCATGTGTTTCTCAAGGATGACTATGTCCATGAAGATCTAGTCCACTGTGCTCCACCCAGCTATGAATCCAGCATTTCGTCTACATTGTTGTTCAATCAATTGCGGATTATGCGTTGCATGACTTAGCTGTGATGACTGATGAGGATACTGGTTTGGTAATTATCGAACAGCTTAAGGTTGCCCTTTTCCCGCTCGTCGATGACAAGAGACTGGGTCCACTCATTGTGCCACTTCGTCTTCTCCCAGATTGTTTGACATTTTGATGTCATTGCTGCAGTCGTTACCACTCTTCCTTGCTTAATCAGCTTGGAGCGGACGTTTGTAGTTCCTGGAGATTGTACAGCCCTCACACTGCGCACTGCGTCCGTCACGTCTGTCTTAAATATGAACATACTTTCGTAATCCGCTTATGGTCTGGGATCGTGTTGATGTAGACTGGGTCTTGGTTAAGCTGGCCGTTACAGAGGTCACTACAGTGTACCTGTTCAGGCGCTGTGAATACAAGCCGGACACACTACATAACCAATTTTCGCCCATAATCCGAAAGGTCCCCGAAAGTAATATTTTGTATCTACAACTGGTACATAAGTAATCAGGGATATAGACTTTAACTAATGTAATATAAATATCCTGGTATCAAAAGAATAATTTTACAAATTTAATCGGGAAGTTTCATGTTTGTAACAATCTGGGACCATGCAAAGTTGGCATCTATATTATACAACGTTTAATAATTGGACGCCAAATTGTCTATCAAACCATAGACAACACCTAGTAACGTTCTGAATACTTTCGCTTTTGTTTTGGCATCCTCAGAAAGCATTTTGCACGGCTACTTCAGTTAAATCAAACCGGATGGCATCAAGAATGGTGTGGAATTACAGCAGGCAGCTCCACGAAAATGACGAGTGGAAGTTTTCTGTCTCAGGTATATATTACAAAAGTTTCTAATCGTGTTATAAAAAGAACCATTTCGCACCGGTCACGGAATGGCGATAGAAGGAACGTCGAGTACTGGATGAAATTCCAAATTTGACGAAAGACAGAAACAGTGAGGTGGTTTGTTTAACGATTGTTTTAAACTATGTAGGCTCTAACCGTATTGAACACACGTGAACATGTAATTGACACACGAACATATCCCTGTTTTCTATGGACATATGGTATATAATGGCGTTATTAAACCAACAAGTAAGTGTGTGCGCGAACTTCTAACACAACAAGCGCGCCAATAGCAAGCGATATCAGCTATGTAGTTTGACATCGTTTTCACATCTTATATTCAGATCGGCAGAACACTTCAACTTTCTGTTTACAACAACTGGACAAAATGAGCTGCAAAATATCCGCAACCTCTCATCACGGTCGATATTCATTCGGAATGAAATTCTTGAACCGTCGAAATCATTCCGTGTCCCATCCGGCACATTCGGTTGTGTTGAATGGTGCTTACCGTTACCTGTTTATTAAAAATTAAGTATTACATTTGTCGACTTAATGCCACACACGTTTAATGGCCACAATTTGCCTATTAAATCCCGATTATTATTTTTTTATTCAATATAAGACATACAATGTATACATGTATATGATCATAAAACAAAGTGATACAATATAGCTGCAATAATTTTCAAACATGTTTTACAAGATATGCTAATATATACTTTTTTGACATTGTGGTTTGTTTTTGATTAAAAAAAAAGTTGNATGGTGCTTACCGTTACCTGTTTATTAAATATTAAGTATAACATTTTTCGACTTGATGCCACACACGTTTAATTGCCACAATTTGCCTATTAAATCCCGAAATATGTATATCAACGTACCAATTGCTTAAAATGTTTTTTAATTTTCGCAAACAAATAAGTCAGGACCCTTGGCCCTTCATATAATAACACTCAAACGTCAATGGCTTGTGTGAATACAAAAAGGCAGCCATTTAACGCATATCCGAACTCCTAACAAATTAAAGTGTTTATTAGGCTAGAGATAAAACAATACAATAATACATTTTATAAACAAAATAGTAATATGTTAATATTATCTGTGTGTCCTGTCGTTTTGATTGCTCGATCACGATTGTTTTTAAATTTCGGTTGAACGTGATAAATAGTTGATATTTTTTTCTACATGATGAAGTTAATGTACGAATGTAACATGGTGTAGCACAGTAGTAATTGCTAACAGTACTACATTTGTCATGTCGCAAATAAACGCTCTGATATACTTTGTTAAACATATTATCATGGCTTTTTATAATACTAATACAATAACAGTGAGTATTAGATACATTTTAACACTTCTTTTAGGGAATTAAGGAAATAAACTGTGTTTAAATCAATATGATAAAAATAATTACAAAAGAAATCTGTATGCAGTGATACGTTGCATATTCAACGCTGGTATTACAATGAAAACCTGATGAATTATGAAACAATAACACGTATTAAACCATACACGAATATGTATATTGTTTAAAACTTTGTACGGATAGTATAAAACACTTTTTATTTGTGATGTTTAAAAATCTACATGTTTATGCAAATGATTCAGCGTGTAAATTATTAATTTATCTTGTAGACTATTAAAATGGTATGACATAATTGTCGCTTTTTCTTACGACATCTTAATTAATTACCTAACTGTCTATCTTCCTTAGTTTTAACACGAAACCAGTCTAATTCGTTAAAAAGGTAAGCTATTTATATAGTCGTACCATTGTGTACCTGATAAAAAGCAATTTCAAATCACCATATTTTGAAACATGCTACGCTTTACGATCTGCGTACAACCTTTACAAGCGTGTATCTAAGTGGACCTTTCTGCCAACCTATCAGAGAGTAATGAATGCATGGTCTTGGCATTGAACGTGACTCCATAATAGTACGTGTAAATTGCTTTTAATTTAGAGAAAGGAAATATAAGTTATGTATGCTATATGTCTATACTGTATGTCTGTTGACGATACAAAAACATCTTACGATACAAAGGCGAAGTGATATCGATCATTTTACGACAGACAGTGTCTGATTAAATGAGAAATAGTCGATCCAGGTGGCCAAAATATAAAAAGCGGTCAGAATATTTCGTGTTTTTGAGTAGAACAAAAAGTTTCAAATTCACGCCATCAGATCGCCCTACAATGCGCTAATTTGTATTTGTGAAACAGTATATCACAATGCGACCTCTAATGGCTGTTGATTTATTTTCTGGTTTTAGTTCGTGATGATACTGCATGGGTGGTCGCCCCTATTCCCCAAGTAACGTCAATATTATTCATAAGTTTTCTTTCTAGTATGATGACTTAAACGTTGCAAACAAAACGGAATTGAGTTTTACAGAAGCAGGAATATGTAATTACCCTGTTCATCGTTAACCAGTTAGATAGACTTTTATATTCCTCCATTCATTAAGAGCATAACATATAGTACAGATTATAAGCAATGAAGTACAATCTATTATATATACGTGCAAGAGATCAAGATGAAGCAACTCAATACAGTCATAATATATATATATATATATAAGTAATTGGTTATTCCAAAGGAAAATAATCAGATTGAAATGAGCATAGGAGACATCCATTTTGTTTCAGTGTAAATTATTCGCCCAAGATATGTCTTAAAGCGGAAACGAAAATAAAGACATAGTAGGCGAATATACTTAATATAAGTCACAAATTTTGCCTTCCACGGAAGACTGCTATATAGAGTTAAGATACACAAACATAGCTTCGATTGACATGTCAACATCATATGTGAAAAAAAAACTGGCTAAGAGCGTCCAACACTAGTTCAGGATGCTAACAGCACAATGTAAAATGCACAAAAAATGAGTCAACATTTTCAGATATCATTTTCAGCAACAATGCACTTTGTTCTAAGCCATTTAATTGGGTGAAGCGCGAAAATTCCGTTATTCCGATGCATTGAATTAGAATTGTCCATAAATATGTTCGCTTATCCTATAGCAAGTGACAATAACACATCTTATGAACTACGAGATTAACGGTTTTCAAGCAACAGTGTCTACATTCTCGTACAAACTGTCCAGACACAAACAAACCTATGCTATTCAATATTGTTTTACACACGGAAAGTATTTTTGGATTGTCCAATGCTACTCTCCATAAAGGGGAGTAATTATTGGAGTATATTACATGCGCAGTTACTCCCCATAGCTCGGTGCCTTTGATGCGACTCTGTGCTTTGTTCTTTATGTTAATTTCGACTTTTCGCTCAATTATTTTCTTCAACTGTCGCTTTGTAGGGAAATTTCCATCCGGGACGTATGAACGTAAGACGTTCATTAAGTCGTACTTTTGAAGTATACTGTATGCATCAGGGATATATCCGAGGCATTGGCCTTCTAATTCAATGTGACGTATAAGTCTATTGTTGAAGCTGTCTTTCGCTACTTATTTAGGATTTAAACTGCAGATTTGGCCGAAGAATGGTAGTTTTCTTATTTCCAGTTCATTCAATATCGGAACGGTATTCACGGTTGACAGGCAATAGTCTGTTGATATGTTTCTGTCAAACCCTTGCATGTGTTTCAGGCAAAAGTTCAGTGCAATAGAAAGGTGTACAAGATCACTTTGCGAGTTGTTGTTCCAGTTCAGGCGTTACCCCTTTAGAGCACAAGCAAATGTATGTTCATCGCAATCGTACTCATGCATCTTGAATCGCATTATTAGTGGTCAGAAAAGAGTTGCACTCAATAGCTTGATGGGTATACTTGTCGCTCGCGGACAGACGTTCATGCCATAGATAGAATGTTGAAGTCTCTTCTGTCTTGTTACACACTAGTTTGATGATTAATCGAAATACAAGTGCAGTGAAGCCTGCCGAAGTTGTACATACAGAGCATTATCCAGCAGTTGCTTACACTATCGCGTGTTTATGGTCTATCTTATTAACCGCTAAACTAGCAACAGGTTTGTATTGGTTGATTTGAATCCTTTATGCAAATGTCTTCATGTTCAAATCAAATATATTTTTGTATGCAAGTCAAATATAAAAATCCAGACCAGTCAAGATTTTCCCGCGGAAATGATGTTGTAGTTTTTGTGCAAGTTATTCAATCCACTTGTACTGTTCTGAGGTTAAATAAATATGTACCGTATTTAACAAGTAGCATTTACCCAAACTAATTTGTTTACTGTTGTAGTTTTACTTGATTAAAGTAACTTAACTCTTTGAATAATAATGTATTAACCACAATATAGTCACTTCCCATGTATTATTCCTAAAACAAATAAGATAATATCGGGTCAGCACGAATTGCGATTAAATGACATGTGATATATCCGTTAACTTAATGAGTTGAACTTATGATAAGTTGTTTAAATTTTTTATTAAGCGTCGAAAGATTCAAAATGACATTTGGTGAGATTGCAAACAATTGAACGGACTACTGGTTGTAAATCAAAAATAAATGCGACTAATATATCTTAAACATTTCGACGAAGACAGAATGCACGATCTTATATAATAAAAATGAAAACGCGAGAGAGAAGTGAAGTGAGAAATTAGATCGTTCACTGATAATTATTTGATTAGTAGCAGTTATTGTCATATTGACTTAAATAAAGTATCGTATATTTTGTCAATAAACAAACATGTAATTGCCTTAAGGTATTTATTACCATTTTATGTATAATTTATTTGGAAACTGTCCGTTAAAAAATAATTGCGTTTTGACTTGGTGATTGTTCATGTGTGAACACTCGTAAACCGTCAAAAACGGAAATCAGTTGTCTTAACACAACAGCTTACGTACAAACAGGTGCATGCGTAGTATACATGTCAATCGAGAATTTTGACATTGTCATGATTTAGTGGTAATTAACAAACGAAGTATATACGGTTCTATATGTGTTTAGTTTGTTTATGAATGACAAGACTGTTTTGTTATGTCTCAAAAATACATCTCACCACAGGCAATTTAACTTGTGTATATCTTATTGTAGACCTATCAATAATAGCATACACTGACTAAAGATAAAGCCCTTTTCTCAAAATGATTAACCAAATAACAGTATCGCATGAACACACACGACTTTCCAAAATCAGCCATTGTTCAAGATTCGAGCATTTATGTTAATGGATTGAACTGTGTCATGTTAATACAAGTGTAATATTTGTTAATTAGAACGGACTAATAATTGTTATCTACTCAGTTCATTGATGTACACAATAACTGTTCCTCAACAGCGCAGATTGTCAGTGTTGGTTAAAGAATACTTTTACCATGGCGAGTTTGTAATATTAGGCATAATAATTATAATTAAATTGTACAATGTCAAATACAACTCTTTTTATTTTTCATACGCAATAAATATTTCATTTTACAGAGTCTACACACTAACTTGTAACATTCGACACATTCGCGGTGTAGTTCAAAAGCATATGTTAAATTGTTTAAAAGTATTGTATAGGATGCATGTGAACATTACAATGAAGTCACGAAAATACACAGACACGTTATCTTATGTCATTGTTTGTCAAAGTTTCTTAATTTGTGCATGTATATACCAAATATATATACCGTACTTACTAGTATGCGTTCTGTCTAATAAATTGTTTAAACGATTTCAATGAATGGCCATCCTGTTATGCCTTTATTAAATGTCTTTACAAAATGTTGATTATTTGAAAACATGGTCATTAGTGACTTTATGCTCAGCAGTCCAGATTTAGATCTGATACACATCTATTTGTAAGTCAGTATTTCTTTCTTTCGGAACTACTATATTTTTGACATGTTCTGCAATATTAGTAGGCGCTGTTTTAGATATAAAATTAACTAGTTTGACAAATACAACTACGATTTTTGAAATGCTTTATTTACATTTTCACAATATTTGAGCAAGTTGTCTAGTATGTAGGGGAATCCGTCTGTTTCCTGAAATGTATAAGGAAACACTTTTCAGACATACCACACTATTGGTTGTGGTAAATATAGTTTGATTGTTGTGGTGTTGTGGTTGTGGTTGTTTGAGTTTGTACGTGTATGTTTTCTTCATAAGTATATAAAAACACGATATTAGTATTGGACAGTGATCGATTATATACTATATTGAAATATATCTTAAATAACGTTATAAAAATAAATCGATATCCTTAGTTTTAAAATGAACTGACCGATTACTAGATCGTACCGTTGTAGCACGTCTACTTCTTGGTCCTCCTGCAGCAGAAGACGAGTTTGCATCCCTTCTTGCACCACGGGCATCGGCCTACGTACTTCTGGAACTTTCCGCATTTTGGCACACATTTGCATTGTGCTCGCATACATATAGAAATAAAACAAACAGATATATTGATATGTCCATGAACATAACAAATAATCACACACAAAAGATCAAATATCTAATAAATGAGATAATACTAGAAAGTTCAGCTATCATTGTTTCATCTTAAACCAGAATCGTTGCAATGTATTTGACAAAACCATGTTTACTCTTGTGGTTGACTTGACCAACCTACCAAAGCCACCGGATCCAAATCCACCGTAGCCGCCTCCACCGTAGCCAACTCCACCGTATACTCCTCCACCGTAGCCGCCGCCATATGATCCTCCGTATACGCCTCCATATCCTCCGTCTCCACCGCCATATCCACCACCTCCATATCCAACGTCTCCGTATCCACCGCCGTAACTGCCTCCGTAATCACCACCGCCCCCATAACCACCACCTCCGTAGCCACCACCCCCGTAGCCGCCGCCGAACCCAAAGCCTTTCTTTTGCCAGGCAAATGCTGAATGTCGCCATAGAAAAGATCAGTCATAAGTAGTAATAATCATACAAATATGTTTGCAACTCCTTTTCGGGAACGTTTTTTTCCCAAATGCATGTTACATAAATAGATAATTATACTTGTTAACATGGTTATGTCAGTTTTATGTTGTACACTTGTGATTTCTATATGTACTTTATACATTGCAAGTACATGTACAACTAACTATTAAAAAAACATGCAGTTAAATAGTTGATAAACAACACCAGTGTTTAGTGGAGTTTGTTACATAAATATAATAGTTAGCTATTGAGTATACTAGAAGTAACATTTAAAATAACGTCGAATGCAAACGCCGTCGTCCTTCGAGAAATTTACCGATTTTGCTGGCAAGCAAATTTATATCACAGAATTTGATTGTTATGGCTAAATGAAAACGCATTACATATGCATGCACTGTAGTACTCTGTGCTTCCGCAAACATGTATGCTTAATTCCCTTTCCTCCTGTTGTGAATAGTTATACAAAGTTGTATACGGTCAAACATAGTGTATATGATTAAACAATGTTTTATATGGTAAGACATGATAGGTTATAGATTAAATATGTTATAATTGAACAAATAAGATAAGCACTTACCGCTGCTGAGCAGGACAAAGGCGAGTGCGAGCAAGACGACGGTATTCATGGTGCAGATGGGTCTGGACGACTGACTATCGGTGAGGATTTGCCCGCTTATATAGGATAATAGCGCAGTAAATTACATGGGGTGAATCGGCATTAATTTTATATTATTTGAAAGATAAAATCCCTATTAAAACTATTGCTAATTATCAATCATACTTATTCATTATTTTTTCTCAGAAACGCACACCGCATGTTACCAAAGTAATGAAATATGGTAATTATACTCTGACTTACGACATAATTATCCCAATGTTTTTACATTACTAATATAAAAACGTCAATTTAATCCAGACAAACAAGTATATGTTGTGGTCTTACAATGTTTCTGACTGAAGTCAACTATTTCCTTAAGTCATAACGTTTTTTTTCTCTCAATTAATATGTTGTAGATTTGTATTGTTGCGTTTAATGTGTTTATTTGTAAACTTGACTGTCTATTGAATTTATTTGTGTACATGTGTTGTCCATAAGGGAAAGGTTGTTATTTATTTTTCTTTAAATACATACATCGCCCATGTTGTTTCGAATTATCAAAATATCTATTGATAGAGTGTATAATGTAAGGATTTGGTTGTATATGTAGTTATAATCATCTAAAGACATAAACTCTTATTTAGATTATGAACCATATATACTGATAATTTGACTAATAATATAAGTGCTATACAAAGTATGCCGTATGCGGCCAGCATAGCTCCAGACCAGCCTATGCATCCGCGTTTGATTTTCAGTAGCAACTTTTTCTGCTAATGAGACCACGAAACATTGTGTGACTTTATTTATTTATTTCTGTTTAAACAATGTTTACTAACTACAACATGTTCGCGAATTAAGATTTTATTATTTATATTTATTTATAACACTTTTAAAAAACCCTTTTGAATGATTTTCGTCCTAAAGTTGCCTTATTCTACACACAAAANCGCAATAAATATTTCATTTTACATAGTCTACACATTAACTTGTAACATTCGACACATTCGCGGTGTAGTTCAAAAGCATATGTTAAATTGTTTAAAAAATAGTGTATAGGATGCATGTGAACATTACAATGAAGTCACGAAACTACACAGACACGTTATCTTATGTCATTGTTTGTCAAAGTTTCTTAATTTGTGCATGTATATACCACATATATATACCGTACTTACTACTATGCGTTCTGTCTAATAAATGTGTAAACGATTTCAATGAATGGCCATCCTGTTATGCCTTTATTAAATGTCTTCACAAAATGTTGATTATTTGAAAACATGGTCATTAGTGACTTAATGCTCAGCAGTCCAGATTTCGATCTGATACACATCTATTTGTAAGTCAGTATTTCTTTCTTTCGAAACTACTATATTTTTGACATGTACTGCAATATTAGTACGCGCTGTTTTAGATTAAATACTGCCCTAATTATACTATGCCACAAGTCATAAAATATGTATATGAACTATGTAGTACCGTCAAGAAGTTCAAGGAATCTAGTTTGTCTACCAAGATAACATTAACTAGTTTGACAAATACAACTACGATTTTTGAAATGCTTTATTTACATGTTCACAATATTTGAGCAAGTTGTCTATGTAGGGGAATCCGTCTGTTTCCTGAAATGCATGAGTAAACACTTTTCAAACATACCAAACTATTGGTTGTGGTAAAGATGGTGTGATTGTTGTGGGGGTGTGGTTGTGGTTGTTTGAGTTTGTACGTGTATGTTTTCTTCTTAAGTTTATAAAAACACGATATTAGTATTGGACCGTGATCGATTATATACTGTATTGAAATAAATCTTAAATAACGTTATAAAAATAAATCGATATCCTTAGTTTTAAAATGAATTAACCGATCACCAGATCGTACCGTTGTAGCACGTCTACTTCTTGGTCCTCCTGCAGCAGAAGACGAGTTTGCATCCCTTCTTGCACCACGGGCATCGGCCTACGTACTTCTGGAACTTTCCGCATTTTGGCACACATTTGCATTGTGCTCGCATACATATAGAAATAAAACAAACAGATATATTGATATGTCCATGAACATAACAAATAATCACACACAAAAGATCAAATATCTAATAAATGAGATAATACTAGAAAGTTCAGCTATCATTGTTTCATCTTAAACCAGAATCGTTGCAATGTATTTGACAAAACCATGTTTACTCTTGTGGTTGACTTGACCAACCTACCAAAGCCACCGGATCCAAATCCACCGTAGCCGCCTCCACCGTAGCCAACTCCACCGTATACTCCTCCACCGTAGCCGCCGCCATATGATCCTCCGTATACGCCTCCATATCCTCCGTCTCCACCGCCATATCCACCACCTCCATATCCAACGTCTCCGTATCCACCGCCGTAACTGCCTCCGTAATCACCACCGCCCCCATTACCACCACCTCCGTAGCCACCACCCCCGTAGCCGCCGCCGCCGAACCCAAAGCCTTTTTTGTGCCAGGCAAATGCTGAATGTCGCCATGGAACAAAGATCAGTCATAAGTAGTAATAAGCATACAAATACGTTTGCAACTTCTTTTCGGGAACGTTTTTTTTCCCAAATGCATGTTACATGAATAACTAATTATACTTGTTAACATGGTTATGTCAGTTTTATGTTGAACACTTGTAATTTCTATATGTACTTAATATATTGCAAGTACATGTTCAACTAACTATTAAAAAAACTTGCATTTACATAGTTGATAAACAGCACCAGTGTTTAGTGGAGTTTGTTACATAAATATACTGACATTTATCAAATAGCTTTTGAGTATACTAGAAGTAACATTAAAAATAACGTCGAATGCAAACGCCGTCGTCCTTCGAGAAATTTACCGATTGTGCTGGCAAGCAAATTTATATCACAGAATTGAGATTGTTATGGCTATGTGAAAACGCATTACATATGCATGCACTGTAGTACTTTTTGCTTCCGCAAACATGTATACTTAATTCCCCTTCCTCCTGTTGTGAATAGTTATACAAAGTTGTATACTGTTAAACATAGTTTATATGATTAAACAATGTTTTATATGGTTAGACATGATAGGTCCTAGATTAAATAGGTTATAATTGAACAAATAAGATAAGCACTTACCGCTGCTGAGCAGGACAAAGGCGAGTGCGAGCAAGACGACGGTATTCATGGTGCAGATACGTCTGGAGGACTGACTATCGGTGAGGATTTGCCCGCTCATATAGGATAATAGCGCAGTAAATTACATGGGGTGAATCGGCATTAATTTTATATTATTTGAAAAATAAAATCCCTATTGAACTATTGCTAATTACCAATCATACTTATTCATTATTTTTCTCAGAACGCACACCGCCTGTTACCAAAGTAATGAAATATGGTAATTATAAACTGACTTACGACATAATTATCCCAATGTTTTAACATTACTAATATAAAACCGTCAGCTTAATCCAGACAAAGAAGTATATGTTGCGGTCTTACAATGTTTCTGACTCAAGTCAAATATTTCCTTAAGTCATAGCGTTTTTTTATCTCAATTAATATGTTTAATGTGTTAATTTCTAAACTTGACTTTCTATTGAATTTATTTGGTTACGTTTGTTGTCCATAAGGGAAAGGTTGTTATTATTTTTTTTAAAATACATACATCACCCATGTTGTTTCTAATTATCAAAATATCTATTGATAGAGTGTATACTGTAAGGATTTGGTTGTATATTTAGTTATAATCATCTAGAGACATAAACTCTTATTTAGATTATAAACCATAATTTGATAATTTGACTAATCATCTATGTGCTATACAAAGTGATGAACCTTAAATTGCTCAAATCCAAAGGGATGTTACTTAACACTTACAAATTCGAATTTTTGAATTAAAAATAAATCTGTATAAGCCGCGTCATACGAAAATAGGTCGTATTCCGTATGCGGCCAGCATAGCTCCAGACCAGCCTATACATCCGCGTTTGATTTTCAATAGCTACTCATTCTGCTAATGAGACCAGAAAACATTGTGTTACTTTATTAATTTATTTCTGTTTAAACAATGTTTACTTACTACAACATGTTCGCGAATTAAGATTTTAGTATTTATATTTATTTATAACACTTTTAAAAAACGCTTTTGAATGATTTTCGTCCTAAAGTTGCCTTATTCTACACATAAAACACAATTAAGTATTAAAGTTAAATACAACGTGTCCGTTGCATTTATGGATTAGTCCAAGGACATTAATAGTTATGTTATAAACGTGTTCGCTAATGCGGGTATTATATAACATCGAATACTCAACATGAACTAAACATTTCCTTTTCATTCCACATTTATTTCATAAAAAAATAATTGTTTTTGTTTTCAGTATGCTAACAGGTGTCGTCTTTGTATTAAACAAATATTACATCATCGATTGACAAGCAAAGCGCGGGATTGTATTACGCTATCACCTTGTTAATTTTACCTTGGATGATGCACCGTACGGGTCATCTATTGTGTATGTTTGTGTTTTCAAGTTACAACAAAACGATAAATGTTACACAGTCGGACAATTTATAAGGTCTGTAATTGTGAACAATAAATAGTTATGCATTTAAATGAATTTTACACTTAACTGTCTAGTTACATGAATAATTACATATTATACCATACACAATGCTATTTAGGACGTTTTGTGACGATTTGATATTTTTATTATAATTGCATCATACGTTTCCCTGGTGACAAACAACCAATTAAACGCTGATGGGACACAAGATAGAAAGCTAGGAAGATAATAATCATACAGTTCTCAGTAAAAATGACAATATGAGTGTTTATAACATAGCAAAGCCGAACACCCATCTATTGTCTAGTGTGTTTTTTTCGTTTATATTGAACGTACCTAAACACTCGTGAATCTTGACACCAATTTAACACTGTTCACCCCTGCAACGATGAATCACTATGCAATATTACAAAACAAGAAATTTGTATAGTTATATTGCTATTTGCCTCTGTACATTAACAACCGAATAATTACGTGCAGTCATCGATAAAACAACATTAATCCTTAACCACCAACAAATAAATTGTTTAATGTGTTTCTCTTAACGCAAAACGTTAGAAATAAACATTTCCACGTGTCATAAATCATATACTTAATGTAGATGTATAACGTATCAGGATGTAACGGTATGTAAGACATAGTCTAACGAGCGTATGCAAAGGGGATTGAAAATAATGCATAATAATATTACCCGAGAAATGTCAAAACTGAAGGCCATTTATTTAACTGTTATTTAAATTAACATTGTTACGATCATCCATCAAACTGAAAGTCACAAACGGCATTCAATTCGATAAAGTACATTGCGTACGAACACGTTTTGGAACAAATGCAAATTGGCCTAAATACACTTCAAATGTAATGTATCGAATAGGCGACCATTTGTCGTATTATATTCGAGGACAACTATAAATATGAATGTGAAGAATAATGTATTATGACGTATGATCCATACAAGGAAATCCCTACAATGCCAACGAGCGATTTATCACAAATAATTTATTTTCCGATTTGCATTATTTTAGTATCAGTTAAACCCCTTAGTTTACGATTGAATTTTAAAGAAACCGTTCTTTTAATGATATATTCACTGACGAAAAATGCTGGTTTTCTTACTTGCTTCTTCGTAATTATACCGTGAAATGATATAAAGATACGTATCGTGAATAGTTTTAAAAAAGAATTTGCCGTGCATTCTGTATTAAACGTCAGGTCATAAAAAAAGACAATGCGGATGGAACGGCTTTATATGAAAGAGCGCGCATTAATTTGAATATTATCTGTTACCATAACGCCATTCGGTCAAAATGTATGTTCATAATTTGAATATTCCGAACAGCACCGATTTAAATAATAAATTACGTTCCTTTTACTTTGTGTTGACCAAGAACGAAATTCACCGAATAATTTACTGCACAATTTAACAATAACGTGCATTTTGTATACTATGTTACATTTGTAACTCCAATAAAAACAATATACAACACATGAACGATCTTGAACTTCGAGCCGACGCAGCGGAGCAGCACAGAAAACATTAATGCTAACGTATTTCCTGGACAACAGAAAACCGAGGCTGAACCGATTGAAGACCTTGTACTCAGCGTGTGCAAGTTCCTTTATAAAACAAATCGTACGTATTAACACTTGGAAAATGATACAGGTGACGTCAAACATTTCAATATAAATCAATTATACAAAATATGTCAATTCATCATTAATGAATAGCATCCTAGGTATAATTAATGAATTTGTACTTTGTCCTTTTAATGTCACTGGTTAATTATTCCAATAAGTGAACTATTAAACCCATTTAGATGCGTAACGAATTATCGTTCACAACATATGATACAACAATATACGTATTCGTGCTGTGTGTCGAGTATCGATTTTGTATCATACTAACCCCACCCACTCCTCGTGAAAACTTTCAATTGCAATGAACATCGGCTTCGGCACGTTTTTTCAAAACATTACACATTTTGTCTGTACAATGGACTGACGATTTGAGTGAATCACGTATCCTTTTAAAAGCAAATTTACACATGAAGATGAATATATATATATATATATATATATACGTGTGTGTGTGTGTGTGT
>VMBQ01000242.1:36088-194983 GCA_007657795.1 Dreissena rostriformis | reverse complement strand
ATATATATATATATATATATATATATATATATATATATATATATATATATATATATATATATATATATATATATATATATATATATATATATATATATATATATATATATATATATATATATATATATATATATATATATATATATATATATATATATATATATATATATATATATATATATATATATATATATCTACTTGTTTAAATTATGTGCATAATCCTATATTTACTCTTGGAGTATGTGTTGTAAAGTTTGTAACAAAAGAGTCAAATGTTTTCTCGATAATTTATTCAGTTTTCACTATTTGTGTATGTTTATGTATTATTGTATTATATCTTTGATCCTAATATATTTGATGTTATTAAACAGGCATTTGTAATTCAATATATAACAATGAAATGTGTTATTCAAACATTCTAGCCTTCACGATGAAACTTATATAAGATTCTTGTAATTTTTTTACCAATTACAATGTGGTTAATTATTTGTATTGTGGTATGGTACGAGGTTCATTAGAAAAAAATGTTGGACAGTTTTTATTAGTTGGGGAAGTGGATTTGTAAGTTCGTCGTCATAATGTATTTAAATAACACCCACCACTGTCAGTCATTTACCGATCAATCATAACAGTGTACACCAAAGATGATTTATATATTATTAAGATTGATGTGATGCCATCCCTAACGCAACGTGACGTATGATCTTTTCTGTGGTTAATATATAGGCAATTGTGATCGACCTTGTAACGTATCCATGTTTACGGTGTATGCGTTTAAACACACATATTTAGAAACTATAATTTTATGCGTGAAAGAAGCGTACGTCTGTAGAAATGAATATGTTCACTGGCTTTATATGGCTTAATAACCATAAATTGCTATACGAGTTATGTTCATCAATAATTTCGATGCCCTTTCTGTATACCAAGTGACACATTTGACGAAACAAAATCGTTTTCTTAAAGTAACAAGTAGATGATAGATGATGGATTTCATTTTACGTGAACTTTTATCGCAAACTATCGGAAATGCATTATAATCGTTGCTGTAAATTTTGTATTTACAAAAAATGTCACACACAACAAAAGAACTGAATATGCGTCGAGAATTTTGACATTTTTATTGTATGTCAAAAGCCATCTCAAAACATGTAAATCTAATCTTTAAATGGTATTATCTTATATTTTCAATTTTGATATTCAGAAGACATATCAAAGGTAATTGGAGATGTGCTCCAATAACATCAATAATGTCTGGTCAATTACTTCATATTGCTGTATATTATACGTTATTTAATAACATAATTTACATATTTAATTTACATACTCTTCAAATGCATGTCATTGGACATAAAGTTACATTTAAATGCTTTAATACTTTTGTTATTCATCACTAAACAGTTTATTTATATATTGACCGTGATCGAAAAATGAAAATGATCATTTTCTAAATGCATTTGATAAAAATAGTATTTGACAAGCATTGAAGTACAACGATTTGTTTTAACAATTTGTTTAATGATTCAGTGTTGATAAGCGCACATATATATATTTTAAGTTTACTGCACATGAGTGTATGTTGTCGTGTGTGGGCTGGTTATCCATATTATTGCATTTGTTTTGTATAAGGCCTCGACAAACTATGATGTTGTTGTTATGTCCCCCTAGGGGACCCATATAGCATTCTCCCTCCGTCAGTCCGTCAGTTTGTCCGCAGTTTCGGAGTTTTCGCTCTGTTACACAATCATGTTATATCTGATCCTAACCAAACTTTAAGATAAACATGTATCAATACCAATCAGATATTTTTAAACACTTCAGAGTCATGGTCCTTGAAATTTCCAAAATAGTGGCTCTTTGAGGATTTGTGCTCTCTGACTCAGTTTTCACATGAATGTCACCAACATTTCTGAAAATGTAAATAACAATACAATCATGGAGGCTTGACTTTTGTTCCCCCAGTTTTCAACGGATCGTCACCCACCCTATGCTTGTAAATTTAAATGATGACCAAGTTGAATTACCAGCCAAATACAAACAACAGAGGTACGCTGGAGTTATTGCATTTGCGTTCCTCAAAATAAATCTTCGCGATGTTGTTCGCTCTCTGACTCAACCCGTTGTCATATGATCGTCACATATCCTTCTGAAAAAAAAGATTAGCATAAAATATAGGCCAGATTCAATAGTCAGCCAAATGGCAACATGTGCGTTGAAGTTATGGCCATTCAACTTCTAACAATATGGCTGTTTTACGATATCTGCTCTCTTACTCAATCAGTTTTCATTGGATAGCCTGAAATTATCTGAAAAAAGTGAGATCGTTCACTGATCATTATTTGATTAGTAGTATCGACGTATATTTTCGAACGTTGTTAATGTCAAGCGATAAACTACGACGGACAAATTTTAAGTACACATCGTTGAAATACACATCACTTGATAGTTAACCTTAATTTTATTGCAGACTAGTTTATGAGACAGCGATTCAATAATGGTGTATTTGTGTTTGTTTGTATGAACAGTACATATGAGCTATTTAGTGATTACTACGTTTCAAACGTGTAATTTTTCCTATGGAAAAAGTTTCGCATTTAAGTGATATGTATGTATTCCACGTTTCGGTTCTATGTTACTTAAACATAATATTATGTATGTATTCCACGTTTCGGCTCTATGGTACTTAAACATGCTAACATTTAAGTATAATACTTTAAACGTATTCACATTAGTAGTAAAACGTATCACATCTTATGAACATTTAACAGTAAAATATATTTAAACGTTACAGGTAAATTTACATATTACAAGTTAAACATTAACACGTTACAATACAAACTCGTTACAAGAAAAACATCTAGACGTTACTGGTAAATGATATTTACTGAAAATGTTAATACATGTATACACTCGTAAGATAGGTTTTGGTAAATGAAACGACACAATAAACGTTCCATAACTGATAGCTTCAGAATTTAGACAAATATACTCATATAGGCTTATATTAAAATTGTAGCATCGTCGACGCATATACGACCGTTAATAACAGTATTTTGAACTCAGAATATGCATCAATTAATAAAATTGATTTGTTAAAGTCAGCGATGTAATTTCATGGTACCTCTGCAAAAATAATTAATTTAATTTGCATGTTTAAATTGTAATTAAATATGTGTCGATTGTTTGCTTAAATGACGCAAGCGTTTGAGATTTGCGAGTGTATTTGATTGTTTCTGCATGTGTTTTAACTCTCACTTAAAAGCAATACAAAATTAACGCAACTCATCTGCACGAACTTTGTTGTTGTTATTTTTATCAATAAAACGTGATTGTTTTGTTTTGTTTTCCGTTCATCATGCAGTTTGATATGCAAAGTGTGTATCGAAATGATTGAATACCGCAATTTAAATTAAGATGCATTATTATAAATTTATTGGAAACCATTTGACGTATCCATAGTTTTTTTTTTAAACTGAAGTTATCTTCATTCCATTGAAACGAACATATTTGCATAATTGTTTATACTACTGCGAACAAACAAAAACATGATTGAATACATTATTAAGCTATTTGTCAAAACATGGACGACGTTAATATGAATACATTTCAAGGTCAACAACCAAGTGTCACTCAATAAAAAAAAGGAAAATGCATATGTTGCGTTAGAAAGTCCGAATATTTCCGTCAAACATTAATGTTGCTGATTTGGTGTAAAATTAAATGATTGATTTGCCAATCAACAAAGGAGTGTGATTTAAATGGATTATGACAAATCTTAATGTCAAAATTAGCATTATTATGTGATAAACGGGGATCTAAAACTCGTTCGGTTCGTGTCATGTCAGGATTGATGATAGTTGATGATAGTAGATATGTCAATGATACTTTGAGAATAGCTTATACTTTGATACATAATATGCAAACTATCTACTCTGAAGAACTTATATTTAATAGGTGGCCTTTATCATTTACCGATGATGCAAAACATTACATTTAATTTGTTCTGTCCGCATCTTATAAATGTACAATTAAATGTTAACTTAATTGTAATATAGTTTATTGCTATTTATTTTAATTGTAATGGTATGGGGCTATTTTTAGTTAAACATTATTTTCATCAAAGCCAAATGTGAGGCTCGGAACACCTGAAAATCTGTTCAAACACACATGTTCCGCATTAACCGTTCTAAGGTTGTTACTTTCGTAACTCATCTTTGTGATTTTTTTGTGTATCGAGGTTTAATATAAATATAGAACTAACATATGAATGTGTTTCATGTCAATTTACATAGATTTGCTAGGTAATATAACACAATACAGTGCAACGTAAATACAATGCATTTTTACAAAGAGATATAGTTTCTTCCGTAAGTCATCAACCGCAAGTTTGATTGGTTATTAATTTCCTGAATATCGTTAATTTGCCTAAGTATGATTCTTTAATTACGCATAATGTGTTTCAAAGTAACAAATAAAAGCTAAATTTGACACATTTGGACAAGTTATAAAGTATGTATTTGTAAACGATAAATCATTACGCATTTAAATGAATTGTAGACTTAACTGTCTAGGTACATAAATAATTACAGATTATACCATAAACAATGCTATGTAGACGTTTTGGGACGATTTGATTTGTCTTTTATTATAATTGCATCAAACGTTTTCCCGGTGACAAACAGCAAATTGAACGCTTATGGGACAAAACAAAGCTTGCAAAATAATGATTTTAGAGTTTTCAGCAAGAAATGAAAACAGTAGGGTTTAGAGTACAGAAAAGCCGGCAGCTATCTATTGTCTAGTGTTTTTTTCTTTTGTTAAGTTTGAAAGTACTTTAAAATTGGTAGATTTTGAAACCAATTAAACACTGTTTACCCAAGCAATTGATAAATCACTATGCAATTTGAAAAACATGTTATTTTAACAGTAATATTGCAATTTTCCTCTGTACATTAACAACTGATTAATTACTTACAGTCATCGATACAACAATTTTAATCCATAAGCACAAACCAATTAATTTTTAATGTGTTTCTCTTCACACAAAACGTTAGAAATCAACTTAAATCATATACCTAATGCAGAGGTATCACGATATATATATATATATATATATATATAGGTAAAATGATTTCAAAATGCACAGTTATGATAATAATTAAAACAACTTTGCATGACAACGCATTTTGATGATTTGTTAAATCTTCGATAAATTATTCAATGCGCAATAATTCATTACGTAAACAAGTTAATACCCAACGGTGCACGTTTATTTTATTAAAAAAAAACGTGAATAAGCAAATAAGATGGTTTAGCGCGAAACATTCGGAATATAATGAACACTCTTCACAAATGAAGATATAAAGACAACCGTTAGAAACTTATAACCAATATCAAATGTATGTCATTTAAAACTTCAACTTCACTTCTTTATATTCAACAGCAACTTAATTCATACCTCAGCCAATAACACTAATAATGTTCTATGGAACTCAAATGAAGGTATCATTTAGTTTTCTTTTCTGTCACAGATTATTGCGTTTCTGTGAATAACCCTGAAATGGACTATACATTATGCGTATATGGTACTTTGTAATTTGCTAACGTTCTATTTATGCTACCAATCCATGGCTATCATAGTTTTGTTAATGTGTGAATGCGCTCCCACCGTTCTAGATATGACATTTTTAGTATTCAAATACCTTAATTTCAATAGCCGTTAAAGAGAATACAAGGGCGTATAAAACACGCACAATTTTGCATTTGCATTTACATTTAAAAAACGACAAATACATTAAAATTGATTCATTTGTGTCTGATGACGTTATTAAGAGGGTTTAATAATTAAAAACATACTTATATCCTCATCATTCAATTCGATAAAGTTCATTGAGTACGAAAACTTGTTTGAGCACATGCTAATTGGCAGACGGTGACCTTAATACACGTCACATGTAGTTTATGGAACTGTCGATCATTTGTCGTATTGTATTTAGGGCAAACTATGTGTATGGGTGTCAAAAATAATTTATTGTGACGTATGATCTATAAATGCAAATCACTACAATTCCAACGAACGATCTATCACAAATTATGTATTTGCCGATTTGCTTTATTTTAATTAATTCCCCTTTGTTTATGATTGAATTGTTGAGAAACCGTATTTAATAGCTATTGTGAGGACTGCTGGTTTTTTTAATTTCTTTATTGCGTCTTCGTTATTTTGACATGAAATGATATAAAGATACATATCGTAATATTTTGGAAAATAAATTGCCGTTTATTGTTTATCAAACGCCAGGTCATAAAAAGACAGCGCAGATGAATGGCTTTATTTGAATGAGCGCGCGTTTTTATGAGCATTTTCAGTAACCATAACGCCATTCTGTCAAAATGTATGTTCATATTATAAATATTCAGAACAGCACTGATTTCCATAATAATTTCATTTTACTTTGTTTTGGCTATGAATATGCAAATAAATACTTAAATTCACCGAATAGTTTACTACGCAATTTCACAAATACGGGCATTGTGTTTCCTCTGTAACATTAACACCTCAAATAAAACACTAAACGCCCTCAACGCATCAACGATCTTGAATTTCAAGCCTACGCAGCGGAGCATTACAGCAAACGGAAATGCCTTCGTATTCCAGGACACCAGAAAAGCGAGGACGGGACACACTGATTACATTACACCCTGCGTTTGCAAGTTCGTTAAAAACAACCGATCTTCGCAGCCAATATCGACAAAAGTCTTCGTTTTGAAAATCCTAAACAAACGGGTTTGAGAAGCAGAAATTATTTACAAATCGTACTCAAGGACGTAGCTTGTAAATTCAAATGTGTTTGCCAATGAATACTTTAAGTTAAGAAAATAAGCTCGAGTCTCCTATTTGAAGCCCGATCACTAGTCAAGGCAGAAAACATACTTGGGGCTTTGGAGGTAAATCTCCCTATGGAATTTAAGCTCATGAAAGTACTGCCATTAAGCGTATACTCCCGACCAATGACCTAGAAAGATATCGTTCGTTGTCGCTTTCTTCTACGAACACAATACAACATAACGAGATAAGTGATTTACACTTTAACAGTGTATGAGTTTCTTTCACGCCCACGTAACACTTTGCGTCATGTAAAAGGTCAGTATGTATGGAATTGTAAATTAGTACTTAATCAGCTGTGTTATAAATATGCATGTTCCGACATTTGTTTCTGTGAAAAAAAAAATACATCGCGAAGTATACTGTCAATATTGTTAAATCATTCCCTGCATAAATATAGTATACTAATGTTGATACATAAGCCTGGAAACGTATGTTTCAGTTATACTATTGCTTCAAAATGTATGGCACTTTTAATAAATGATTAATCAGAAATGTTTTCAATTGGACCCACATAAATTATTTCGGAGAAAATGGTTACTTTGCAAAGTATATCATTAATATTGCTATATTGTTTCTTACATGAACATGTTATTAGGATAGATTTTCCTGGTAAACGTACCATATATATGTAGATGTTTGTACAAATGTATGTCACCCAAATATCGTATAATACAAGTTGTCTTTAATGTACATGTTTATCTATTAAGTACGTTGTTGTCAAAGCTTCACATTGACACGCCATCAACATCACGCATGCATTGTATACCAACTATTGGCAAGTTTTTTTGCAAACATTTCCACTTATAACACACGCAAATGCACGCTCACAAAACATTCTAAAACATGCATAACATTCACTGCGTTAAGGCCCTTACCACGCAATGTGTTAGTATAAAGATTGCAATTGAAATTTACAGTATAACTACGTGTTACGGCGAGATATATGCAGCCGTTCAAATGTGCTATGCTATCATTTCCATACTTTCACATCGTTTTACGTTTGGTAGCTCCTTGCTAAGGGATAACAATAATTTCGGTTTTCGGAAGGTTTCTTTACAGCAACCATATCCTAAACGAAGCATGTAGACGACCAATATAATTGTGTACGATAGAACATTTTCAGATTATTGCTGTTATTATACCAAAAGCAATGTGGTTTATTCTGTGTATTGTGGTAGGGTACGATGTTCATTAGACATATTTCTGGATAATCGTTTTTTTTTATTAGTTGGATTTTGCTTTAGCCGTCATTATGTATTTAATGAAACCTCCCTTCTATCAGTCATTTACCGATCAATCATAAAATTTTACACCAAAGACGATTTATATATTATTGAGATTGACATGATGGCATCTCTAACACAACATGACGGATGATCTTTTTTTGTAGTTAATAGATAGGCAATTGTTTCCAGCCGTGTTACGTATTCATTTGTTCGGTTTATGCGTTAAGACAACTTTATGTGTATTGTTTTGAATTAATAATCTTGTTTTTTTTTCTCGCAGTCTTTCTCGGCAATAATCGAAGGTAAAACTATAATTTTATGCGTAAAAGAGCTAACATAGATAAAAAAATAATATGTCAATTGGCTTTAAATGGCTTTAAATGAATTAATTACCATCAATAGTTATTTTGTTCATTTATCATTTCGATACACATTCTGCATACCAAGTGACACATTTGACGGAACAAAAACACGTTTTCTGATTAAACCCGCCAAGTTAATGAANTCTTGTTTTTTTTTCTCGCAGTCTTTCTCGGCAATAACCGAAGGTAAAACTATAATTTTATGCGTGAAAGAGCTAACATAGGTTAAAAAAATAATATGTCAATTGGCTTTAAATGGCTTTAAATGGATTAATAACCATCAATAGTTATACGTATTTTGTTCAGTTATCATTTCGATACACGTTCTGCATACCAAGTGACACATTTGACGGAACAAAAACGTGTTTTCGGATAAAACCCGCCTAGTTAATGAAGAATGGTGGATTTCAATTTCCGTCAACATATCAACTTATATCGCAATCAGTCGCACATCAAATATTATATTTGGTGTATATTTAAAATATACCATAAATGTCACACAAGCCAAAAACCCGAACATTCTTTGAGAATTTTGACATTTTCATTGTATGTCAAAAGGCATCTAAAACATTCAAAACGAATCTTTAAATTGTTTCCATCTGATTGTCCTTTTATATACAGTATTCCACTAACCGTATTCCACACCCGTGTTAAATACTTGTTTCATATATGATGTCATTTGACTGTCTTTGATGATTCATAAATTTACTAAATAGCAATAATATGTGTACATTTTATCAATTGTGTATCAAACAGGAATAATCTTAATGAAATACTACACTAGTATAATTTTCATTTTGATAAATGATCGCCTCCGTCTATACGGTTATTCGTTTTAGGTATAACAATCATGTTCTTTTGCATTGTAGTATATTACTGTCACATAAACAATCAAGTAGGTAATTTGGATCGTGTACCCCCAATATTGCTGCTTCTTCCTGTAGGTGCGCGATGATGATCTGAAATATTAACTATATGATGCTATATTCTTACATCTTTTTTTTGAAGAAGGGATGTAGTTGATGCTTATTAGTAATTTCATTTCATCGTGACTCAAAAAGTTGTAAATCTGTTGCTCTGGTCTCCTTCCTACCATTGAGTAAATAATTAGTAATTAAATTGAATGCGTTTTAATTCCCTTTTATTACTGTTTAATTTGAGTTGCAATGTCATGAGGTTTTTTTTTCTTTACACTTATATGTATCATGAATATTGCTGGGCCAAGTGTGAGGTCGAGCGGTCTTTAACCGGTTTACACCCTCAGTGCTTAGCATTGACCGTTCCAAGGCGGTGACTCCAGCTTTATTCTACTATGTGCATATGTTGTTTCGTTTTGTGCCGTACTGTACCACTTTGGCAATTGGTTCCTTGCCATACATAAAGGACCACGAAGGTGTGTATGCTAGAAATGCAATACTGCTGCAGCTTCTGGAGTTTCACTTCTTTATATTATAATGATCGGGATTTTTCGAAGGGCTGCATCACACTCGTGAATGGCAGGACCATCTATGAACACTCAAACATAATACAAATACAAAATGCAGCCATTGTGCACGTATCCTAAGTCTCAACATAATTAAACATTTCTTAAGCGAAAGATTAAGAAGTGCAATAATAGTCTTTATAAAATAAACCAGTTTCGTTATATTTTGCTATTTTGTGTGTGTGTATAGTCGTTTGGTATTGCTCCAACACGATTATTTTCAAATTTTCGTTCAAATGATAAAAAGTTGGGAATTTCTAACAACACATAATTGCCCATGTTGCAAATACATGCTTTGATATGTTGTGTCAAACATATTTAATTTACCATGGCCTTTTTTGTAATAGGAATAAGAGAACAGTGAGAATTACAAATCTAAACACTTCGTTTACGGGAAATATGGGAATATACTTTTAAAACAAATAATAAAATAAAAATGAATTATAACAACATAACCTAACATGTTTGCGGTGCTTCTTTACAGATAGACCTCTGGTATTACAATGTGAACATATTTAATGATAAAACAATACAAATGATTAAGTAATCAAACACAAATATGTGTATTGTTTAAAACTGTGTATGGATAATATGAAACGCTTTTTATTTAACTACAAATCCGGTTCTGGTATCATGATGCGTTATGTTTAAATATTTACACATGTATGCAAATTATTCATCGTTCACATGATTAGTTTATGCTGAAGACTATGAAATGGAATGAATTAGTCGTTGTTTCTTTTACGACATCTTAATATATTAAATAACTGTCTAACTTCCTTAGTTATTAATACGAAACCAGTCCTATTGTTGCGCGCCAGCTGTTCCGTCTTAATTCTTGTCGGGAATGTCTCAATAATAATAATACAAGTAAATTTATAACTTCATGCAACTTTATTTGTTACACTATTATTGTTAAATTACCAATATGAATTCAGTGTATAGTATTTCTTACACGTTTCGGAATATTTAAAAAATGACGTTAATGCCCTTGATGTTATGGACGGTCTGAATTAAATAACAACGTTTCTGGACACTTTTATTCTCGAGTGACCAAACAGTTGGTCACTGACCAGTTTTACATGGCCCGACAAAGAATTCTCGCCTGCCACAAAACAAATGGTCATCGACCCCAAAAAAATGGTCATCGACCCAAAAGTGGGTCAGCGGCCCAAAAGTTGGTCATCATGACGTCAATTGACCTTAACAATGGTCAGGAACGCTCAAAATGACATCTCGCAAAATACACCGCCATATTGAATTTCGAACACAAATTTATGTAAATCAAACTATTGGCGCTTAGAAAGATGAATACAACACTTTAAACAAGAATACTACAGACATTTCAACTTATCTAAAGATTACGTATTTTATGCTTTTTTGAGTCGCTGCCGAAAATAGCTTAAACTTGACCACAATGCAACGCTACACAATGGCTGCGACTGGATCAGAAATGTGAGTTGTCTGACAATAACATACGAACATGCACTAATTCATGCATATTAAGATAGATATACAGCAAAGATAAAAATGTACGGTCACTCAACATTATCTAAGATTATTCGTGTGAAAACAACCAGATATCATGGCATAAAATTGAAGTCAAGATACAGTAACAAACAACAACAACAACGTAAGTGGAATTTGCAATAAACGGATGAAATGTTCTTAAACAGCAATGTCTTTTTAGTCCAGTCGATTTGTGCAGATTTTTACCAGAATTGTTCAAGATGTGATAAAAGCATGAAAATTTGCAGAATACTAGTTAAGGGCATACTTAACAATATCAGATATGGACCCACTCTCAAAAATTTGCATACAGGGGTATGGCGGCCATTTTAAAATGGCGGCCGTCAAATTTCCAAATTACCTACTTAGTAGGGTCAATATACACTTTGACCCCCAAACAATTTGCCACAAAAGGTATTTTAACTGATCCTGGTAGGATAGAAGGTCCTCAAAACATATCAAACGTTGACCAAAATCGGACCTCCGGAAAATTGTATTTTTCAAGATGGCCGCCAATATGGCCGCCAAGACCTATAAATGATCATAAGTATGTAACTATCCAATCAAATTTGATAAATTTAGTGTTTATACATAGGTTTCAATGGGCAAAGAACACATAATGATCATCAGACATTGTTTAAGTATAATATAGTACACACAAATCCAACATGGCGTTGATGGCCGCCAAGATGGCCGCCAATACCTAATAATGATTATAACTACATGTGTATGTAATTATCCCTTAAATTTGATGAATTGGGTGTCTATACACAGGTTTCACGGGGCAAATAACATAAAATATCATCAGACAAATTTTAAATTAATTATGTTACACGGAAATCCAACATGGTGTCCAAAATGGCCGCCAAGATGGCTGCCAAAACCTATTAATGACCGTAACTATGTTACTATCCACTCAAATTTGACGATTTTAGTGTCTATACATACGTTTCAGGGGTAAAAGAACACATTAAGATCATCAGGCATTGTTAAAGTTTGTTATATTACACACAAATCCAACACAGCGTCCAAAATGGCCGCCAAGATGGCCGACAAAACCTATTTATAATCATAAAATATAACAATGTAACTATCCACTCANTTCGGCTGTAAGCTGGCTGTGTATGCACTTTTCAACAAGAAGATGATCCCGTGAAGCCCTCTGGATAGCGTTTCGTGTCACAATGTGCACAATTGCATTTTCTCCATAGACAGCATCAGCCTCAAGTATGCTTTTGAGAGCGGTTTCTTCCATGAGTGATCCTTTGCCCCCCCCCCCGCAAGTTCACACGTTTATGAAACATTCCAAATTCTGAACAACATTTTCAACTACTTTGTGGCGCATCAATGATGATTTCGGCAGCCTTCCAATGCAAGGATTGGTCAAACGTTACAATAGTGTGAAGGTTGTGGCAAGGTTGCAAACGAAGGCTTATGTTGACAGAATGCACGCTTTGTCACAATTGTTCATATTAATCATAGGCAAGAATTTGACTGACACAGCCCAGGGTACTGGCTTAGCTGATGCAAGAAACGCATCATTCCCCGCCAATTCAGTGTTGCCTGAAGCTGAAACATATCGATCCTCTTGTCAATATCCAGAAATCGCGGCAGGTCCAAACTATGGCGTTTCACATAACAAGCCTCACGTCAAAAGTAATGGACTTGCGGTCCTTCGTATTGTGTCGTTGGACGTCATGTAAGATTTCTGTGTAACATAATAAACTTAAACTATGTCTGACAATCGTAATGTGTTCTTTGCCCCTCGAAACCTAGGTATAGACACCAAAATCATCAAATCTGAGTGGAAAGTTACATAGTTATGATCATTAATAGGTTTTGGTGGCGATCTTGGCGGCCATTTTGGGCGCCATGTTGGATTTGTGTGTAATATAATAAACTTAAACAATGTCTGATGATCTAAATGTGTTCTTTGCCCCTTGAAACATATGTATAGCCACCAAAATAATCAAATTTAAGTTTATATTTACATAGTTCATTAAAAGGTTTTGGCGGCCATGTTGGCGGCCATTTTATACGCCATGTTGGATGTGTGTGTATTATTGTAAACTAAAAAAATGTCTGATGATCTTAATGTGTTCTTTGCCCCTTGAAACCTTTGCAAAGCCGCCAAAATAATCAAATTTGAGTGGATATTTACATAGTTATGATCATTTATAGGTTTTGGCGGCAATCTTGGCGGCCATTTTGGACGCCATGTTGGATTTGTGTGTACTATGGTAAATTTAAACAATGTCTGATGATCTTTATGTGTTCTTTGCCCCTTGAAACCTAAGAATAGACACCAAATTCATCAAATTTGATTGTATAGTTTAGTTACATAGTTATGATCATTAATAGGTATTGGTGGCCATGTTGAAAAAAAAACTTTCTGGAGGTCCGATTGTGGTAGACTTTTGATATGTTTTAAAGGACCTTCTACCCTACCAGGATCAGTAAATATACCTTTTGCAGCAATTTTTGGGTGGTCGAGGGTATTTTTTTCATATATTGACCCTACTAACAATTAATAAAAAATAATAAAAAATTGCATTTTCTATTTTTGCAATTTCGAAAAATGAAATTTTCAAAATGGCCGCTATTTAAGATGGCCGTCGTATTGTTGCCAATTCAAGAAGTTTATTGATTGGGGATATTATTAGAGATTTGTATACAAAATTTAATTGAAAAAGATGAAAACATATTTTTGTTATGATTTTTTGAAGATTTTTTATGAACAAATTATGGCCGCCATTTTAAAATGGCTGCCAAAATCCGCCATTTTGATTTTTTCAGATGGGTCCATATCCGAAATTAATTGCTATAACCTTAACTCCATTTCTGCAAAGTTTCATGCTTTTATCATTTTCTGAACAATTTTCACACAAATCGACTGGACTATTTGTCTGTATGATGTTCTGTAAAATTAACAAGTTTACATGCAAATGAAATCATTGCTGCGTAAATAGTCAATCCATGAATTGTACATAAACAAGTAAGTAAAGTTTATTTCATAATATAGACAAATGTTAGATACTAGTGTTCCTATATGCAGGGCATATCATTATTCGTACAAAAAGTAAGTGATATATGTATAGTCGAACCTATTAGTATTTATTAAAGAACAATTTAAAATCATCACATTTAAAAACATGACACTTTTTACGATATGTGTACCACTGGGTACCAGCTTGTATATATGTGGACATTTTAGACAACATATCAGAGAGTAATGAATTCATTATTTAAATTTTAAAGTGAATCCGTAATTGAGAGTGTGCATTGCCTTACAATTAGAAAAAGGAAATAAAAGCTTTGTAGGATGTATGGCTGTAGAAGACAGAAATACATCGAACAATAAAAAGGCGAAGTGAGATCGATCACTAACTAGTGCGATACACATTGTACGATGAAATGAGAAATAATCGATTAAATTGGCTAAGATATCAAAAGCTGTAAGATTATTTAGTGTTTTCGAGAAGGAACATTAGTTCAAATACACGTCATAAGATCGCCCTACAATGCGCTAATTTATACTCGTGAAAACGTATAGAACAATGCGACCGCAAATGTCTGTTGATTTATTTTATCTTTTTGGTTCGTGACAGTACTGCATGGGTGGTCGCCCCTATTACCCGAGTAACGTCAATAGTATTCATAAGTTTTCTTTCTTGTATGGTGACCAAAACGTTGCTAACAAAACGGAAATTTAGTTATACAGAAGCAAGAATGTGTTATTGCCCTGTTTGTTTAATGGGTTTAACTAATAATAAGTTGTTAACATGTTGTATTGAGCGTCGAAAGATTCAAAATGACATATATTGAGATTACAAACATTTTAATCAGATGACTGGTTGTAAATAGATTTTTGCGACTAATTTCTTTAACATTGCGATGAAAACAGAATGCACGAACTGATTTTATTAAAATGACAAAACGAGAGAGAAGTGAAGTGAGAAATGAGATCGTTCACTGATAATTATTTTATTAGAAGTAGCCGTTAATGTTACAATTTACTTAAATAAAGTGTCGCATATTGCGAAATGAATGACACATGTAATAACCTGAAGAGCATGTATTACCATTTTACGTATCATTTATTTGGAAACTGTCAGTTAAACAATAATTGCGTTTTTGCTTAATGATTATACAGATGTAAACACGCGTAAACCGTGAACACGGAAATCAATTGTCTAAAGCCAACCGCTTACCTAAGACATGGCCAGTGAAAAAATATACAGGTCATTCGAGCTTTTTGACATTACCATGATTCAGTGGTAATTAACACACGAAATACTTACGTTGATATATGTATATAGTTTGTTTATGCATGACAATGATGTTGTGTTTTGTCTAAACAATATATCTCACCACAGACAATTAAATTTAGTGTAGACTTGTCGTGTCATTAAAGAATTGCGTTGAATATTTACATCGTCGAAACTGTTTACTTTTTGTCCAAGATACAGACGTTTTACTACAGTGTAAGCTGATGAAAAGTGTTGCATATAATCAATGAGAAATAACACAAAATATAGTTATATTCTATCCAATATGTTTAATATTTACTGACGTTATTTACACCAAATTTAGTCCAGGTTTTGATGTGCATTTGGACACATAATATACAGTATATTTTATTCAATGTTTTTTAACATTGTGTCTTTTCAAATCCCTGGCACTTCTGGCCTGACACCGAGTCACTGTCAGCCCATATCTCTTATTGTAGACCTGTAAATAATATCAAACACTGACTAACTAGAAAGCCTTTTCTCACATTGGTCAAGCAAATAACCTTAACGCATGAACACATACAACTTTCCAACAACAGCCATTGTTCAAGATTTGAGCCTCTATGTTATTGGATTTAACATTGTCATGCTAATACAAATGTAATATGTGTTAATTATAACGGACTAATAATTATTATCTACTCAGTTAATTGATTTACCAAACTGTTCTTCAACAGCTCATATTTTTAGTGTTGGTTAAAGAATACTTTTACCATGACGTGTTTGTTATATTCAGAACAATAATTATAATTAAATTGTAGAAGGTCAAATACATTTTTTTTTATTTCTTATACTCAATAATTATTTTATTTTACAGAGTCAAAAACACTAGCTTATAAAATTCGACACATTCACGGTGTAGTTCTAAAGCATAGTATAAATTGTTTAAAATGTGTTTCTAAGTATATTGTACAGGATGCCTGTGAACATTACGAAGTAGTCACTAAATTACACAGGCACGTTATCTTATGTCAGTGTTTGTTAAACTTTCTTCATTTGAACATGTATATACCAAACACATATACCGCACTTACTAGTATGCGTTCTGTCTGATTAATTGCTAAACGATTTCAATGAATGGCCATCCTGTAAAGCCTTTATTAAATGTCTTCACAAAATGTTGATTATTTGAAAACATGGTCATAAGTGACACAATTCACAGCAGTGCCGATTTCGATCTGATACACATCTATTTGTAAGTCAGTATCGTGTGACAGACACTTCTTGTTTTTCGTAACTTATATATTTTTGACATGTACTGCAATATGAGTAGGCACTGTTTAAGATTGAATACTGTCCTAATAATACTGGGACACAAGTCGAAAAAAGATGTAAACGTACTTTGTAGTACCGTAAAGTAGTTCAAGGAATCTACTTTGTCTACTAAGATCAATTTAACCAGTTTTACAACTACAACTAAGAGTTTTGAAATGCTTTATTTACATCGTCACACAATATTTAAGCAAGTTGTCTAGGTAGGGGATTCCGTCTGTTTGCTGAAATGTATTATGGAAAACTTGTAAACAATAACAAAATAGTGTGTGTGGTAAAGATGGTGTGATTGTTTATGGCGTTGTGGTGTTGTAGTGGTCTGAGGTTTCATGTGTTTTTTTTGTCATTATTAGTTTATAACACGGTATAAGTATTGGTCAGTGATCATGTGTTTACTTATTTGAAAAATATTTGAATAAATCAAATCGTTAGTTATAAAAGGAACTGACCGATCCCTGAATCTTACCGTTGTTTCACGTCTACCACTTGGTCCTCCTGCAGCAGAAGACGAGTTTGCATCCCTTCTTGCACCACGGGCATCGGCCTACGTACTTCTGGAACTTTCCGCATTTTGGCGCACATTTGCATTGTGCGCGCATACCTAAAGAAAGAAAAGAATCAAATTGATATCTTGATATTTATAAGATAACACTATATATTTAAGCTATCAGTATTTCATATCTTAAACGATTTTCGTGGCAATTAATTTTACAAAACCATGTTTACTCGTGTGGTTGACTTATCCAACTTACCAAAGCCACTGGATCCAAATCCACCGTATCCACCTCCACCGTATCCACCTCCACCATATCCGCCGCCGCCATATGATCCTCCGTATACGCCTCCATATCCTCCGTCTCTACCACCATATCCACCGCCTCCATATCCTCCGTATCCACCGCCATATACATATCCACCGCCTCCATATCCAACGTTTCCGTATCCACCGCCGTAACTGCCACCGCCCCCATAACCACCACCTCCGTAACCACCACCCCCGTAGCCGCCCCCGCCGCCAAAACCAAAGCCTTTCTTTTGCCAGGCAAGTGCTGAATCATAAGTAGTAATAATCATACAATTACGTTTTCAAGTTTTTTTAGGAACGTTTGGTTTTCCCAAATGCATGTTAAATGAATAAATAACTATACTTGTCAACATCGTCATGTCAGTTTTATGTTGTACAATTGTGAGAACTATATTTTCTATATACATTGCAAGTACATGTACAACTATTTAAAAAAGACTTGCAGTTAAATAGTTGATAAACAACTCAATTGTTGAGTGGATTGTTTTACATAAATGTACTGAAATTTATCAATTTATATGAATTAGCTTATTAGTATACTAGAGAAATATCCAAAATAACGTCGAATGAAAACGCCATCGTCCTTCGAGAAATTTACCGATTGTGCTGGCAAGCAGATTTATATCACTAAATTGAGATTGTTATTGCTGAATGAAAACGCATTACATATGCAGGTACGGTATAACTTTTAGCTTTCGCCAACATGTATGCGTAATTCACTTTCCTCAGTTTAATAATGGTTAAACATAGTTTTATATGATTAGCCATAGTGTTATATGGTAAGACATAGTTTTATATAGAACGACATAGTTGCGGTTATACATAGTTTTATATGGTTGTTCATTGTTTAATATGGTTAAACATAATTTTCTATGACTATACATAGTTTTATTCAACATTCATTAACGTTTGTAGAATGTTGGCCTACTATTAATGCTATATCTTATCTGTGTCATTTCCTAACAAATGTTCTATGAAAATCTAACTGAAACACAAACACACACATACACTTGTAAAAAAAGTCGTAGATTAAATAACTAATCATTGAACAAATAAGGCAAGCACTTACCGCCGCTGAGCAGGACACAGGCAAGAGCGAGCGTTACAATGGTATTCATGGTGCAGATGGGTCTGGAGGACTGACTATCTGTGAGGTTTTGCACGCTTATATAGGGTTATAGCGCCATAAACTATATGGGGTGAATTAATTTCATATTATTTGAAAGACCAATTGCGTATAAAAACCATTTGTAATTATCAATCATACTTCTTCATTTTTGTTATCAGTACGCTCACCGCCCGTTACAAAAGTAATAAAATATGGTAATCAAATAAATTACATTGACACCGAGGTTTGCTCTGTTTGTGAGTGGTAAGGGACTACATGACTCGGATGTTTTAAAAGTCCACGATTGGTATCATGGTGATAACTTGACTCGGAGGTGTGTGCTGTCCGTAATGGGCAAGGGAATAACCTGACCTGGTTGTTTGCGAGGTCCCTGATGGTTAAGATACAAAACAGACCATAATTGTTTTACACATATACTTAACAGTGTATAGTTTTAAACAAAATGATAATACAAAATTTATTAATATTAAACCGTTTTTGCAGAAATATTATAATTTTGTACTGGAATTAACTTTACAGATATTTTAACAAGAACTCATGTTATCACACATGTTAAAGGCCCTATAAAGGTGACAAATCCAATTATTATGCATATACACTTGTCTAATTTTTACCGGATTTCAGTTACTCTTGCATAAAAAATGCCAAATAACACTGCTAAATTGCAACGTTGTCAAGAATTATGGAAGATATACTAGTTTCATAATCGGAAGAAATGTTTAAAACTTTGCAACTAACGTGGTGTGTAGCCTCAAAGCGGTGACGTATGCTACAAATAGCCGAAAGAAAATTTAATTTTAATTCTATTTTAAACAACTTTTTACCAGCAGAAAGTTATTTATAAGATCACTACACAAGTTTTAACCATTTAGAAGAGACCTAATTTGTGAGTGATACCGGAAAACGTTGAAAATTAACGATATATGTTTGGTGACCTGAGTCACTTTCACTTTCACTTTCCCGAGTAAACAGCGATGTAAATAAACTGATTGTTTGTAAACACAATTGACTTGGAGGACACTGTATTTTGAGCTCAAAACAAGTTGTATTGCTCATTGTTTATGGTAATGTCCAATAGCATATATATATATATTGTTTTTTTGCTAACCTTTATAAATAAAATATGAAAACAATATTTAAAAATCGGTAAATAATTACGGATCGTCACCTGTATAGGGCCTTTAACAGTGTATCTAGTTATAAATGGAACCGTTTATTAGGCCTTTGAAATGAAACATTCCGAAAATAAAAAAGCTATTTAATAATTCAATTCGATAGGTTACATTTAGCACGAAAACGTGTTGGAACAAATGCAAATTTGCTGACTTTGACCTAAATAAACTTGAATGGCAAAAATAATGTATTGTTATGTATTATACATATAGGCAAAACCCTACAATTCCAACAAAAGATCTATCACACATTTTGTGTGTGCCGATTTGCATTATTGTAATATCAGTTACCCCCTTAGTTTACAATTGTACATTAGAGAAACCGTATTTTAAAGATATAAACACTGATGATGAATGCTGGTTTTCTTACTTCCTTCTTCGTTTTTATGACCTGGCATGATATACAGAAAATACATTGCCGTTCGTTCTTAATCAAACGTCAGGTCATAAAAAGACAGTGCGGATGGAGTGGCTTTACATGAAAGGGCGCGCGTGTATGTTTACATTGTCTGTAACCATTACGCCATTTGGTCAAATGTATGTTCATATGTTGAACATTGGGAATTAAGCTTAACCGAATTAAATGGCAAATTACGTTCATTTTACTGTGTTTTGACTATGTATATGCAAATCAAGACTAAAACCTTCTCCGAATAATTCATCACGCAATTTCACAATAACGTGCATTGCGTAACATTAATAACTCAAATAAAAACACTACATACCCTAAATGTATTTCCAGGACACCAGTGAACCGAGGGCAACCCAAGTTATGACCTGGTTATCAGCGTTTGCAAGTTCCTTTAAAAACTATCGATCTACGCATCCACTATGACAAAATTCCTCGTTTTGAAACTCCTAGACAAACGGGTTCGAGAGAAATAACTGTGAAATTCTTGTGTAACAGATCCAATCATAAATTAGTTACAACGCGTACTAATGGACGTAGCTTGAAAATTCCAATGTGTTTTTTTATCAATGACTCATTCAAGACAATTTGTTCGAGTCTCATATTTGAAGTGCGATCACTGGCCAATGCAGGAACATACTTGGAGCATGATCTTCGGAAGGAATCATTCCTATTAAAACCAAAACTCATGAATTTTCAGAAAGTGTGCGAATACTTACACCCTATAACATAGAACAATATCGTTAGTTGTTGCTTTCTTCTGCGAAAAGAATTAAAAATACCAGGATAAATGAGATGCATGTACACGTTAACAGTGTATGTTTTTGTTAAGCCCAACTGAACACGTTGTATCATTTAAAAGGTCAGAATTTATGGATTTGCAAAATAGTGCTTAATCAGCTGTGTTATACATTTACATGTTTTGACATTTTTTATGTCAACATACTCTCTTTGCAAAGTCTATTGTCCATATTGTTAAACCATTTTCTACATAAATGTAGTATATTTATTTTGATACATAGGCCTGGAAACGAAATGTATGTTTATGTTATACTATTGTGTCAACATGTTTGGCACTTTTTATGAGTGCCTAATGAGACATGTTTCAATCAAACATCGTCTAGAGCGAGTTGCCTTTAATGTACATGCATATCTTTCAACTACTATGTTGTAATAGGATCACATGGATACGTACTCAATGAAGGTTGTTTGTAAACATTTCCACTAATTTCTCACGCAAATACACGCTCTAGTTTCCTTCAAACACATGCCCAATATTCACTTCTTTTAGGCCCTTACCACACAAGGTGTTAGTTATAAGATTGCAATTGAAATTCGAAGTATAATTTAGTGTAACACCCAGATACACACATTCGTTCTGAATTTATACTGGTATCATTTCCATAATTTCACATCTTATTACATTTGGTTGCTCCTTTTATACGGAATACATTAATTTTAGGTTTCGGTCGGTTTATTTGAAGCACTCATATCCTATACAAAGCATATACACGATCAATAAACATGTTTACGATAAAACATTTTCAGATTAATGCTATTTTTTAACGATTGCAATGAGGTTTATTCTTTGAATCGTACGTTCGTCATCATTTTTTTTATAAAGAAAACTCCCTGATGTCAGTCATTTACCGATCAATCATACAATTTAACACCAAAGATGATTTATATATTTTTACGATTGATACGATGAAATCCCTAACGCAACAAGACGTATGATCTTTTCTGTAGGTAATAAATAATTTAGGCAATTGTGATCGGCCTTGTTACGTATCGATTTGTACGGTGTATGCGTTCATACAAGTACATTTGGAAATGTTTTGAATCGTCAATCATGTGTTTTGATCTTTGGCAGTCATTCTCAGCAATAACCGAAGGTGAAATAATAATTGTATGCGTGAAAGCAGCTCAATTTGGTAAAGAATGAATATGTCAATAGGCTTTAAATGGATTTATAACCATAAATAGTTATACGGGTTCTGTTGATTAATCATATCGCTAATCATTCTGCATACCTATTGACACTAATGACGAAATAAAAATCGCGCTTTCTGATAAAATGCGCCAAATTGATGAAGATGATGGATTTCAAAGTCCATGAACTTATATCGCAAACAGTTGCAAATGAATTATAAGCATTGCTGTCTGTTTAAAATATACAATGAATGTCACACCAACCAACAAAAAACAACAGACAATGCGTCGAGAAATTTGACATTTTCATTGTATGGCAAAAGCCATCTAAAAACATGTAAAACGAATCTTTAAACTGTATAATGATATATTTGCAACTTGATATAAGGAAGATATATCAAAGGAAATCGGAGCTATCCTACAATAACATAAATAATGTTTAATCACGAAATTTGTATTGTTGTATATTATACGTTATTTTATAACATAAAAATACTTACCTAAATGCATGTCAATGTTTTGTGATTCACCATAAACCAGTTTTCTGTATTGACTCTTAAATAAGGTGGTCTTAGAATGACAATTAACGTTTAAAATGCAATTGACATAACTAGTATTTGACAAACATGGTAGTAAAACGATTTCCTTCAATCTGTTAAATGTTTTATTCAGTGTTGTGTGTTTTAAAACAATCGGGTACTTTTAATTTTTCTTAGCTCACCTCCATATATTATGAAAAATTTACTGCATTAGAGTGTTTGCTGTCTTGTGTGGCCTGGTTATCCATATTATTGCATGTTTTATGTTTATATTTCCTCCGCGCGCATAAACTATTATGTTGATGTTACGCCCTCCCTAAGGGCTCTATATAGCACTCTCCGTCCGTCAGTCCATCAGTTTGTCCTCACGTTTTGGTTTCCGCTCTGTAACTCAATCATGTTTTATCTGATCGTTGCAAACTTTTTGAAAATATTAATAAACACAAATCAGATATTAATAAACTCTTTGGAGTCATGGTCTTTGAATTTCTCAGAATATGGCTTTGAGGATGTCCTCTCTCTGACTCATCTATGTTTCTTCTGAGTGTCAGCAAATTTTTACAAAATGATAATATCAATACAATTAAGACTGCGCTGTTTTTTCACCCGTTTTCTACGGATCGTACTGAAACCTATGTTAATTAGTTAAAATGATGGCCAAGTTGAAAAACGAGGCCAATACAATCAGGCAAGCTGCAGTTATTGCATTTGAAAAACTCAAACTAAGCCTTCACGATTATGTTCGCTATCTTACTCAACCAGTTTTCATATGATCGTCGCCTATCTGTCTGAAAACATAAATAAGCATAAACTATAGTCGATAGGCCAAATCTCAACATGAGCTTTGAAGTTATGGCCATTCAACTTCTAAAAATATGGCTGTTTTACGAATTCTGCTCTCTTACTTAAACAGTTTTGATCTGATAGTCCGCAACTTTCAGAAAAATTTAAAATACGCATACAATTGAGGCAATGTTTAATAACAATCTTAATCCCAACAGGCACTCTGGAGTTATCTAATTTCTTAAAATAGGGCTTCGCTATGATTTTTGAATTGTTACCAAACTGTCTGAAAGTGTTTATTAGCAACGTTTTTCTAATTCTGATGACAAAGCAAAGTAGACCAAAACTGGCTAATATATAAGTAAATACAAAATCGTCCCATACATGATATATAAGAAGTTAAAGACGTTGGGTTTCTCAAAGGTTACTGATCAGTGGTTAACTTCATATTTGTCGGATCGGCATCAATTGGTTGATGTCGGTGGTAGTAAATCTTCTCGAGCAACGAAAACATGTGGTGTTCCCCAGGGCTGTATTCTAGGACATTTGTTGTTTCATTTCTACGTCAATGACATGTCTGGTGCAGTAAAGAATAAGTTATTACTGTATGCAGATGATTCTGGTATTTTGGTCTCTGTTTAGGATCGGTCTGAACTTAAATCAGTTTTGAGCTCCGAAATGAATGCTTTAAGTGAATGGTTAATTTGTAATTAACTTTCTTTTCATTTGGGTAAGACTGAGTCTGTTTTGTTTGGTTCCGAAGCAAGGTTGAAGTCTGGACCAAATCTAAATGTTGTATGCAATAGTAATCCTTTTGAAGCTGAGGATTCTGTAAAGTATCTTGGGTCCACTCTTGATCAAATTCTATTTTTTGATCCAATGGCTAGGTCAACTATCAAGAAAGCTAATGATAGGTTGAAGTTTTTGTACAGTAAGAGTAAGTTCCTTAACCCCAACTCTAAAATGTTACTGGTCACATTCCTCATCCAGTGTCATTTTGATTATGGTTGTTCAATTTGGTATAACAGTTTGTCTCAGGAACTTAGGAACAAATTACAGGACACCCCATAACTACTGTTGTGTGTGATAATCTTTACTTGTTGTTGTTGTTTCGCATACTTACATTTTAAAGGTAAAATTATATAGCATTTGAAACCCTCACCGTTATTCTTCGTGTATCGCAGTGGTTTGAGGAATATTACTCGCGCTTTTTACTCTGAAGTAGAACTACACTGTCATTTAAGATGGCGAATTTCCTTGGGTACGAACATTGCTTTTAATCAGTTGAATAAATATTGCTATACCAACGTTATTTAGCCGTAAACCTTTATAAATATAATTGTTGTAGATTCATGTTTGATTTAGAATATGTTTTATATTATATATTTTCTCCAGGTTTCGTCGATAAGAAGAGAACAACACGAGTGTCTCAAAACCAGTATGCCCCATACTGTATATTGAACCAGACATGGGTCCATACATATCATCAAATACAACCGTACTATAATCTATTAAGGCCTTCACTGTTTTCATGGTCTTCATAATTTGATAGTTCACATCGTGCATATGAGGAACCGCACAACTCCTGCATTTTCTGTTTAAATATCACATTCAAAATTTTAACAGACCGGTCATTATTGATTGTATACGTACCTCGCGTGCGTAGTGTCCAAATGTTTTGTACTCAGTGTAGACTCCCTAAACAGTTTAATAGTATAAGTTCTCCCAACCACGACAACTGTGAATGCGGTTATTTTGATAACAGCTACATTCTTTTTAAATTACAATCTGCTATGTGTTTCCAATTAAATGTTTCTGTTTTTGTTTTTGTATTATACAACTTGCAGGATAAAAACTGTTTCAGATGTCCATAGATATTGTTTTAAACGAGCTGTTTAGTGTTAGAGTGTCTGGTGTTTTTCAGAAATAATTACAACACTTGCGTTTGTACTTCATCGTTGCTGTAAAAGATTGAATGCTGATATTCCGACGAATTGATTTGCTTCAAGTGCTATTTTTGTGTGCTGCATCTGGGGCAAGTGGGGTCAAGATCTCTGCTACTAAAGAAGAGATTCTCAATAAGCTTAAAGTTTGGCATGTCATAAACAGTTTTAAAACAAAGCTTGTTCTTTTCTTGCCAGGTAATGAGGTAACGATATTTACGATGGTCATTATACCAATCTTTTATTGCTATGACCATCGCTGAAAAACACGCATGCGCATTTATATCGCCGTTTGCGATGTTTAAAAAAAATGTATATTATCTTGTTGAAAAACACATGTTCTGAATTGTTTGCAGACATAATTCGATAAAAAAACATTAAAACAATAAAGGGCCATGAAAGCCCTGAAGTGCTCACCTGAGTTGAGGTTAAAACTGTCAAAGATTTGACTTGGTGACCAAAGTTTTAAGTTGGCCTCGATATGAAGGCGATATACAAACAAACTGCTTTTCATAGGAAAAAGGACACACATGAGGCTTTAGAAGTTTGAATAAGTTTTTTAAACAATTTTCCCCAAATTCGAACCCAGATATTTTCAAGATAAACATTCAGGTCAAATGTCATCAAGACTGGGTATAAATGTAGGTTCAGGAGTGATAACAAGATTTTTGTTTGTTTAAGGTTTGACTGAATGCCCTAGTTTCTGACGACTTCTCTTAACCCAAACAATTATGTGATTAAGATATTTTTCAAGATTCATCGAGATTGAGACATAAATACAGTTTTTTTCTGAGATTTGATCTAGTTTTAGAACCTACTGCACCTACATCTGAATAGTGCCAAATATGTTCAAGATGAACGGGCTTTATACAGATTGAAATATTAACAAGGTTTCTAGAGCGGTAACAAAAATCCTCTGAGCTTTGACCCGGGCACCTAGTTTGAACCCACTTGTCCCAGATTCAATTTTGCCTAGAGTTTGTCAAGATATAAAGTCCGACCAAGTTCTAAAGATGTATTCATACATGTGCCTTCAAGAATGGTACAACGCACACAGAATGACGCAATGACGCCGGACTGACCCTAGTAGCTCGCCTTAAACACGTCCAGCTCAGGTGAGCTTAAACAGAAGCAGTCAGAAGATTTGGCCTTCACTTAACACAGACATGTACTGATTGCCATCACCTTAGTAAAGAAAGTTATATAGAGATTAACAATCAAGATAGTCCAACGAGTCTTGTAACAAACCAAGCGACACTGCATTAGGTGTATATTTTAATGTTTTAAAACATTAGGTTAAGCATGTTTATTTCAGCTCGAATGCATTTTCAACAAAAAGGCTTATTAAAACGCTGTCGAGTACGTTAACCGATACTTGGTGTATTTGGGGGAGATCTAGAGAAAGTTCCAATACTGAGGGTCGAAACGGTTTTAGTTGTATGTTTTTTCTGTAAACAAAACCTTTAACGCTGGCAAGTGTTATACTTTTGTAATGTAAGAAAAGGTATGCCTGGAGTATTTGGAATGCTTTCATTATATCATATGTTCGTATAAGAAGTAATTTAATCATTAAACATACAAACAAATTGAAGCCTACATCTTCACAATTCTTAGGTACTTTTGAAAGTAATTTGGAAATTTCGAATGTTTCTAAGAATCTGCTTAATTATCGTGGCCGTATCAAAAGCATCTGCTGCACGTGGTTGCAAGACTGCGTTTGATGTTCATAAGAATTTGCCTTTTTCATCAACGTCATCGTTTATTGGTATAATAAATGTTAATAGAAATATTTAAATAATTAGGACATAATTACTAGAAGGCGTAGACTAAAGCAAAATAATCAAGCCATGTCAATGAATTCAAACATGTGCCCAATTTGTTTTGATATCAAGATTTTTAATTAGAATAGTTGTCAAAAGACATCACGCTTCACTGTTCTTCCGCTTTGGTTGTATAAAGTACATTTTCTGTCACCCACCTTATTTAAATAGTAACAGTGACCATGATCTCACTTGCCGCGAATACAATCCCAACATAGGTCTGCATTTACAGAGAAAACAGAAGAACACCTCAAATAATCTTGCATTATTGAAAATGACTTTATTTAGCAACAGTGAAATTGACCCCCATTAGCCCGACATGCAGCCAAGTCTATGTCTACATGTCAGCTAGAGATACCAGTTGTTGCACTAAATATTAGCCTGAGTTTCTTTGTATTAAAGCGGGCATAAGTTTGCTTAATTGAGATTTACAATTATGGGTGTTGACCCCGCATGATGCTCCACTTTACATGCATGACATTTCCATTCAATATATGTAGTACTTACGTATTTATGTACTTGCTGCATGCAAGGTCTTAGTGAGTGAATGTTTATAAAGACCCTGAACGCATATGTAAAGTATTACAAAACCTGAATTAGATTTAGAAATATGGAGTAGTTGTACGCACACGTTAAACAGGGGGACAAATACGAGAATCAATCTGCTAAATTGCAGGCCAGATGTTTGGAACTTAAAAGTGACCACACACAATGACCCTAAACACATATGTGTTTCAATTGAATACTTTTAGTAAAGAAATTGATAGGCAGATCATTCACTGTTACCTTTACTCATGTGCTCAGTTGTAAAATGGGGCATAATTCAGCTTAATTGCAGGTTATAGAGACCTTAATCGGTTACCTCGCACAATAATCCCTAACACACGTGCGAAGTTTAAATTGAAGTTCTGAAGTTGAAACAGTGATATTGATATGTTGCATGTTTACCTTAATCAATATTCTAAATACACAAACGGACATGATTCTTCTAGATGCCAGGTCAGAGCTATTGATCTTGGTCAGTAACCTCACAATGAACCCGAACATGTGTGTACAGTTTTAATTGAATACATTTAAAAAAAAAGATATTGGTTTGCTGCATGGTCACCTTAGACCATTTAAAAAGTAGAAAAGGGCATAATTCTGCTAAATTACAGGCCCATGATTACGACCCCTGGTAAGTAAACTCCCGCAATCACCCCGAATACATGTTTACAGTTTCAATAGAATACCTGTAGCAAAAACAGTGATATGGAGATGTATTACGTTTGCATTAAACAAAGCATTACGAATGACAGCCATGCCGACGCTTCTGAATCAACATGAATATCGAGTACTCACATGTACATATTAAGTAGAGCAATACCCTTGTGACGAAAGAGTATGCTAGGGAGTACCAGTAATTTTGCAACAATGGTGGCAGTTTTAGTGTTGGAAGCTATTAACGTAATTTACAGACAGTGTTTTTGTGAAACAAAACATCTTGAAGAACTAAACTCAAACGTGTTGTTGCAGCGTGTACCATACTGATTTGAAACATGTGTTGGATATGTATTCGCATATGTACATTGTCTAAAATATTCATTGCTGTTTGTTGCAATATGAAATATTTTGATTAATTCACATTAGCCGCATGAATGTTTCAGTCAGCTCCGACTAAGTATAGGCGTTGGTTTTAAATAATATGGAACAGTTGGCTAACACATCACGTACATACACATCATAAATCATATAAACCATACCCAATATAATGGTAAACGTTATGAATATCGTGTTTGTTATGAGGGTACGAGAATACAATATCTCGTTGAAAAAAACAACGCCAGTCGAACAAAACTACGTTATTGCAATTATTGGTCAATAGTAACAAATCATATGTCTGCAACAATTAGCGGTTTAAATTGTTATCAGAGGAGCACGTGTCCCAAACAATATGAATCTGTTGGTATCTATGATAAATCTAAATAAATATCACTACACCCTTTAAATAATACCTATTTTCTAACTTTGTATGTGTCGGAAACTTTTTTGGATGTGTTTTTCAGAAGTAAGAAGCTACATTGGTATGCATTTTTTACCTGATCATTAATTAGCAGCCAGTATAAACGAAACATTTTCATTGTTAATGTAGATCACGTGTAATGAATTATAAATAAACCATAACATATGTAAGCTTTAAACTGATATAGTCATGTAACTTAATTTATCCTTTATATAAAACGTGATTGATATTAGAAGCATCTTAAGCAATGTCGAATATACATTTTGATGGTCACAGCAAGTGAAGAAAACCAGTTTCCGAAGTGATACAGATGTGTCATCACTTATGTGCTATCTTTTGCAATACTCTTGAAATATAACGTTTTCTTTCTTCAGCTGGTTATTCATTGTCTGACAATCACAGTCCAACGGGAATTTAACGTTTCTCATAAACTGTGTTTCTTTCAGGACGCATTTCTTATGAAGGCGTCCAGCATTGTAATATATTTGTTGCAGTTTTGTTCCATGTTGATAATGGCGTAAGCTCTACTTGAACCTTAGAGAGAAAATACCGTTCACACAATGTAACTTTCGGTTCACTTGCCTTACAATTCTTTCTAAATGTATTGTACTCACTTGTGTAAGTTACAAAACAAAGAAAAACACCAAAATGACCAGAACATTGACAATACTCTCCTATCACATTTATCTGATTTTGAAGAAAGCAAAACATAATTCTTCATTTTAATCACCTCAAACTTAACGCCACCAGACCAAATTATATACAACAAACGAATAACAAGTTCACACCATTTCACACTTCTGACACGATCAATATAAGAACAAGAACTCGTCATTCAAAAACTTAAATTATATAAAAACTTAAATTATATTGCAATACAAGTGTTTCGGATCGGTCCTTTAACATCGAGTATATAAACCCATTGACTTCTTCTCAAAATGTTTCAAATAAATTAAGTATTTCACAGCATCACAATCAATAATGTTGATTATTGTATTTGCGTTTTATCTTTGCATGATATTTAGCACCGTATTGTTCGTGTCTACTTGGAATCACGGGCTGTTATCATCAAAATCAAGAGATAAACAATACTTGCGAAAATATGAATTATATTTTGATAAGAAGATTTAAATAAAGAAGATTTAAAGGGAAAAAACGTTTGTTTGGTTTTCCACCGGATGCACTTTTAAAATGTAATTATATTTCGTTTATGCATTTAAAACTAACCTCTGACACGCTTGTTCTAGAATGAAGAATCGATCAAATATATGTTCAGTATAACAGAGCCAATTTTCTGTGCATTGACCGTTACTGTCGTATTGTATGTTTCCTTGTATAGGCATTTGGTCACTTTCTTTAGCTCTAATAATATCGGGTGTATACAATAATTCCTTTCCTGATAATGTTTCTGGAACTTCATTATTCCAAATATTAAGCAGTTTGAAAGACATTAGTTATTCCGAATATTTCTGAAAACCTAACATTCATTAGCAGATGCATTTGATATGCATGATTTCATAGTCTGTTTTGATGGATCAAAGGAGTTCCCATTCTCGTTATCACCGTCGTTTATAAATGCATGATTTCAATAAGTAGGTTGAAAAAAATAAGCAGTAGGCTGAAAAAAGCAACTTTTTCGAGTGATGTCAATGAATTCAAACGGTTGCAAAGCGCTGTTTGACATTAATATGTTTAATTGAATCTATTAGCGCATAATTACCATATGAAATAGACGTGTACAATAGTGTAAGAGTAAAGTCTTTTCTAGTAGGTATAATCACGTGCTAGACAGCCAGCTGCAATCTTTAAACTGTAATTCCCATTCACCAAATTTTCCTAAATTTACATTTAAAAAAAATGTTTGTAAAAAAGAAATGAAGATGTATAACTTAATTACGCATAGATAGGGTTAACAGTGTTAAAATACAGCTTTAGTTGCAATATCAACCTATTCTTCTACCTTTTTTTAAATATCTTCTGCGGGACTACATTTCCATTCTTCATAACTACATATAGACTATGTCAATATCCTAAAAAAAGCACCAGGACTGTGAATTCTTGCAATATCAGTATCAGTTCTGGTTCTTGAACTCTATAGTGGGTGCTTAATTAGCAGTTTAAAGTTATAAAAATATTAACAATCGTGCGACTTAACTTTCGTCAACAAACATTGTTAAAGAAATAACAAAAACAGCTCAACAAATTGAAACATGCATTTCAAAAATGTTCCCATTGCTTTCTTGTCTGATAAATTTATATTGAAAGCAGTTTGGTAACTTTTTTAATAACAAGGGACTAGCGATATCAGTCAGCTATGACCATCAATATGCAAAGTTTTGAATTCATATAAACACTCTTCAACCATGTTACATAGATATGTCATAAATCATAGCAGCAGTAGTAAACAGAGTGTTAAACGTTATAGACCACATGATATAACGTTATATATAACGGTATATCTAATAACTATACATGCCCATGTTAAATAAATGGTATGTTGTATAAGATAGTTACTTAATGTTCTTTATGTGTTGTCATAAAATTCACGTAAAACATCCACTTATATATGGATGCTTCAAGTAAGTATTGTAAACGCAACATAAGTTCTTTAATAGCTAATACATATCGAACACGAGACCGCATTGAATAAGAGCATCATTATCGCAACTTTCCCTACATCAAAGCTTTTGTCGGCAATGAGCCGCGAATATCTCGTGTTTAGATAAGAATTGTGGTGAGATTGATTCATAAATTACAAAATCAGGAGAGTTTACACATTCGTCAGCAGTAAGATTGGTAAATAGCTACATGGCAAATTATCTGCTTCATAAGTAATAAGGAATAGTCGTCAAGTAGCGACTTGCCAAAACCAACATTAATCGTTGGTAACTTTATACCATAAAAATGTCAATAGATTGTTTAATGTTTTAACGTTGTATAGCATGGATTGGGGCTATGTTTAAGTTATAATCGACATTTAATTTTAATTGTATTATTATATTAACTTATACGTTCGAATATGAACATAAATACTGACAGATATGCGAACTTCTTAAAATAAACGTCATGAATGGTGGACACAAATATGTTAGAACCATACAGAAAATACACGGCGATGTATGCTGTCATAGAAACAATTAAAATCATTGCATTAATATCTATATAATAATTCATGATCTGTCATTCTACCATAATAAATACTGAACAATCCTTATAATAAATACAACTGTGAAAGCACGGAGCAACTACTTTGACGGGTCATCTCATTATTTGTACTTTCAGAGAATTCACGCCAGAGTACACTCATGTAGCGGTGATGACTGAATGTTGTATTTATACCGTTTATACCAAGCAACCGTGTGATGCGTACTGTACATTGATTGATTAATCATCTTGTTGGTGTCTGATAGTATGCTAAAGCAATGTGAATTTACGATTGGCATTGTAACACATGAAACTACTAGCTGCTTTGGTACGTTTTTCAATATTTGAACATTTGCTGTCTAATATTTACGTGGACATAAACTATCTGTATTCGACAATATACATGTATATTGAAATTAACAATTTATAAATGATCTCGAGTATGTTTATATTAGATTTATTATTAACGAATTAATATGTGTGTCCATTTGATTGTCGTACGTTTCTGCGTTTATAATATATACGTAAAACATCCACACACGAGTACGTGTTTCTTTCATCAATTTCACTTATTATCATCTCTAAACGTAAATAATAAGAAAGGGATTACAGCATTATTTTTATTCGACGTGATCATGTAAGATTGTTAGCCGCATAACATTGTTACGACTGCGAACACTAGTATATATGGTGTATGGTATGACTGGAAGATCATAATTGCACCAACTATATAAGAAAACCAATATAGCAGTTTGTTTTATTGATTTGGCAATCATTTATCGATATTCGGTTAAGGCAATAAATAAATATGTTTATATACGGGAAGAATTGTCGTTTCCCGTTTCAGTGTGTCTGTAACTTAGCTTTAATAATGACCAGATAATTCTAGTACTTGGATTGATTTCACAAAAATGATTATATAAACAAAAGTAAACAATACAAAAGCAAGCGAAACGTACGGAATCTATGCATTTGGCACTATTATAAAACAGCAATTTATATCAACAAACACACAAAAAACAAAAAAGAGGACCAAGACGGCCCTAGATCACTAACTTCAGTAATGTTTTCGAGAAAATAAAAAATGTCAAATTTACTTAAAGTCGATGCGCACAATGTATGATGAACTCGTTGTGCCGCCACAAGTATGCAACGAGTTAAAAGCAGAAACCAATCTTCAATTGGTTGTATAAATCACATCAATTAGCCATTTATAATGTTGTAAAATTCGTGTGGTGTAGCGTTGCAGTCACTTCCACTACATACGCATCCATCAAGTGATTATAAGAGATACCACCCCAGGAAACCCGATACCTTGTGAGCTGCGTAATACCATTCGAGCAGCATTGTGTATTTCTGCATGAACTTACATAGGGTAAGTAAATTCGAAAAATTAACAATTTCCAAAGTCCAATTTGAAACAACTGTTTATTAACATTGATGACAAAGGTATTGGCCTACATGTAGAAAAAATCCTAAGATTTAAAAAAAAAAATGAGCGAAATGTGGCTCCCTGAAGTAGAAGATCGGGCAAAATGGGCCATTTTCAGGCATTTAGGGGAGAAAAACTGCTTTAATTTGCAAGCCACTACAATAATTAAAGGATCTATACAAACTTACACATGTCTGCCATAACCCCTCAGAAGAGTTTCTCCAGAAAACTTTTTCTTGTGGAGAAATTTGCGTTTTTAATGACTATGTTGGGAAAACATGGATACCATCTGGAGAAGAATAGGAAACCTTATGTGAGCAGCAACTTTATAATTCTTTTTCGTGACAAAAAAACTAATTTCCCGCCATTTTATTGCAATTTCTTTGCTGTGTAGAGGCCTATAGTAAGTGTATGTGGGCACATATGCATACGAATGTACTTATAATGCCCTATATATTATCAATAATGCCTTTTCAACATGCTCCAGTTTTATTTCTTTTTACCAACACTATTTTGGAAAATATAGAGAAAGACTTCACTGCTTTGTCACAAATATTAATTGGTTAGGTACATGGAATGATGTTTTAATAAGTGTATGTGCGGGTTGTATGTATTATATTTAAATGTGGCGTGTTCTTGGCCTTTTGATACTAATTCGGCAAGCGTCATACTGAGAAAAACTCATTTGAAACGACGTCGCTTAACTTGCGCTTAATTTTGTTTAGATTACCTAATGTTTTCTGTTATTTAACTGTTAAGCGTATTTACGTAATATAAAAATCGGCACAGACTGGCCATGGAAGGAATTGTCTTTCAAACAAATAGTTGATTTTGACCTTTTAATTTCAATGAGCTGACTTGTTACTACCCTTTTAACGAATTTGGCAATGGCTAGTTAATAGACACAAACAAGACTTCAACACACGTTAATGCTTTCGATGTATCATTTAAACATTATATATATTAATTCAGGCCATACGCATAGCCTTTGTTTCCTCGAGAACTAATAACAGAAATGAATCAAGCACTAAACCTTTTTTCTACTTACATCCCCTATGATGTCTGTAGAAGTGCACAAGCTATTGTTAAATTTATTCATAAAAATATCCTTGTGAACTAGTATATTACCTGTCCGCTTCGCTACCAAATGCAAACAATGTTTTTTTGGTTTTTGAAAATGAAATGATCCTCGACTTTGAATTGTTTTTACATGCGCGATACAGTTTTTAAAGAACAAACTTAAAGATAATAAAGCTTATGAAAATGTATATACTAATATGTTACAATACATACTTATACTTGTATTGTACTGACATGATAAATAATAATAATACTATTAATTATAATAATAATAAAGTATGGTCCACAGATTGGCACCTCATAAATATATATTGACCACTTTCCATATGTTTCAAACAAAACAGGAATAACGCAAAGTCCAGTTAATATATGTGTCGATATTGGCATTCTATATCTAACTCTTCTTCGATGTCAAATTTAAAAATACCATAAATAGCTATGGTATTTGATCAATAATTTTACTATAATGTAACAGTATGAATCTAGCATACATTTCTGTTTTCATAAATAAGAGTGAACGAACGTGTACTGCTCTTATTCTCACAAAGTGTTTGAATAAGTGTATGATGTGTTTGGAGAGCATTTCATTAATGCTTCATCTTCGTTGTTTTATTTGTTTCGTTTTTTTTTAAGATTGTGTAAAAATATGTATATAGACAGATTAAGGACAATAATTATGGTCCTCTTTGAAATGTCCACATTGATATATTGCAATTCATAATGATTCTCATGCCTATTGACATCGTTTTATAATGTATGGATGCCATCTGGACGAACAATAACATTACCTTATGCGTCGAGAGAATACGAGTGTCTTGAAGAGCTGCATATTAACCACGGTATTTGATGGGCGATAATTCTTTCCTACTTGAGAGGTTACAACTTACACACATGACCTAGACATTTAAACACAAATATATACTACATTACTATGAATGGGGCACTAAGTAACCAAGTAAAGTTAATTACTGTTACATACAAATGTGTTATTCATGTTCAGATATTTCCTTTTCATAAACTCCAACATGAGTTATTGCATCAAGGGTTCAACAATTGTGATCCCTCTTAATTATTATCTTGTCGTTGTGTCTTTTATTATTGTGACACCTGGGCATTTATCATCTAGGTGCTATAGATGTTTTGCTGGAGGTCATTCATCCAAGTGGAAAAGAAAACATACGTGTGGAAAAATACTCGACATTGTATAGACAATTTACTATAGGTACGTATACATATTTAGCATTTGTGGTGTGTGGGGGTTGCGTGCGTGCATGAGTGAGTGCGTGCTTGCCTGTTTACTAAATCACGCTCTTTGCATTCAATTGGAAGCTTCTAAATATGAATATATAAAAGAATGCTGTTAAACTTTCTACATAATAATGTCTGGATTGAATAATGTTCAACACATTTGAGTTTCAAATTATGCATTTTGAAAAAAAAGGTCCATGGTAGTAGCACCCTTTTATATTTTCAAGTATTTTTTTGTACAGACATGTACATCTTAAATGTTCATCAATGAACATATTTCGATATGCAATAATATAAACCACAATGAATTATTGCTAATTGTCAAAGAAATACAATTATGTAATAACATCTTTTGGTATCGAAAAAAACACGTTGGAATACATTGTTATCGTTTATTGCGATTATTTCTCCGTTAAAGACATTTTATATACAAACGACACAAATGCGTGAAGGAAACGTATCAGCATATATTGGGAAGTCTTAGATCCCACATGGTAAATGATTATAAGCTAACATATGTTAGCACTACACCAGGGCAGTATCTCGTAAACGTACACCAAGTTATATAAAAAGAAAATAGACCACACTTCTATGAATTGTGAACGAAAATCTGTATATCAAGATTATAAACCAAACTATAAGCATACAACCTGTTTCGCTTGAGAAACAAGTTCACCACAAAACGATGCTAAGGATAATTGCTTAAACCAATGCGTTTTTATAATAATATATAGTGTTTATAAAACCCTTTTTCGGTCCACCATAAGTGATTTTTACGGTTTAACGGTTAATGTCTAACAATGACAACTGATACCGTGCACTGTTTTAATTATTAGTTTCCTATACGTACATAAGGAAGCATGTTGGGATAATTTCTAATTCATTATTGTTTTGTATATTGTAATTATAACAATGGACATTCCAAATATAATTTTTGAAGAAGATTAACACCCCTTACTAATCTGCCAAAATTAGTTTGTATCCCAGCAGTCTATCCTGCTCGACCTTTTTATAAAATAACGAACAAGAACTTAACATTCTTATTTAACCTTCAAACTACTACTGTTTTAATATCGGCCTTACTGAAGCGGATTTTACGTATCGAACGAGTTTTTAAACGTTGAAGTGATGAAAGCCTCATTATTATGTAAAATTGCTCTGTCACGATAATAAAAATGATTGTGCGAGTCTTGATTATAGTCTATACGTATACCGTCGATCTTATTTAAAATAAGAATATGTAAACAGGTCATTCCTTGACATTTCCTTAGCAAATACTAAATATTGAAATAATTTTATTAACAAATATATAGTTGATCAGTATATACATAAGACTTCGAAATGATTTCAAATTGCGACTTTTACAAATATTGCAAATAAATTAATTCCATTATTATACGGTATATAACTGTGCAAGAATGTTGATGAAGAACTCTTATGGTTAAGTATTTGTTTTAATTCATACAAAATATGATGTTAAATTTGGAACTCTTGCATATGCGTTTATCGTTTAACTACTTAGTGAACTACACCCAGTTGTTCAGAAGATCGGGCTTTATAATTTGAAATCAAAAAGTTATACTGAAATTTGTTAGAAAATCACAGGGCTACACAAAACAGGTGTCGGCGGGGGTATAGATAAGGCATCCATAATTAATTGATTCACCTTTACACTCAACAGTTTTGCCAGGCAATGAACGGGCATCCTCAGGGATTGGTTAATATATCGAGCACGTGTTGAATATATTTAAAGCTTTTACATGAAGTAACATAAGCACATAGAGTGCATTGCTTTAACACATGCATTATGTTATTTTTGGATATTCAAATCGTAATCATAGTTGTGTAATAAGCTTGTTTAGCAACTTGACCGTAACTCAGAGAAAAAGGCAATATGACTATAACTTAATAACGGTTGAGCATGTTATATAAAACTAGATGTACAAACCTATATTGATTGCATTACTATTTAGGATTAAACTTTATTGGGGTACACGAAAATAAATTAAAGAATAACCTGACCTTTGCTTACAATAATTTCTTAAACTAGAATGATAATATTGTTGTGAAGGAAAATGATTAGGGTTATTTTTTTCAACGATACCAAAAGAAGGCATGTAAATTGCATAGAAATACTGTTAAGTTAAACTAAGAATTTACAAGCCGTACTTTGAGCTTGGGTTGCTATTGATTCAGAAGAAACAGGTCTGTGTTACATGTAATCTCCATATACAATGCAAGCTATGAAAAGGTACGTACATACGTTATGTTTTGGAGATATTTATTAGATACAGGAAGGGCTGTGATAACATGAGATCACAATTAACTAAATGGGCAATATTTCTTAAAAAAAAACAAGAACTAGCCGCACACGGCGTTTTTCAACACCGAGTATTATCGTAAATAATGAATAATAGCAGGATGTTAGACAAGATGTATAAACCATTTAGTTATGCACGTAGCTAAGATAGGAATAATTTAATTTTATTTTTTTGCAATAAAGAAAGTATAAGAGTGATGGCAATACAATGCTTTCAACTTAACGGATCTCAAGTCATATAATGTTAAGTTGACTTCAACAGGTGTTGACCTATGTGTCTAATTTTGTTATAATCAAGTGCCAGTACGACTGTTGCCTAAAAAATTCTTGCCGAATTCTTGAATTTGTTAATATTATTTTTGTTGCGATACTTAAAGCCACACACCTTATTTGGAATAGTAAATTAAAGTACAAAGAAGAAACATATTTTATTTATGCCAAATAGAATATATCTGGTGGTAACAAGGTAGAAATCCGTCTTTTTGCGCTTTAAATTACATGCTAACCAGGTAATAGACTTAATTTTATCTATGCCAATTAGAATATATCTGTTGGTTACAAGGTAGAAATCCGTCTTTGTTGCGCTTTAAAACTTAAAAATAATCGCGTTTGTCGAATTGGACGTATAATATTGAAATCCTACTTTCGGTTTTAAAAGCGATAATTCCCGGTTGAAAAATAATAAATTGCTTGCTAACTAGGCTATAGATTTAATGAATAGTTTGAACAATTTAAATTGCATCTATATGTATTGATTAACATGTACTTCATTTCAAGGTGTGTGGCTTTAACGGTTTCATATAAATACCTGATAACATGGATTGTTTCACTGCGTATTGTTGCTACCGTTTAAATTCCGAAGTCAAAATGTTCAATACAAGCTGCAATTTTGGTATCCCCAAATGTTTTATTATGCGTAAATATAAAAGGTAGATTATGCATTTTAAACCCATAATACTCTTCGACTACGATACGATCTGTTTTCTCGCCAAATTGAAATTAGAATGGTATTACTATTTTAGTGGATATTGACCAACGTTCAGTGTAAATTAATTGTATTTAGACAACGAGAACATACAGTTTTTGCTTTGTTTTATTTCCCCAACTCCGACCAGGTGTGAAGTGTTGAAACAGTTTAGGATGAGGCTATTAAAACAACATTGATTTTATCATGATGCACTTCCAACAACATAAATGTTCATGTTTTTAAATGTAGTTTTGATCTCAATTTAGCAACTATTCATGAAAATGGCTCCATGTGTCATAGTAAAATATTATTATTCATTCAAAATGCCTCATGTTTGCTAAGACACCCTTCCTGGTTTTGNTATATATATATATATACATATAGTCATATTCATTGTAGGACTGAAAGGCTCCGTTTGAATGTTAGTCAGTTTTGCATTTGGTCGCGCAGTATATAGCTTTTGTTACCTTTTGCTATTAATTGCATTCAGAATACAATTTCATTGTTGCGTTTTTGAAGATTAATATCATTGCTTGTATATGTATAAGTTTCAATTAAACGGCGTAGTTCACCAAATTTGACCTGTTACTTGTGAATTCGTATTAGCATTATTTAATAAATTTTATTTAAATTATTAATAATTTTTATTAATTTGAATTTATGAACGCTTAAATTGTTTCATTTAGTCACATAGTCTTACTCGGTTTTCCTACTGTACGTGTTTCACGAAATTAATGAAAACACATCTATGCTTCATGGGATATGCTTATTTCTATTGAACTCGATTCAAATAGTAATGCATTCAGCATACCAGTTATTTAATGTAATCAGGAACAAGGTCCGTGTGTGGTTAATTATGTCGAAAGTGAGTACCAATACAACTTTTTGTGCAAACGGTATGCATATTCCGTTATTTGATGACTCATTCAGTTAAGATAAGCAAACAATATTTTTTAAAGGATTTTAAGATATTATTACATTTGCAGTATGAGTATGAATTATCACATTGTCGAGATGAATTATTGTGACATAAAATGTATGTGCAAGCAATTTGTGGAATGCATTCGTTGTACAAAAACAACATAAAAAATGATACACATGCATTTTCCAGCTGCGGTTGATGTAAATTAGCTCTCTGAGGATATTCACTGGATAATGTTCATGATAACAATCAATATGCACAGTTTCTCCAATAATTCAATAAGTTAATATGAAAGGACAATTAATACAACATGACCGGTTGATTTATCGTGTCTTTTTACACAAAAGGCCATGAACGTACACTCGCATAAAAGTTGAAGGAGTGCAAGTTTTAGTGTGTCCACTAATGTAATGTGTTGGGAAACGAATTATTGCATGTATTCTGTTATAATGATTTGTTATACATATAGCTGCAGCAAATCAAGTCCGAATATGTTATTTATATTAAACGTACATATTAAGGTCAATGTGTACTTACGTGCTTTACCATACTAACCACCACATTGCAAGATTTTCTTTGCTGGCGCCGTGATCCAAGAAGTCGCGTGGCGTATGGCTTGTTTGGCACGTGTCTTATTTCCAAAGTAAGCGTTGTCGCAAACGATGTCCTCTTAGTGCTATTGCTTATTGCTGTTTAAGGTTTCGTATCAATAATTTACATTTGGCACTCAGTGAAAACTGGAATTTTCTCAATTTTACAAGTTACAAATAAAATAACCTAATTTTAATATTTCAATATTCACGAGACGAAAGTGCAATACAGAGTAAAAAGTTGTGTTTACCAATGTTATGGTAAACTTTTTTGACGATGTGTTTAACATGTTAATGAAGAGCACCACATTGACCATAGTTGAACATATGTTTACCTTCATTGGACTCTTTTTGTTGAATTCGGAGAACGATAAATGCTTAAATTACACTTTTAATGGCTACAACTGTTATCGTTTCATCTTTGAGTAATACTATTGATTGAACAATTAAACAACTAACAAATATCAAAAACAAAAGATAAAGCAATGTAAAAACCCTCATCGGATAGCATCGGCATAATCTTTTGTTTCATGAGCCCCGCGATGTTTGGAAACTTCACACCTGTCTCTACTGAAACGCGCTATGACAAATCTGCTAACAACGGTTTAAAAAAAAGTGAGGCGGCTTTTCAGCTTTTTATTCATGACGAATTTCGAGCGCAATTTCCTAAAATACAGAGATCAAAACATATGATAAACAAGAAAATAAAATAATCACGCAACAATATTTCTGTCTGATCAGTCTTTAAATATCTGAACACGTTGCACCTGGTTTGCAGCGGCAAATAACATATTGGACGTGGAAAGTTTAAAAACGTATTAGCATATTCGTATTATAAGGATAGCGGAAGTTATTTGAAGATGTCATTGATAAGTCGACTTGAAAATCGACCTTCAGAAAAGCCGATTGTCTTCGGTGTGAGAACAAACGGAGAAGATGGCTATAATGATTATAAGTTGTAGTAGGCGATTACGTGTTGTGTTAGAAACTGCTTACGTGTGTCCCGAGGTCAACGTTTTACAATTAAAAAAGATAAAATTGTTAAAATAAAATACCATATTAAATATGTTTATGCTACTTTAACAACTTTTTTCTATATAATAAATGCACTCAATTTAGATAACCGATTTTGTGTCTGTTTTTTTTTCTGCCATACTTTTGATGGAATACCACAACCCTTTTACTTTAGCTTGAATTAAGACGATTCCTAATAACATAATTAAAGCACACCATGATATAGAACTTAAAAACCAGAACCCCAGACTAATTTTCGGTGCGCGCAAGTGAAACATTAACATCACTTTAAATCATATGCCTGCTTGATTGTGCCGAATATCTGTGATTATAAAATTATGCATAATAGATATATGCATTTTCAAACATGATCACATTTATATCTGCATTTTAAGTGTTTACCTACTCATAAAACGTATATGTTACACAGCTTTAACGAATTTTCTTCGTTTACGTTTACTTATGCTGCTACGTACAATTCTCGTTTACTGCGCTCTGCACCAGATCCCGAAATTACCCCCGATGATATGCAACCAATTAAGTGCCGTTGCGTTTCTGGTTTAACGCTTTGATTACGCTCAGTGGCGGCAGAATAAATGAAGTTCCGACTTGTGTTATTATATCCTTTGTGCTATTTTTTTCTGAATGTAATATGTTTCTTCTTGTATCTGATGAATGTCTTCATCACTCTCGTTGCTGTTGTTTTATGAAAGCAGACATAGTTTAAGTGCAGTAATAAACTGCGGTTTATACTGTATATAGACCTTCGCATATTGAACAAAACTAATGGATGATTCGTAGTTTCTCTGGAACAGATCATTCGCAAAGTTAGGATTATATGGTTATTGTATACGTGTTTTTCTTCTTCTTGAGGCCATATTTGACAATATCATAGTATTTTGGTGACAACATGCGAAACATATAAAAAATAACATTTCGATATGCTGGGATGATAGGGTCTAACTATATGTCCATGTTTTTACGTTCATGATATTTTGTGAAAAGGGAGAGAACCCTCCGTAAGCATAAACATGGACAGAGTTATCTCATTTATGCAATATGATTGCCTGAATCACTATTTATAATGCACAAGCAGCTAATTTATTTTTAATGAACACAATCTGCATGGTATCGAATGTAACTAAATAATACATCTAAGGTATGTTCATGGCATGATATATACAGCCATATGCTTCTTCATTGATTCATTACATGAATATATCAAATACAAAACATATGGCCAAACATACGGTTTTAAATAGACACTCATGCGGTATAAATGGAGTTAAAAGGTGGAACGATGGCAAAACAGAACGTAGACCCAATTAATATCACGTACATTAGAAATCAAATAATCCTTCAGACGTAAACGAGTAAAGCGGTGAGATGGGAGAGGAAATAAATAAACATACTTGACAGAAACATAGTAAGTGCATATGCATATGCATTTACATATATTATAATGGCTAGTTTATGCAAATATGCACTTTACTTTTACTTTATACAATTAATATGTTTCAGGCAATACATATGGTTTACTATTCAAAAAGATTGCAAAATGAACTAGGTCGCTCAACTGTTACACGAGGGAACTGAAATGTTTTATCAGCTTTTTTGACATCAATTGAACAGCACTCATGATTAAACACATGTTGCTTCTTGTGTGTTCCGAAGTGTTCGCCTTAATTTAATTTAGTGGCCTAGTTTTTGATCCTATTAGACCCCGTTTTTTGTATTTAAGAGTTAAGTTACAGGTCGCTCCCGCTTCTTCACGAAGTCATATGGTATCGACCTGCTTGAGACCCCGTTTCGACCTTGGAAAGATATCATATGGACAACTGTTATGACCAAGGCTCATGACGATTGGGCAATACATGTGGCCTCTTGAGTGTTCAAAAGGTTGTAATTTTGTTCAGATATGGTATTAAGAATACTTTTGAATAGAAAAGTTATTACGAAAATAATTATTGTGAACACTGAACATTAAATAAAGAATACATCATTGATTCGTACGGAATGTCTATTATACAAATATGTCTTTAAACTAACGAAAATAGTTTCGGATGTTTTTGTACGATAGTGAAATAATACGGACAATGAACAGAAACAAGCATTTATACAAACTTTCCTATGGTTTATTTAATAATAAAACGATGTCATCAAGTACCCTTTATTATTAAAATTGTAACAGTTCAGTAAATCTACATATTTTCTCGATAAGTTGTTATAATTGTCTAATGAAAATAATCTCAAATATTGCGGGATTTACTCGTTGTCTCTGAGTCCGCCGGAATTCATTTATCATACGAACAAAGAAATATAGCTTCGATTGAGTTCAGTTGCTTTGTGTGTTTCTTTGATTAAACTAAAAAAATCATCATCATGGTTAAAACATAGCTGTGATTAAACATAATGCATGTTAGTATCAACATGCGAGGCTATTACATATAATTTTAATAAATCACAACGACAAACATATATGTTTGAATGTGTTTTGATGTACATCGCTTCAAGTTGATAATATATAAACTTTAAGATAATTTAAAAACAGTATACTTTACCGATCGGTAAACGCTTGACAAAGACGTATACTAGACTAATACGAATGCAAATGAACGAGTCTAATGACTAAAGAAGGAACGTTTTAACACATTTTATTACATAACATGTGTTTTCGGTCGCATGGTTCAGTAATAGGCACCTAATACACCCATTTAACCCATAGTATGTGCTCAGACGTATACCGTATCATGCAACGTCAACTTCAATTACGTTCAGTTTATTTAGAACTATGCTCAGCGTTTAATCTTCTCATAATATTGGCATCGTATATTTCATGTTAGTCGTTATCTAACATCAAACAGGTCGTGTCAACGTGGAATCAGGGGATGTAACTATTCAAACCAAAAGATAATCACTATTTATGAAAATACACATAAGATCTATTTGATAAGATTATTGGCTTCAAAACGGAAAAATGAATGTTAGAATTTACACCGGATGTAGATGATGCCGAAATAATATGATATTTACTTTTTTAATTTTCGTATTGCTAACCTCGCGTTTGTTTCTTGAAACTGTTTTTGTTTCAAGGGGCTGTTTTTTCACTCTTTACTTCTTAGAAATCTCAAATAAATTCAAACATGGAAATAACATTTAATTCATCGATATAAAACTATGAAAACACCCTTCATTAAATAACATGCACATACCCTACATACACCTAATTCGAGGATATACGTGCTAAAGCGTCCGATCGTCAAGGTGAAATGATTTTACCGTGAGCTGTCACAGGATGTATTCAAATGATCACATGTACAATTTTAAATCAAAACTTTGTATTCATAACTGAGATATTCAAGTTTTAAAAGTGTTGCGTTAGAAAAGTCACCAGCTGTACGTGTATCTTTACGTATTAGACCATACTAATTATATAATACACATTTTTTCAAATATAATCGTCTATTAATATTTTATTAATATTTGAATGTATAACATACGGTTAATTGTATTAAAGAAAGGTATTTTATATGAATGTATTTTACATAAAGCATTTTAAAAATAGTTAAATGTAAAGTTTTCAAATTGACTCTTATATATTAATATTATTTTTAACATTAAAGGTAGTAATTATATCGACTGCTATTCGTCTTCACTTCTTTGTTAATGATTTTCCATAATAAATATTACAAGATATTGCAATTTAAATGAAATTAAAATTTTCAAAAAGTAGTCCGTAGTCAGGCTACTGAGAAATGAATCGGTAGTTATATCTCCGATCCGATAATTTTCAATATTCCATCACTTAGCATTTTAACAAATCATGTAACAGCTACGTCTATGACGGAACATGACTCGTCAGATAAATAAATCCAATACGAGTAATTATGTGGCCTAATTTTATATTAACTTGAAGTTCTTTCCCGTATCTAACACGTTTTCAAATGTCTTTAGGTGATATAAGAATCATTAGACGAAACTGATCTGTCAAGATAAGTTAAATAGTTGTTTAGTTGTATGTATTTTATTTGGTAGAATACATCTTATGTTGTTAAGTCAAGAAATATTATTTTCGCTGTTGTTTTTAATTATGGATGTTTAAGCCGTTTGGAAATTTCTCTAAAACGGGTATCTGGGATTAAATACAAAATGAACACTGACATAATGAACACTCTAACACACGTCCTATAATGCTTACGTTGGGATATTCGATGTACATGTATCTACTAATTGAGGTGTGTGTTTCAATGTGCCATAAATGGGGGCTAATGCGTCGGACTGTTCATTGAACCACTAGCAACGTAACCGATATAATTATAGGAGCGATTATTCCTCTGTAAAAAAGCCATGTGCTAGTCTTTTGTATAGCAAATTAAATAGAAAGGTTTCACACACATGAAAAGTTTAAAATTACATGAGTATTATATATATATGTGCGTTATCATATCCAAAGGGCAGACTGCTACTTTGCCAAAACAGAATTAGTTTTAAAGTTTTATATTACAATAAAGCGTATACGAAATGTTCAAGTCAATGACACACATATTTTCATATGAATATCATCTTTTTTCGTTAACATAACAAGTGACCCATGCCAGACAAAGATAACATTGTTCATTTGAACATAACGCGTTGGCAACGCGGTGGAAACACCCTATCGGCAAACCTCGCGGTCAGATAACCTACGTAGTGAGATGTATTCAACCACCAATTCTTGCAATGAGAGGAACCTTTTTATAATTGTATTTATGTAGTAAATCTGATAATATGGTGTTGTTTGTGTTGCTTGATACAATATTGTCAGTTGCCCTGTGGCGGCTTATACTTATTATTTACATTATATTTGCGCATCAAATAAAACTTATTGTGTCGTTACAGTTTTCGTGTTTGAACATAAGTGCATCAATGTTTTTCAAAAGCGTGTTTGTTTAGCACATTTAGCACATATGCAATGCTAATTTGACTTATACAACGTTAAGCTTGTTTCTTTTGTTTTCAGGTATATACCTGCTTGAAAGACAAGCTAGCATAATGTGTAATGTTGTCAACAATTGCAATTGCCACATAGTAATTAGTTGTTGAATGCATACGGGTAATATATATAAACAAGTATTGGACATAGTTATTAACCAAATATAGTATTTGTGGAACTGCTCAAACAACTGTAGGAATTTGCTTGCGCAAGTTGATTGAGATGTTACACAATCATATGTGCTCGGTAGAAATATGAAACCATGAAAATATATTCAGTCTCATTTAAAAGTTGTTCTGTTTAGAAGTACTTTAAAAATATGATAATATGTCACGTGTTAGATAGAGTGGAATATTAGAATGAAACACACTCAATTGAATCGTTAAATGAGCTTCCGTTCTTGTTCGGTTTATTAAAATAACTAAAAAGTGTTAATTATTAAGTCATTATGTTGTGTGTACCTTCTTTGTGTTTAAAAACATATATTTCAAACATGTGCACAAGAAATCATAACACCCTCAAGGGTGCCCGATCATTATCTGGCATAACTGTTAAATGTAAAGGTGAATCAATGAATAACAGACGCCCTATCTAGACCTCCGCAAATATCAGCCTGCAAGCGCCATGGGATTTCTTTTCATATTTCAGAATTAATAATGGATTATAATATAGATACTCGACATTGTTAACTTCCTAGTCTAGATTTTATATACTTCGTTGGAACATATTGGCGAAAATTGTGTATTTTGTTTTAATTGTATAGAAGATTCACGTGGTCATATATAGTTTTGCGTTTTAATAACAAAACATATAGTATTGTTTAAAGGCATGAAGACAATCCACATCATACTCTTCGTACAATAACGAAACCAACTATATTTATGCTAATGTCGAAAGCTAAGGAAAATAAGACTTATGTATCCAATAGTGTGCCCATTAACCTGCCATAAGTATATGTGTTATAGTTATAGCTGTACTTTTCAGACAATGTCAGAAACACATTAACACAGAAATAGTACATGTATGCATGTATCAAGCTCTTAGATTTATATCGTGGACATGTATTAAAAGTGTTCGTTTTTCGTTACGCGAACCTGACAATGGATGTTATGCATTAGAACTCCACTTTAAATTGGTAAAAAAGAAATCAAGAAATAAATATGTGAGCTGCAGAGGTAAAACTATTCAATGTGTTGATTACAAATTATTTATAAAAATAACTCTTTCATAACTATGTGTATGCTCTAAATTATCATTTTTTATTTAGAACGTGTGCACCTAAATAACTAGGAATAAGCATCGATCCCCCGATATGATCATAAATAGAAACATTATCTATTTTAAGGACAATGGCTGCCGTTATGACGGGGTATTTATTTCGTCTAGACAATATATTTAACAATTTTACCGACATATTATCAAGTCTTATCGGTAACACAGACAGTAAGTAATTTATATCTTGTTAACAAAGAGAAAGTTGCACATATCATAGCTTAAATTGCGATACATTTGAGAAAATATTGCACGTATTTTATAACTAAAATGTCCATGTTTTAAACACATGTTCTTTAATAAATCATCCATCAATTAATATGAGAAAACAATAAAGTGCATAATTATATAAGTGTCATTTTTACGAAAAACCTTGTAATCTTCAACAGGCAAAACCAACAGGTAACATCTGGGAACGGTCAACTTATAATACTATTCCCTTCAGTTCAGTATTTAAGTACCTTAATCATCGACATGTTAAAGCATATGATGCAATGTCAACTCATAATATATGTTCTTTCGTGTTGAGGATTAGAGGAGAAGTCAAACATTGATTTCCTAACACATTGTTAACTTCAAAGAGTACTATAGGTGTTAAAAACGCAATGTCACAGACTGGCAAACTTTCACACCTATTATTCTAAATCTGATTACCGAAGATTGAACCAGTCAAGGTTGCACATTTTCACCGTTGTGTATTGTCTACAAAATCTGAACCAAGGGGGATTGTGTCCGGGATCGACTGAATAATGTCCTCGGATGTATCTGGGAAGGGGGAATAAACGGGGGGATATGTCCGACATTGCTGCAATCATGTTAAAACAGCCTAGGAAAGGTGTTGGCATAAAACATGGGTTGTATAGTATTGCCCGTATTAACGGGGTAATAATGGGAGAACCAAGGTAAAACTGGGTTTTACTTGACAATAGTGGATGCTTGTACGGAATAACGAATAATTCACATGTATTTAAACACTGCATAATAGTAATGAGGTTATACATATATTTCATTTCGTCATGTAACCTTTTTATTATACGTGTTTTTCTTTTTCAAGTGGAAACAATCATCTTGATACATTTTTTTTCATCAAATGAAAGTTGTTCTTCTTTACTAGCTCATCATCTACCTTGCATTACTTGGCAACTGTGTTGAACATCATTGTCACTTTATTGTCCAATCGATAAAATTGAAAGAATATATACATCATGACCATTTTTATATGCAAGACCCTCATTTCAATCCCAGTGATCGAAACATCATTGAGTTATTTATCGATGAACTCGGTTGGTAAAGTTATGCTGATGTACATGTATTAGTCCAATTTGCGACAAAGCTGTAGTTTGACTTAAATATAAATTAAAAAATATATATAATAATAATTTATCTACTGAAAACTGTGTAAAGACTGACATAAATCGTAAGAATGTACATATAATAACACTGATGATATTGAAGTACTTGTTCACATACATTGACCTATCTAAACATTGTTAAATGTATTGCTTACTTGATGTAATATAAGCCATGTTTAAAACAACGGCATTTACGTTATTTCACTTTCCACATAGATATTTATTAATAAGAAGCAACGAACTGTTTTTTTGTTTCATTTTTAAGTCTCCAAGGCACCCGAACATGTGGATTGCTTGACAAGATTATCATTACAGACGTGTGTTTTGAAGTGTTGTCTTCTTGAAAAAGACATATTTTTTTTGCAGCTGACTCAGATGCAGAATATCTTATTTCTGTACAATTGTGTACAATAAATGGCTTTTTAAGCATTTGCCTCATGCAAAAGATGCCATATCGATGAAGATATCTCCAACGATCTATAGCTCTAGAGCAGCTAATTCAATGCATCTCTGGAGTACAATAAGAGGTATTAACATGAAAATCTATGGGTATATGCAATCCATTTATGAGAAGCACGCTGCAAGAAACATAAGTATTATATCCATATTTTGAGAGATGTTGCCCTCGATTGATTGTAATATTTAAAGTTTGGCGTATCTCTTAATGCGTTATCAACAGAAATCATCATAAGTCGACAGATCTCATTGAAGTTACATGCCGCACATCTTTATATTTTGTAAGGTACACATCACGTAAACTATTAGAGGTTAAGAGGTGTCAAATTCACAAAAGTCATGACTGTTGCGTCAGTATTTTATATAGTTGTGCCTAAGCAAAATGTTATGATTCCTGTTTGTCCGGGCAATCTCTTTTTAAATTTGAGTCATGTCAACTTCAAAGTTCATACGTTTATAGATCTGATGGAATGGAAGTGCATATCACAAAAGAACATAACTACTACTGTCATATTTGCACAACTATGGCACTTTGTTAATTTCAGAATAAAAGTTTGTCCTGAGAATATCTAGAAAATTAAAAGACTTATCAACATGAAATTTCTTATGTAGTTAGCTCTCATTAATGGGAATGTGCAGCACATTAACATAAACTGTTACTTCCATAAATGTACGGTTATAACCCTTTGTTGACTACATACTTAACTGTGTTGACTTCAAACTGGACTTTTTTTTTTAAACATCTTTAATCTTTCTGACAAATAACAGATATGATCCACAGGTTTCTCCCTAAATCTAATTAATGAAACCGATTGTGTTAAACCAAACCAGCAAAGCCCTCAGACTAAAGTTGTATGTGGGGAATATTTCAGACACTGACGTGAGAAGTTAGTGTATTATTAACAACAAGTATTCGTGTGTACAATGATGTATAATTGAAATTATTGTATTGTGACAAATTTTGTTAACCAATTTGTTAGTAGGTAATATGCATAAAGTGTCATGCACTATTTCTTCTATAAACTAAATTTATATTGTTTGGGGTTTACACTAAATATATTATGAATACATTTAAACAAAATGTTAAATTATCAGAGGTAACATTAAATACAAACATTCTTCATTACCATTGACCGCACGTAATTACTATTCCATATCAATAAAGGTTATTTTTCAAGTTGTATAGTATATAATTATTATTAATGTATGATTTTAATACAACCATGGCTAGTACTAATAATTTATTAAACATGCATGTGTTGGTTGCAATGAAAACTTATTATTACTATATATCATTAAATATTAAGTCTATTTTATTTTGAACATGTAATTGAACTGTTTCTGTTTATCAAAGCATTAATGGATGCATTACAGTTTGCATTATTATACCTCACTTTTATTCACAATGCTAAACTCCCATAGGCCATCATGACATAGAAATACTGTCAGACCCAGCGGGAAAAAATGTACTGTCCAAAAAATACTGTCGCCAGCTACCTTCGCAATCACGTGCGGAATTCAGACCCAACGGGAAAAAATTACTGTCCAAAAAATACTATCGCCCGCTACCTTAGCAATCACGTGCGGAATTGTAAAAAAATATACTGTCCCATTCGCGCATGCATTTGGTTTATGTTTACAGTATGACGTCACATTAATTGTTGAATGAAGTCGACGTCATTTGATTTTGATTTTTGTGGTGACGTCACGTTTTTGCGGAAAAGAAAAAAGAAGTAAGGTTAAAAAAGCTCTCATTTATAACCTTTAAGTCGCGGATGACTTAAGAATAAAATCGTGTTAGAATCGAAATAATAGACGTGTAAGCATTGGTTATTTTGGTAATAACCAACGGTTTGTTGTTCTGATGCTTGTTATCACAATAATAATAAAAATAAATGTTCATGGTTCATATAAATTGTTCATGTTTGAATAGTTTTTTTCGGTATAATAAAATAAATATTACATGTCTAACAGGGTGACAGTAAATTTGTCAACTTTCGGAAATATAGGGTTGGCACCAATCGACCGCCCACGGTTTTAACCGGCGGTTTTTACCGGTTTAAACCGCCCCGGTCAATACTCCCGAAGTGGTCATTTCTGGTCAATACTGGTCGATTGAACTTTACCCCTGATTTTGATTAATATACCATGCTTAATTAAACAATATTGATAATATAAATTAAACAGACATGTTGCCAATAATGTCTTGAGCTATTAATACCCACTATTTTATACCTGTTCATGCAATTTGTAGGGGTCAATCTCTCAAAATTTTGCAAAAATGTCAAAGTTGGTCAATTGGATTGTTCTGGTCGATTGAACTTTTTTTCAATTCTAATGAATGTTCAGATAATTCTTGATTCAACAAGATTAACAATATGACACGCCAATGATGTGCATTATCAAAAGTCTATTCAATGTTTTTGAGATCAAAAAAGTTCAAACACATACAATGTATGAACGTGTCATCATCATCACATCATAGAGACAGGCATTGTCAAAATGTGTGTTGTTGAACTGTCACACCTTACTTGTCATGTATTCTTGTCTAGATTTCTTTAAATTCTTTTAAAACAAAATAGTGTTTTTTTTTTTTAATATCCATTGATATAAAAATAAAAAACATAATAAGAAATAATTATTAAAAGAAAAATATAATTGAAAAGAAGAGTCTAGAGTAGACCCACAATTGGAAAACATTATTTGTTGGCAAAATCAAGAACTTTGATTGCTTATTCATTTGAAGACCAATTAAACGTTAAAATAAAAAAAAAAAAAAAAAACTCTTAATACTCTGAAAGGAGACAAGCTAGAAGTAACTATTAAATAAATAGCAAGATATCTCCTTTTGTTTGAGTGGTATGAAATAGCCTAAGGGCAGATTTGCTTCATTGTCAATATCAGAGACATAACACTGCATGCATTTTATTACCAATTAAAGCTTAGGGGCCAGATTTATAACCCTAGAATACACAAGAGTTCTGTTTGTCCATCTGCTTATCAAATAGATTTATCAATAGATCAGTGAAATACTATGGTAACTACAATAGTAATAATACATGCACTTTAGTAACAGATGTGATACACTGCGATAAAGATATTGCCTTAGACTTAGTCCTTATGTATTTGAGGCTGTTTCCATAAATAATAAAGAAGTTTTTTTTCCAGCTTTAAAGATTTTGTTACAATAAATAACTCAAAACAAAGTTTATCAATTACTGAATAATGATTGATTATATATGGAATAGCTTAAAGTCTTCCTTTGTGATGTTTAAATGCTATAATTTTCAATCGACCAGTATTGACCAGTAATAACCAGTAATGACCAGTATTGACCGGTTTTAACCAGGTATTGACCGCCGGCCCGGTCAATACTCAATTGACCGGTCAATATGCTAACCCTGCCTGTCAGACATGTAATATTTATATATTGTCAAGGGCGGACATCGCTTCGTTCATAAATTTTAAGTAGTTTACCTGCGGAAATAATTATAGTGCGAGTTCTTAAACAAATATGCGTCCAGATGTCACGATCATACATAACAGGACAAGTGTGCTCCTGACAAGAGCTCAACATGATACTCACCTCCGGGTACATAATTCATTTAAGTGTCCATTAAAAACATGTCAGCATCGTAACATCAATAACTCATGGATTAGAGGCAGCAATTATGGCGATGTCGTTCTTAAGTGAATCTTACATAACGTATGTTGACGATGCCCTTGTAGTAGCATTTAGTTTAATAGGTTGGTCATTACTTACAGTTGGAACCTCTTAAAAGGTGAATCATTTATTGCAAACTAAACACTTTGTTTTGGATGTCAGCTCTTGAAGCTACATATTATTATTTTTTGTTATTTGGTTTTGTGTTGGGATCAAGAATAATCAACTATGTAATCGAGGCAAGGAAATATATTTGAAAAATAAAACACGCACGATTGCTGTTTCAAAAAAGTTCGTACATGCTTTGATTGAAATATATCTGCACAGTTCATTTATACTGTTACCTTTCACGTAACATGATCGCGGTGTTTCATCGTAACTATTTCATTTGTTAATATAAGACTTAGTTATGACGTTTCTTTTCGGCATCTTTATTTCAGTTTATGTCACAAGTAGCGAAAGTAAGAGGGTGCTTATTGTCCGTATCATTATTTGCGCTAACTTAAAATATTCTTTTTAGTAACCATGTTTGCGTATGCGTTATAAGCGACATAATGTAAGCGTTCTATATCAAGCTAAACTTCTATCATGCTGCTTGTCTGTATTTGTAGGTCAAGTTAATAAATAATTTCTCTTGATGATGGAAATTATAAAATTCGGTACATCAACAGCGCCATCGGTGATGCAGAACTATTTTTAAAGCCGGGTATAATACAACACAAATATACAAAGATATAAAAGATAAATGTGAAATTGGATTTTAATCTTTATTTGCACTTGTAATAAGATTTTCTGGAACTATACCAAGAAATGCGTTCTTAGGGGAGCAGAAATTATGCCTCACAATATATATCACTTAATATGATGCAATGAAACGATAACATTCCTAGAAACAGGTGTTGGGGCGAAACGGAATATGTATCGACAGAATGCCGGAGTCTTGTATTCCTATAGTATAAATTTCTGAAGGATGTTTTTATAATTCTCCGTTGAAGCATTAGTATGCTATTAGTCTTGAAAGCCGAGCATATAAGTTTCATTTGAAGTAAATTCTGAAAATGCAGCACGCGGTAACAACCAAAGATTCACGAAAGAAACGTCAGGTCCGTAATACAAAAAAAGACAATGGAAATATAACTATACATTTACAACATCTTCATCGGGTAAAAATTCCAACAAAGAGTTTACCGTTTTGAGGCCAAACATCTTATCAAATAGATATTATGTTTATTTTTATAAATAGTGACATATCGTGGTTTTGCTTTTAACATCCAGTGATTTTACGTTGACACCACCTGTTTGATGTTTGATAACGACTAAGATAAATTATACGATGCCAAATAGTATGCCAAGATTAAAAGGTAAACGTAGAATTTATCGTAATTTAAATTGACGTCGCATGATAGGTTGTTCGTCAAAATAACATAAAATGTTAATAAAGGGTTTATTAGGTGCCATTTTGTATAAGTTCGACCGGAAAAATGCATAATGTAATACAATATTGTTCAATATTTTCTTCTGTAACCATAAGACTAATTCAGTTTTTACACCTGTGGTTCGTGGTTTGTTTGTCCATCTGTGATAAATCTTTGTCAAATATTTAACGATTGGTTAAGTTAACAGTTGTGTTAAAATTATCTTAAAGCAAATACACGTTATTAGCTGGAAGCAATACACATCAATACATAAACACATTTTGTTATTATTAGTTTTTTAAATCATATATTAATAGCACAATATTTGAGTGACGAGATACAAATGTAAACTCGCAAATAATAACGTTGTGTTTTATCCATGATGAGCAGCAATATCAATATATTATAATAGTATTCTTAACGAAAACCATGCACAATGGAAAGCTATATTTTTTGTTTGTATGGTTAATGAACCCCAGTTGACTCAGAGGCTATGAGAAAAAAATATCTGAGACTGTGTTGATTAAATAACGACTACTACTTGGAGAAAGATCCAGTGGAATGACTTGTCTGTTCCTAATGAGTTATAAATGCAATGTGATGACATTATATACTATTCATCACACATAAATACATTGAGGTTGTCAGGTAACTGTCCAAAAACATGTCGGTACACGAATCAAAAAGGAACAAGGCAAGATAAGTTCTGGTAGAAATCTAATTAGTTTTGTTTAAAAATGTTATGTCACTTCGTTGCCATTTAATAAAGGATATCTTGGAACATTTCCGTTCCACAATTTTTAATCACTTATGAAAACAACCTGTTATCTTTTATTCGAGAGGAAAAACATGAAATCACCAATTAAATATCCGAGTTTCAGATTTCGAATTTTCCGGTTTTCTGATTGTTCTATTAATCAAGAAAAGAAATGTTTATTATGTTGTATCTTTTTAAAAATCGTGATGCCTTTTATAAAGAGAACACCGACGCCCCATAGAGATAAATAAATTAATTAATTATGTATCCATATAAAACATAATGTTCATAAGTGTTCAAAATATTTGGGTTGATTTCTTGCATGTAGAAACTGGTTCAAAATGCGGGACAGTTTATCAATAGCAAGTAAACATGACATATCCCTGCACTCATTGTACAATATAATAAGTCAACAAGGTGAAAGATCAAAGATAGTATATATCTAGAGTCTGTATGTTTAACAAGGCATATATTTGATGGAGCGGTCGACGCTGTTGACATAAGGGATTTGGACGGTGGTGCTTTGTTTGCATCAAAGAATTTGTACATTAAGACTTTATATCATCATGTTTGATAAGCGTGTAAATACTTGAATAGTGGTTTCTCCACTCCCAGGGTTTCAAGACATTTAGCAATTCAACCAACCAGCAATAAGCACGTGCAGAAACGAACCTATTGACCAATCAAAGTTATAATTGAGTTTTATGCAAATAAACCTGTAAGCAAGTTTTGTAGGAATAGTACACACTTGGTTTAGATTTCGAGGCGAACGGATCGGAAAAGATCCAATCATGTAATTATCAGAATGTATTTGCATGACTGAAAATATAAATTATAATAGATAGTAAATTGTACTAGAGTTCATATATGGCGTTGTTGTTGAATATTTCATTTCACCTTATACGGAGAAATTTACATTAAAACAAAAGGACGGACTTGCCCACTTTAAATATATTTCCTTTTAAAATGGAATAGAATCTAAAGATCAAACACGTTGATAAAGAACACACTATGCTGGTTTTATTTATAAAAGCTCATTTAAATACTTCAATAACATAACAAGAACACTTTAATGAGTATGTTTATTTTTTCTCCCAAGCTGCCAATAACGCGGTTTTATTAACCCCTTTCCGCGCTACCCCCTCCTTAAAAAGTCGGAAAACACCTGCACATGTTATTACTGTAATGGTTGTACTAGAAATAATTAAAAGTCTCATATTGCCAAAAACATTATACAAAAATGAAAACGTCGCATTTTATATTCACTTTAACACTAACACTGAATACATAAAGTAATACTAGACGTCTTATATGGCTCGGCGATTTATGTTGATATGTTTGATATATTGTATTTTTTACTGTGTGTTTCTTTTTCCAATTTTCACAACTTGATATCTGCTAGAAATGGTTTTTAAGAATAGCGAAATTTAAATATGTAAGAAAAGCATAGAAACATATTTAGGCAACTGGACATACATGCGTATGATTAAAATCAAATAAGTAAATGACAATTTTATTATTGGTCGAGTTTAAAAACATGTTTTGTGTCTTTACATTTCCAATTTAAGTATAAACAAACTACTTTGTAGCTTACTACAGTCTTTCAAAGTTGTGTAAGTTATTTTAAATAGATATGTTTACAATACAATTTATTTTCCGTGTTTACACCAATCATCATATCTCTGACTAAACATACGAATCGCTTTTTAAGGCAAAACAAAAACATACTTACATCTCAACTCACATCATAAAAGATTACGATAAACGCAAACGATAGGAAGTGGCTTTCATCTTTTGCCAATTTTGCTTATCAACAAATCATAATTTGAGTACAATTTCATAATGTTTGGATTAGACGAAGCGAATTAAAAGCATTCACAGAGATGTTCGATAACGTTAAATATCACTGTGCTTACTAGTATTTCTCTCTTTCAGAAGAAAACGACGACAATACACATTTGTTTGCAAAAATTAATTGATTATAATTTAGTACATAACGGTTGTGTTCTTGGCCCATTACGTTTGTGGTTTTGAATGACCAGAGAAAGTCACCAACAGCAAATAAAATATCCACAATTAACAGCAATATGAATTTCATGAATTATTATTATATTCTACACGAAAATCATGCAAACTAGAAAGCTATATTTTTGTGTCATTATGGTAAATGTACCCGGTTGACTCAGAGGCTATGAGTATATTCCAAAATATTTGAGACTGTGTTGATTAAACAATGATTACTACTTGTAGACAGAACCTGTGGAATGACTTAACAGTTTCTTAGGAGTTATAAATGCAACGTGATGATATCTTTTGATTAATAGTGATGGGGAATGTTTCATTTATACTATGTTCTGGTCATTGCCCGTGTTATTTCTAACAGACGATAATAGTACAAAAATACACGAAGCTATTTTTGTCATAATTAGCTTATATCTCTATAAAATACATTCGGGTAAGATTGGCCATGTACATTTATTAGTTAAACGTTACGGCCACCTACTGGTTATTACTTCGCACAATATTTTGTGTCTGTCCAGGATTCACAAAAGAACAATGCCAGATACGTTCTAGTAGAAATCTCATTTGTTTAAATGAGCTGCTATCCAATACAGGGTAATTTGGAACCTATCCGGTTCACAATTGCTTAACCAGATAATGAGTTTGAGAGGAAATATATGAAATTACTAATTAATAAAATATCCGGGTTTTGGATTTCGAATATTTCTGTTTCCTAAATGGTCATTCTTGATATAAATAGATCAAGCAAAGAAATGATTATTTCGTTTTACCTATTTTCTAAATAGTTTTGTACATATAAAACACTTGATAAAACGATTAGAACACCGACGTTATTGTCAAATTATATAGATCAGTCCAATCGTCAATACAAGAACACAATTACACGATTTATCCATTATCTCACCTTACGGGTTGTCTAAATAGTTTGGCAAAGTTATTTAAACAACAAATATAAATAAAGTGATCATCCAGTTTCATCAGCAGGACCTCAAACTTACAACCATTACAAGGTCCGTGATCTGAGGTACACTTCAATTATAATTTAACAGTTTATATAGAAAAGAGATTTAGATTGTGTTTATTGAAGACCGTCACCAATTGAGCTTGACCCTGTTAAGTTTAGCTTGGCCCTGCCTTATGATGCAATTTTCAAAACTCATACATCTCAAGCCTTTTTCGATCATTACATACAATTATATTAGGACGACTGTTTAACGAAAAGTCCGAGTTTTTCTTCTGACCCATATCTCGGCGTCGGCGTCGGCGTTTGCGTATTGCTTTTAGTTAAGATAAACGTGGGACATCTCCATATCACTGTACTACTTAAGGTATTCGATTGAAGCTTCATACATTGGTGTAGGGATCATTGTGTGAGGCTGCTAACCAAGTTCCGAAAATCTGGCATGCAATTTAGTAGAATTATGTCAATTTTGTTCTTTTGAAAATTCAGGTTAATGTTGGTATTCATCTACTTCTCATCTCTTTTTCTATTACATATATTGAAATAAAACTATATTAAACTAGTTATGTGTGTTCAGTTTCTTTAGGAACCTTCACTTGCAAAGATCTATAACTGTGACCAGGTTTTCAGAAGGATTATACCATCATTTGTACCTTTAAGTCCGGTTAACACTTGCGTGCAACAAGAACATATCTCATACACCTCTACATCTATTTAACTGAAAAATTAAATGTGTTCGGGATCATCATTGCTGGCCACTGACAAGGTCCATAACGATGGCGTTAATTTCAGCATAATTATGTTCCTTTTTACTTACACAATTCAGGTTAACGTTCGCGTGCAGAAATTCCCTATCTATATGTCTACTACCGGTATTGAAATAAAACTAAACATATGGGTTCAAGGTCTTAATAAACAATTACTGAAAACGACCAATTACTTTGAAAAGCCTTCAAGCAGGAGTATGTCATCTTGTGTTGTTCAAAAAGTCAGTAAAAGGTGCAAGTTGAAATTCGGTTTCAAGTTTGCATGCAACAAGTACTACTACAGATATAAGATTAAAGAATAACACATTTCTTCGGGATCATCATGTAAGGCAATTAAGCAGACTAATGCACCTGTTTGTTATTAGAAAATCGGTTTAGGTAAAAGCACAACATCTCCATATCATTGTTTCTAATAAAGGTACATGTATCCCATTGAAAATTCAGGTATACGTGTGTGCTCAACAACTCACATCGCTAGCTGACATGTAGCATGTGGTTGCATTAGGGTTCAGTAAAGTCATGGTAAAGGTCAATGTTACTGAACAGTTTTTGTGGTTTACATGCTGATCGTTGGATGGACTGCATTTCGGGCTAGTGGGTACATGGTCATTATTACTAAATATAGTGTTTCGTGTCAAGTTTATAGAATTCAATTTAAAAAATTGCGTTTTAGCAACAGTTCATTTCGTTCTTCCCAATGTAACATAAGGGAGTGTTTTGAGTTTGCTTGGGGATCATGTTTGTTTCATTTTCACAACAACAACGCGTAAAAAATCACCCCTGCAATAATTGCATAATTAAGCTTTTTCTCAATAACCACATATCGCTTTTTTGTTTGACGATAATATAGTTTATGGTTATTATGTACTTTTAACAAGCGGAAGTAGCCTATGGCAATTCCCTTTCTGATAATTCGGTGCCCATTAATATAATCAGTTCATATAACGCAGAATGTAGTGTTTTTCCCATCGTTTGTTAGGTTGCATATTCATATTGGATAATGTTTAAATATAACCACATCATTGATTCCTTTGTAGATAGAACAGTAGTGTAGAAATCCTGAACAACTTTATTCCGACGTGGTGTGTTATAATAATGTTCTTTACCGTGCAGGCATTGTAAAACATCAGTGGCAAATCTAGACGCAATAATCATAAACGACATACATTATTTTGTGTTTTACTTATTATTACGTTCTTCATACTTATACATTCTGTATCGACCGGTGTACTTTTTGTAATGTGTAACTGAAGAAATGTAGTTTGTAATGTTTGTAGAGATTTCTTTTAAGGCGAAATCAAATTGGACACATACATTTTGATTCCTCGTCGAAACATATCTCAGAGACAAATAGTACAAGAAATGGTAATGCTATTTCTATTTTGGTACAATCGTTTAAGTATCAAATAGGTTGTGTTTTACCACAAAAAGTAAATCAACCAAATGAAACGTATATGATATGAAAACTATACTTGTTAAAATAAACATTTACTTATAGAATTGCACGAGAGAAAACATTCATACAAAGTACAGAATCTAGAGTTTCCATTTTTATTTTTGTTCCATTGTTAACTTATCAGACAAGTAGTTTTTTACCACAAGGAATGTAAATCAAACAAATAAAACATATATGATATTTAAACTTGAGTTTTTACAACATTTCCATTGAAACGTGAGTTCTACCCAGTGTTACGCAAAGGAGTGTTTTCGAGTTGCGTTTGAAAGATATTGCTTCAATAAACACAACACAAACACGTTAAATAAAAACTACTGTATACCTGCAATTATTGCATATTCAAGCTTGTCCTCTTTACCTACCGATTGCTTTTAGACGGAAATATGGTTTATGGTAATTATCTACTTTTGACAAGCGGATGTACCGTATGGCAACTGCATTTCTGATAATGCGGTGCCCATTAATATAATAAGTTCATATTATATATGATCCACGCAGAATAAAGCTCTTTTTCCAACATTTGTTAGGTTTCATATGCATATCAAATCATGTTTGAATGCAACCACATTATTGCATATTTTGTAAAAAAGTGTTGTATACATCCTAACCAACTTTAAAACGACGTGCTGTGATATAATAATGTCTTTTCATTGCAGGCATGGTCAGCTGCAAAATCAGCTGCAATCGAAACAAACTAATGATATATGAGATAAATTATTTTGTGTTTTCACTTATTATTACGTTCCCCGTACTTACACATTCTGATTCGAACAGAATACTATCTGAAATGTGCAACTGGCGAAATGTAGTTTGTAATGTTTCTTGAGATTTCTTTTTAGGTGAAATCAATTTGCACACACAAATTGTGATTCCTCGTTGAATCTACGCTGATTCACACAAAGTACGGGATCTGGTGTTGCAATTTTCATTTTCGTACCATTGTTAACCTATCAGATAAGTAGTTTTTTACCACAATGAATATAAATCAAACAAATGAAACATATATAATATGAAAACTCTACTTGTTAAAATAAACATTTAATTATAGAATTGCATGAGGTAAAACATTGCTTTGTGTTTATAAACATTAAGATAATGAGATTGTGCAATGGGTACACTAGGCATCACGGGGCACAACCAACAGAATAACGGTGCAACAGAAATCCAGTAGATTTAAAAGAAATGCTCGGGCAAAAAGGGAGCCCGTATGCGGAATAACGCTGCTAGAGATATCCAGGAGGTTTTCAAGACATGTTTACGTTAATAAGCGCCGTACCGTAACAAAACAAGCTATCACTCAGCTCGTATGGAAACTGCATGTGTTTTAACTGTGCCTCTTTGTGTTTGTTTAGAACCATCATAGTTGTTATATTGGCAATAGTTCGAACCATATATACATCAACATAACCGTTTTTTTCATATAATTTAAGAGTAACCCATTCTTGTTCTTTTTCGAAGATGTCTTCCGTGGCTGTAAAATTATCATACTTAATAACTTGTAAAGATTCTTAAAAGTAGTTATAATAAGCTGTTAATGCTTTTCTTGCAAGCAACAAACAGAAAACCTTGCGAAACATCTAGGAAGAAAAAGTATTTACGCTTTTGAGCATTTATTACACCAACAAATAAGTAAAGCAAACACACTAACATGATTTATAAAGAAGTGAAACTCCAGAAGCTGCAGCAGTATTGCATTTCTATCATATACACCTTCGTTGTCCTTTATTTATGGCAAGGAACCAGTTGCCAAAACGGTACAGTACGGCACAAAACGAAACAACATATACACATAGTAGAATAAAGCTGGGGTCACCGCCTTGGAACGGTCAATGCTAAGCACTGGGGGTTTAAACCGGTTATAGAGCGCTCAACCTCACACTTGGCCCAGCAATATTCGTGATACATATAAGTGTTAATAAAATGTTTTAGTTTGCTCTACATGTCGCGAAACGTTTATTGTTTAGAAAAGACAAACAAATAAGTGTATGTCTACACTGGTTATTTTCAATAAAATAAGCAAGAAACTTTTTGGTTCAAAACTCAATGTGCACAAATTAAAAATATAATTGATGCATCTTGTATCTTTTTTGAAATTTCCAAACCGTTCACTGGGCGAATTTAGCTACCTTATAAATATCTTTATAAGAAGTGATCGCACTGTAAAAAAAGTAATATTTAAATGGTGTTCATCTATAACGTCCATAATAGGACATGGACGTCACTTAAATCAAAACACAATTTGATTAATAATATGTTTTATATATATTTACACATAATATAGTATTTTCAATTAATGCACACACTTGGAATTTTATAGTAATATTAATAAAACAATAAATTAATAAATATAATAATAATAATAAGAAGAAGAAGAAGAAGAAGAAGAAGAAGAAGAAGAAGAAGAAGAAGAAGAAGAAAAAGAAGAAAAAAAGAAAAAGAGGAAGAATTGAAAACAATAAGAACACACAATTAAACTATAAATTAATACTTAAACTTTTTATCAACAGAAGTTAACAAAACATGGGGCATTAACTAAGTAATTTAAACTTTAGAAAATGCTGTATATGTATTTACTAGAAAATCTTTAGCGAATTTTAAATAATTCATTTCTTGATTCTTTAGAATCAATACTATAAATTCATCTCTTTCAACGAAGTTTGTGGAATCTGAGACGTCTGAGGGAATGAGTCGTAAAACTTAATGGCTTAATGCAAGATATATTTTTGTGAGAATATTTTGCATCGGGTACAAATTGTTTATTTACAGGCCACATTAAAGGCTCTAATATTTTATCACTTACGTTAATTGGTAATTATTCTGCTGGTCTGGTTTTAACGAGATCGGTGATCTTAAGAATCATGCATTATATTGCATTACTGAAATCTATCATATGTTACTAAATAACCCGTCTCTGTTTAAAACAATGTTAAAACGATAAAATTTTCACTCGGTGAATATATGAAACCTTTTGAACTAAAATGTGTTCAATATGCATGTTATCACTGCACATTATGTTCACAAGAAAGATTTTCAGACGTGTACTAACATACAAGAGCGATCTAATTATCATCGTAACATGGGTAGGTTAAGAGGTCTAAAAGCATGTTCATTATGATAGTATCTAATAAGCAAACTGATAGGGAATATGATTGTTTGTCTGTAATAGGAAAACTAAGATTTATCTCCTGCTATTGGACAACAAACCTTCGTATCTACACCATGTAGATGTGTATAGTCTATAGGTGGTATATTCATTTTCTAAGATTTCTAAATATAACACGTATTGGCTTTACTATTGTAGTGCGGATTTAATAATAATTTCCGTGACCTAACATACAAGTACATATACTCTGTACATAGTTATATTGTTACAATTTGGCTTATTTAATAAGATAGTATACATGCGAACATGTGCCACGATATAATTTTTGTGTTGCACTGTTTTCTATTAACGTGATAATAAATCATAATCAGTAGACATTATACTTTTCAATGATTTAATTATCAATTTTGACACGTCTTTTCTAGTCAAACGAAGGAAGGAATTCAAAAAATAATAATGTATCCTCAAGCCACGTCTTCACGTATTCACGTGTTTTTGATTGCTCAACGATTTAAATCATTTAGCAATCCATGGTTGTCATTACAAGAAGAAACCATAATAATAATACATAGGCCTGGTTTAAAACTGGGTCACATGAAGTCGAAAACTAGGTAGCCAGGTAAAACCATCTGCTCTCAGATGAGCGTTGTAAAGCCATCATGATCATTCTGTTAGCAAGATGATATTAGTTGTGCCTTTATCCATAATATGCCTAAATGTATACATATCGCAGTGTGTCATTTATCTTATCTTATTAATTTGTTAGTGTGCGATACGTTAATCGTATTTAAACACGTTGAACTTTTCCGATTTTTACCGCTTATGCCTTCCAATTAAACAATAGTTATTTTGTGCTGTCCAGTGGTTTATTGAGAAACATCAATGATTTAAACTTGTAATTCACTGTTTCAAACGGTGAAAAAAAAACAGTGAAGAGTGTCGATTATTTTTATAATTTAACTGTACAATGACGTGCTATTATGATGTCATTACGTTTTTATTCCTGCGGCGAAATACTACAGTTTATTTTTTTCTTATAAAAAAATGTGTGTACAATTTTAAATGAAAAGAAAATGTTGGTGTTGGTATATTATCAAAAAAATCATTCGTGATTAAAGAAAATAAATAGTTTTATTCGTTGGTGCGCAACTCTTAAAAATATTAATGTCTCTGATAACTGGTGAATTAAAATTAACAATCTACCGAAACCAACACATAACCTCTATTTACTACACTGATGAATCATTATCGGTATGTTTAACCCATTTTTGCCTAGTGGACTCTCCCATCCTTCAAAATTGGATCAATTGCTTTCAAAATTAGGGATGTCATCATATTTATTTCTATATCTAGAATATTTCTTTCAGAAATTCCTATAAGCAAACAGCGCAGACCCTGATCAGAGGCCGCATCATGCGGCGTCTCATCTGGGTCTACGCTGTTTGCCAAAGCCTTTTTTCTAGACGCTAGGCATACATGGGTTAAGACAAAAAAAGTGATAAATAATGTATGTTATATCTTATTTACTGTTTAGTACTTAAAGTGATGCTTCGACATTATTCGCGCCTTTATCTGATCAACATGTCAGTAATAAAACAAGCGATATAAAACATATGATCCACACATTTAAAAGGGATTACAATGAAAACAAAAGTATTGTGAAGTTTTCCTGTTTGGTTTTATCTTAATTGATATTTTATTTCTTGCGTTCTGAATAAGTTCCCTTTAACTAGATATTTTCTACAGTTCTGAGATTATGAAAATGCAATGCGGATTTATTCACGATGCAGTGATCGCTTGTCGCATTTTAAACACAGAATTACACCAAAAAATCGGCATTATATTTCTTCAACGTATTGTAAACGCTTAGCTAAAGAACATCAGCTTCTCGTTAAAAAAAATGACAAATAAAACAAACGTTAAATCGTTTATACTGAATAATGCACGTGTATTTAAGCAAAATACAGGGAAGATCAAACGATTGATAAAGAAGACAATTAAATGTTTCATTTAGATAATAAGTTTTGTCTGATTAGTATTGCAATTCCTAAATACGTTACACCTGTGGGTGCGAGGCTTTGTACCGTGTCTGTGCTTCTTGGGAGTGAGGTAACTCGAATTGTTAAGAGGGTCATAGGCATTGTATGTGCAATACTAATTTTACTTTGTGTACTATTCAAACTGTAATATTATGCTATAAATATTTCAACTTGAGTACGTTTTTGAGATCTTGCAACGAGTATAGCAAAATTAAAACAATTTCTACCGCACTATGGGCTTGTCCAGTTATGTATAATTATTATAAATGTGTATAAAATACAATAAATACAATTTATTTGACCTTTTTACCACAACCATCATATATCTGACGCATTATACGAATCGCTTTTAGACAAAACAAAAGCATACTTACATCATAACTCACATCATAATTAATTACGATAAACTCAAAGATCTTTAAACATATTTGACATTGTTCGTCCATTAAAGAAAGTCAGTGTGTCCGGTCTATTAACCGTCGTGATCTTTTTGGTAGATCAAAAAATGATGTACCAATTTAAATTTGCCTTTCTCCATGAATAATCTTATCGCCATCTGAATAATATTGACGGTTAGTGTTGTCGGGTTATTGTTTTAGTAAATATAAACATATTGGCCAATTGTGTCGTTAAATGGTTATATGTCATCGCATATTCCAACCATATAAGAACACAGCTTCGTGTCAGTCGTTTTATAAAAGCAGTAATTAAGATATAGAATTGTATTCGTGAAAATATCACTTACATTGGCAATGTTCGTTTGGTTTCTCAACATCTATTATACATTTCATTAATACTGATAGGTGTTAGATCTAAACACAATTTTATCTTTTTATTAAACAAACGTATATATCCAATACATCATAATTAATAACTTTAAAACTGATAATACCAAATATATACAATCCCGTTTTTTTTTCAAGATATTTATTTTGTTGTGTAAACGCATACAGTCGTTATGAGCATTAACAACATAAATGAACAACATAAATGTCACGAATATTTCTTCGCGTATGCTCTCATGACAGAAATACTTGAATTACATAACTGATATGTGTGTTGAGTCAACCAAACCATTTGAAATCAATTTAGTTCAGTTATGTAGGTAAGAAGTGAAGTCAAGAGTAGTTGTAAGTACAGTGTGTAGTCATTAGGAGACAATTGGTCAGCGCTACTTACAAATCTTAATGCCTCTCGAAAATCGGGAAATAAACACACACACACACACCCATATTATATTTGTATGTAAAGAAGTATGCCCGTTTGTTTTATTGATGACTTGTACAAGTTCTTATAATAGTTTATAGTAAAAGCAAAGTAATGTAGTATAAAATACATGTCGTTATATCTACCTCACTTTGTTGTGCGTATGTTTCTTTTACATGGATCTATTTCTAAAAAGCACTCACTATTTGTGTAATCCAGTTAATTGCACTTTCAATGTCAAAAACATGAAAGCAAGTCTCGTTGCCCAACAAGTGACAACAAAAGCTCCTCATCCGATACTTGAAACCAGATTGAGGTGGTCATCTTGGATTCAGTTTTCGTTCTTACTTGAGTCAATATGGCGGTTTCGGGATGATTTTCAGTTTAACTCATCATCTGATTAATGTTTTAACCACCGACAGCGGAGATAGTATGTTATCTGGAATCATGTGTGTCAAAAAAATGATTTCTGAAGCGTTCAAGTGCTTTTATCGCTCGCGGTTATCGGTATTTTAAAGTGGTTCTTGTTACCACATTTGGTTTCTTAATTGTTGTTTATGTTTAGAATTTATGCTTTCGTGAGTCATCAATCAGGAATAAACGATACAATAAGTACTCACAAAACACCTTAATCCGAGGAATCAGTATTCATAGATCAACATGTTTATAAGTCATCAAACTTCATGATGAAAATTATAGAACCGGAAATGTCAGCGAAAGAAAAAATAAATAAAGTAATGCTTTTGTTAAACTAACACTTAATCTTAAACATCGAGCACATTCAACATTTTAAAGAAATATGAAACGCAGTATCATAGTTGTCATTCGAGCCATTTATTCCAACACGTTTATTCACATAGTAGTAAAATAATCCCTCATAAACACACACATAAGTTATAATTTAAAACGACTGCGTTTCAAAACGCCCAGACACTCGCGTCATTGAATTGAATGATGTAATAAAGTGACTATGTCAGCAGGCAAGCGCGTGCAGTTTGACGACTTGTTTTGCATTCAGTGAAACCATTAATAGAAACGCTGTGTTTGATTGATAACTTACGGCTATTATTCTTATGCAGTATATTTATTTGAAATATATATATATGTTCAAATTTAAGAACAAATGAATGAGGAGGTTGATACATTTAAACAGGTTAAATCGTTTAAATTCTTAACGGCATTAGAGCTTTAACCGAAAACGAAAGGCCAAAAGTAGTCCGCTATGTAAATGTAGGAGAAAGATAAAGGCTAGTAGGCATTTAAAGCACACGTTTATCCCACACCCCGCTCAATAATTTAGCAGCTCAAGGATAAAATAGAATCACATTGCGTTTCATCGAACGCTTTTTAACTTTTTGAAACTCCTAAATATTCGTACGGTGTCCGCGAAACCTTGCTTAAGTTATAAGTAAACAATAACTTTTACATGTATAAATCCAACAAATCATGCAGTACATTAAAACAATATTTGTTTCACAGCGTTTAATTGACTATCCTTGTTTGAGATATGCTTTTATCGTTTCCACAAAAAAAATAACCATGCTTTTCAAAAACAATTATTTATATCTGCACATAATATATTCCAAGCTTTGCATCGCCGCTTGCATATTGCCATTTTATTTGACGGATAATTAGTTTTAGGATTATTGCTTACCTTTAACAAGCTTATCGCTAATGCGGTTCTGAAACGTCGGTGATATAAAATCGGTTAACATATATCGCTTTGCCCTCGTTCAAAGGGAAAAATGGATGTTCCCACCATTATTGTGTAGGGTTTCATATCAATCGCAATCGTGTTTAAATCTATGTTCATTGTAATATGATTTGTATTTGTATTAATTTTTATTGAAATACTTACATTACGCTGTAATGCTGTGTTAATTCAAAATGCAGCGATTGTAATTCATATTCGGTATAAACAACTTGAAAAATATAGTGTCGGTATCCTGAAGGGGAAACAGGACTCGAGACCATTCAAAAAAGCCTAAGGCTTTCGATGCAATCCTGCTTAAAAAAAATAGGTTTAAACTAAACATATTACAGCTTAAATGTCCCTTTGAATAAGTTCTAACTGGTATTTGCTCCACATATTCTTGTCAATTTTCACTTCAAAAACGGTTATAGTTTTTTCAGACAATCAAGTTAATAATATTGTGCCAAAGCAGTATTAGTTCCATATTGTGTAATGCAATGTAATGGTGTAGAATAGTACGTTCGCAGTGTATGATCGCCGTTTCTGCATTTGTTCTCGCATGACATTTGTATAATGGCATCAGTCATGGACCTCAATAAGAACAAGGGACTGACGACCATTCAACAATCATTTTACTTTTATTTCATACGTATGCAACCTTTTTTTAACATATTCGAATCGGGATACAGTGCTCGCAATACTTTAGCACAAACTGTGACCATTGTTCGTGTTCATGACCATACTTCATTCTATCTTTCACGTCCTCAGATACATCTTGTGTATGTTTGTTTTCAATATAACCTGGTCATAATGCGCCTGTTGTTCCTTTAGCTCCCCCACGCTCAAGGCTTTGTGGCACGTACGAAAGGCAGGTACAAAAGGTTTGGACTTGTAACTCCAACAATTAATGTCACCCATATCCTTTCCCTCTCCATGACATAATTGCTTATCATCCACACACAGTTTCAAAGGATTTTGCCATAACACGTTGGATATTGTTTCCATATGTTTTTCGCATAAACGTGTATACACTGGTTGATTTTAGTGTCTGAGTAATTTGTTGGTAGCTTACATAGTAAAAATGCAGTATCGGTTCTTGAGGGTAAATTCGTCATCTTAAACCTGTTCAAATATTTTTAGAGTATACATACTTCGAACTGATTTGCTGTGTAATAATCGGTATCCAAATTGCCAAGACATTGAAGTTTCATTCCGATGCCACATTCGTCTTGTGTTATAAGTTGAAAACCATAACTCAATGACATTAAATAGAAGGTAACATTTGTGTTGCATTGGCATTTTGCCTTCGTAAATCAAACTGTTGCATTTCAAGTACCAGTTCGTTTTTTTTCTATAATAAACTTGACAAGATATTTCGAATTAAAAAATATAATTTTCAAAAAAAGAAGTCGATAGCCAGGCAAGTCAGGATTGATGTCAGGAATTTTTCCTCCGATTATCTTCAATAGTGTATCAACTATCATTAAAAAATAAATGTAACAGTTACGTCTTTGACGGAACAGGAATCGTCATAGGAAGATATCATAAACGAGTAATTATGTGGCCCACTTTCATATTTACTTAAAGAGCGTTTCCGTATCTAATACGTTTTCGAATGTCTTTAGGTGATATTAAGCATAACTGATCAGTCAAGATAAGTTAAACGGGCGGTGTGTGTTCAGATAAATCTCCACGAGTTTCGTTCAATCATGTACTCCCTCTTTTGAATTAAATTAATCGCCCTTCCAGTTTCGGTAATAAATAATAAGCAATGTTTCTATTTATTTGCAATGCTCATGCGGAGAGGATCAATGCACATTCGTGATAAGTTTATTTAAAAGGTGTGTGGTAAAAATATACCATGATGAAGAGCATGCACATCATTTGATCATACGTTCATATCTACCGGACACAAAGGTGCCTGATATAATTTTAATATCAGGTTTTTAAGGGTTTATATCAGTCAATGTTTGGAGGTAAGGCATATAATTAAAACGTATTATATACATGTTAAGTTCAAGTACTCATGACGTCATTATTAACATGTTAAACGCAATACTACATACAACATATTCCTTCCCGACAAAAAATGCATTGTTGTAGCGATTATGTTTATTATTTCTTTAAAAATGGGGGCGTAGATGTATGATGAACAGAAAAACAGATAACTGCCCAACGGTTTTGATATATGTCAGGTTCGGAACGAATAAAGAAACGGATCGTCAAGCCTCGCGGTTATTTTCTTTTAAGTCCCTCCTGATATATAACAAAACGATAGGGAAGTAGCCTGTTATTCTGTATAAAACAAAGCAATCTTAATAAATACTTTTTAGTCAATAAAGCGACAAGATTTACATGTACAGTTAAAAACATTGCTTTCATTTATTTACGGTTGATTATGAAGTAATGCCCTAACATACACTGTCAGGTTTACGTAAAAAATAACAAATTTAACATGTGTTTACGATCTTATTCCTAGTTCTTCCCATATGTATGGTATTTTTGAGTAAATATGTTTATGTCTTAGTACCGAAATTCAAGCGGTATTTATAACACGGCTACTATTGGCATACAAGCAGTATACTATCGGATATATCAGTCTTATTTGACCTTACGATTGACATACGCATATATTATAATTTAGATTTGGTAAGAATATAATGTGGTGTTTCTTTATGCCCTGGAACAATAAACTAGTTTTACAGTTTTGTTATTATAACACGAAACAAAAAATATAAAAGTTAAAATGTTTGTTATTTGTATGTTTACGTATATCATTTATAATAAAAACATATTTTTTATATTATTTCCGCCAATATGTTCCAAAGAAGAATATAGAATCAATTCAAGAAAGTGAACAAGGTCGAGTATTATCTACTAGAACCCAAACTTTATACTGAAATATGAAAGAATTTTCAGTTCGCTGGGAAGCTGATCTTTGCGGGGGTTGTGAAAAGGCGTCTCTTATTAAGTGATTCACCTTTACATTAAACAGCTTTGTCATTTAATGATCAGTCACCCTTGGGGGTGTTCTGATTTCCTGCGCACTTGTTAGTTTTAAGCACGAAGAAATTCATGCAAAAGTATAAACGTAACAATCGTCAAGCACATGAAACATAAATCGTTTGAAAAAAGTATTGTCATAATGTTCAATGTCTAAGCGTTTTGATTGGTTTTATTTGAAAATATTTTATAATGTTGTTGTGTTTCTACGAATTTCAATAATACGAAGGTCTCCATAGCTCAATGAATCGACACACATTCATATATACATTACATATTAATTGTAAACGACACGCTGTCTTCGAGAAAAAGTTCTCAAACATAATTTAATAGGTAATAACATATGTATTATTTTATGTGTGCCACATTAATCGTACAATTCCAAAATATGATTTTCTAAATATATCTGTTTTACCAGTGCATCCATCATTAGGGACCAGATATTACAAAAGGTATTTTAATTGTTACCTGTTGATATAGGTAAAATCACTTGATTTTATTTCCCTTTAATGAATGAAAACCTTTGTCGTTTAAAGGTAGTAAATAATGTGTATTATCGAAATTATAATTTATGTATTGTAATATTATAATTTTATATTAAATACAAGAAGATCCCACGAACAACTTTTAACCATAACATGGCATTGTTTCAATAGCGTTCAGTAATTAGTGAGATTACATTGGAAACGTAACGCGCCTGTTAACATATATTAAAATTGCAATTGCGTTTTTCTGTGCATTATTTATTATTGTATCGGTAAATCAGCATGTTCACGTAAGTATGAGCGAAAATATTGTCTTATTTTTGATTCGCCAATTGCCTTGAAAGAAGTTACAATAACATATGTATAAGTTGTTAAACTGTCTCTTCTGATCTGATATGTTCTTGAATATTTCCGTTTTGTAGCCTTTACGTACATAGTAATGTGTAGTCTAAGCACATGATATCTTTGGGGAATGTTCTCCTTCCTGTAAATTCCCTACGTGACTGTGTTTGTCTCTGATGATGTTCTGTTTCATGTGTGAGTAATGACATTGTTTTGCAAAGCTTACAGCAACGGGTTTCGAAAAACACAGATCCTTTGAATACGTGCGATCATTCTGGCAAGTCTACCTGTGAAATTCAAATACCTGCGACTGTGTGTCTACGAACTCTGTCAGTGACCATATTATAAAACAATTCTGGTTTGTTCATGCATGAATAATACATGACACGTGTTACACCGCTTTGACCTAAATGTACCGATCTTAGTTTGTGAAACATGAGGTTCCTATTTAATCAACCTAAACATCAAGCAAATAAGGTGTGCAGGACAAGTTTGTTTTATGTAATACTACATAATTATTATGTACTTGTTAAATGTCTTTTGCCATTAACATATGCCAAGAATATGTCATTTGACGAATGATAGTATGCTTAAATATATAATAATTTCATCGGGTAGTGGGTCTTGTCAGAGATTATGTCATTTAAGTTGTATTGGCATGCATGTTTTGGCTGTGTTTCCAAGTGTTATCGTCGAACTGTAAAAATGGTATTAGCAAAGAACCCATATATATGTCGTAAAAGGAAAGTACATAACGAACTCACACCTATCATTTAAGTCAAGGACACCTAGTCCAGTCGATTTGTGTGAAAATTGTTCAGAAAATGATAAAAGCATGAAACTTTGCAGAAATGAAGTTAAGGTTATAACAANTTATTAACAGATAGTGTACAATGCCATTTGGCGTGCATCATCTTCTTATCCATATATATATACTCATACCAAGTTTCAATGAAATCCGCAAAAGCACTTCCAAGATATGGCTCCTGACACAAAAGTGCCTATAGAAAAAAGCATTTTTTCAAGATACAAAGGGGCATAACTCCGTTATTAACAGATGGTGTACAATGCCATTTTGCGTGCATCATCGTCTTATCCATATATATATATACTCATACCACGTTTCAATGAAATCCGCCAAAGCACTTCCAAGATATGGCTCCGGACACAAAAGTGCCGGACGGACGGACAGCCGGACGGACAACGCCAAAACAATATCCCTCCGCCTCTGGCGGGGGTTAATGAACGGTGTCTAACACTGAATATGCCCCTTACTAAATGGGATGTCTAACCACGCATCCACAGAACAAATCTTTGCAACCATATACTATATTAATGATTTAACAAGGGGATGACTATTGTTGGATACCCACGACTTATCATTTCATATAACGTCAACATGGGAGAAATTAAATCTGCTTATGTCTGTTGTTCAAAGTATTGAAACAAATTGCAAAAGAAAAATGTTTCAGGACAAATAAAGAGATCGATAAAAGCAGATGATCACACGAAAAGAAGGTATATTGTGTTTCTTAAGTTAGATTATAAAGCCTACATGTTTTTCGCTCGGTCTTTCGGTCAATCCGTCGGTGTCTACCAAAACTCCTACACGCTTTACGGATAAACATCAGTCTTTGCTAAAATGCTCACTTCAACGAAGTATTGTGCAAAACCCACGCCGCGGTTTTTAACTCAAGAAGATATATATGTATTAATTATATACCCTTTGGAATATTGTCTTCAAACTTCGCTCAAATATGCAGAACCTATGCCGCTTTTGTTCAAGGATCAAGGGCTGTGGCACACTTGAAGATAAATAACAAATTTTACCGTGGCTGCTCTTTTATACACCTTGGGTGATTTTTCTCATACTTGATAATGTCCATGCTGGGTTCATTGCATGCAAATTTGAAAGAAAATGATTGACGTGATGGTGTACAAACATGTTGAAACAATACACAAACTATTTAACGCATACTCTCAAGAGATCAACTCAAAACTGCCCTTCTTGAAGCAAAGGCAGGGGGAAATGGTAGTTGAAATAATAGCATGAAAAATGGAAACAAAGTGTGTATTTAGGACATGGGCATTTAAGATACCTTCACCTCGTGCGGCTGTAAAATGTGTGTTTTGATGCATGGAAAGCCCGCGGGGATCACGTCAATTCTGATTTCGGCCTTAATTGTTTAGATGTACACATGGCTGCCGGTTATGTCCATCACTTCTTCTCTCTCTCTCGGTCCATCCTAATTCGTCACAGTTAAATAAATACCAAGAAATTTGCTTATTGAAGCTCAGTGCTTCAATCGAATCAATAATATTTACCGCAAAACAAAACTAAATCCTCGTTAGATGTGCTCTGATAACATAGATTGAACACGATATAAAATGCATTTTTTTATTTTTGTGTGGCGCAATAAATTCCAATTTTATTTCCCGCAACGTTATCTTATCACACGACACATGAACGATGAATTGGTACATGAACATGTGTTGAATATAATGTACCACAATTTAAAAAAAAAAAAGAGCATTTTGTATCGTGTTAAATTTATGTCACCAGAGCACATCTAACGTTGAAATTTTGGCTATTGCTATAAGAAACACTGATTATTTATACGTTACTTTATTTTAAGAAATATATAACGAATTTTTCGTTGATTTTTGAGAATGCATGTGTACAACATAGTATTTAAAAATAAGTAAAACACGTGCAATTTAAGGGAGAATAGAACTGAACTATTACAGATGCAACCACCGCAAGTAGCCTCCCCTTGTAAACAAATCGTTAATTTTTCATAACTGAATACACTTCCACTATGGAACACCGTTTTACAGTTCGATATGAATTTTTAAAAAATGTATTTGCTGTGTCATCGACTGCATATATTCACACGAATTACAGTCTGCTAAAAGATCACTACCTTGTATATATAGTTAAGAAATAATCGACGGGTAATCGTTGGTTATTGCGGTAATAACCAACGGTATGGAGTTCCGATGCGTAGGAATTATTTTTAGCGATAAAACAGAATGCCAGTCTAAAATAGACAGACCATGATGCAATAGCGGAAAATGCCATAATAAACAAGGAACCATTTTGGAAACAGCAGGAAATAATGAACCTTGAGGATATATCAATGTGCGTATACAACTGAGTAATGATGCATTGACTTGTTTCAAAATCAAACAACTTTTGAACTAACGAACGTAATATGCAGTATAATTGACTTTGTCTGTCACGTTCACTTGCCAGAGTTGTGAATGTTCAGGTTGATAGTGCTAGATGAAATGTTTCCAGTGAACATCTGAAGTGTACGACTTAGTTCTGGTATCCATAACTCTAAATGTCGCGTTTTATGATTTTTGACTGGCGCGACTTTAAGGTTATGGACCAACCCCATTAGCAAAGTCAACCAGAAATTCTTGAAAAGTTGACACTTAACTTACACCGGTCCAAAACAGCTTTTTTAACAGTTATTGACCGAAAATAAAAGCATATCACCATATAATGATTTATATACACATTTACCTAACTTTTGGTCAAATTTCGGTGAAAAACATGTCCATATTACTGCTTTATTCGGGAACAGTGAAAAAATCAACACCATGGAAGACATTTTGGAAATGAGACTCTCGTGAGATTTCACGGTCATGTGACTCAATCTATTTTTAGAAACAAAACATGCGCTCAGTTTGTTTACAAGCACAGATTTAAAGAAAATGGCATTTCCAGGAGTTTTACTTCACTGGTGACTGTTTTGTGAATCTAACAAGGAACAGTCACTAGTTTTTAGCAGTATCCTCATGTTTATTGCAAAACTCATTGATGCAAATGGAGAATTGGATTGATTTTAAGTGATAATACACTGGAAAATGAACATGCATCTGTCAACATGGAAAATGTGTAAGATGTCAGATTTTGACGGAGCAAGTGCCAACAGTTGGCAGATGTCAATCAAGACTTCCAGGACCTTGGCGAGCCCCTTATTAGTCTCATTTAGTCTGCAACCATGGAGCAGTGCAGAGCATGTGGATGCTCTTTGAAAAAAAGTGTTGCAAGTAAGCTTCATGGCCATGGGATGAACCTCAGGGTAGAAGAGGGAGTGAAGGAAATGTTTGATGTGGAACTAACACCGGGAAGAAATGTGTGTAGTGATTGTTTTAAAAAAATAAGTCAAGTGACTGCTCTGTCTCAAAAAGTAAAAAAATGACAAGATCAAATTGCTAACTCAGAAAAGGAAACTAACTAATTCTGGACTTTTTGAAAAGGATCAGTGTAACAATATGGAAGTCACCTGTATCATTTTCACCATCACCAGCAGCAAAAAGAATATGCTTTTCTCCAAAGAAAGCCAGTACACCCAAATAGCATGTAAAGGTAACATAATGTTATTTAATGTATTCCTTCTGTATATGCTTATGTAGAAACAATAGCTTGTACTGTTCCATTGAATACATTATTCTTTATAGAACCCTGGGTTCATTGGCTTCAAAACTGTAGCTTTAATTGGATACCGACTTTAATTACTTAATTCCATTTTAGTTTAATAAATGTATTTTTTGACAGTATATATACATATTTAAGAATATGAGTGAAAACTTGTTACTGTTACATGTAAGGATGACCTGTCTACAGTTACCCATATAGAAAACTAGTATTATAAATAACTATAAGAAAATATAAAGACAATGTTAACATTTGATGAGAGACATTAAAATACCAATACCAGAACATTTTAAATACTAAGTCAATAATTCCAAAAGACCACCAAGTACAGGTTAGAAAAAAGTAAGTTATCAGCATAAATACCATTAAAATCTGTAGGATTAGTAAGGTTTCATAACATTTTTGTAAAATGAAGTTGTAAAATCAACCAAGCAAAAACATAGCCAGCAATCATCTAAAAAAACAAGGTGTTAACCTTTCAATTGAACAGCTCTTTATTCGTGAGACACCAGATATGCTAAGCAATGTATTTAAGTACCAATAAATAGCTTTAACTTTAAACAATTTTTGCTCTGAATAGAAACCTACTGCCTTGATTGAGACCATAGCTCGTCAGGTGACTAACACAAACTATGATGCTGCCTTGAGAACAATGATGAAAGGCTCCAAGAAGGCTTCTGCAGAGATAAAAAAGTCATACGTCTGCTTGTCCAGGATAAAGTCAGGGCATTCTCGAAAACACTGTCATCTCTAAGACAGGTTTTGACATGAGAGAGCATTGAGAAGTTCAGTTAGACAACTTTTCTCAATGAAATCGATTCAGGGCTTCCTCTTCTGTCATCTGTGTTGCGGTCTGCGGTAACCACTAGACGAACAAAAGACAAGATATCAAGGTCCTTACATTCCTTCAATATGCTACATAATGCTCAATTTACTTAAAACCTACTTAAACATTCTGATATGAAGTTATATAGGAGTTTATGCAATTTTACAGAAACTTAATCTTAAATGAACTGAAGCAGTTGTTGTTCACAAGACTTGTCCAACAATTTATTTTATTATGAAATAATGCCATTTAATGTATATACATATCTAATCTTATTAATGACAGTTATTTTTGCAAAGTTTTTTGCTTTTATCTTTAAATAAACTTACAATGTTCTGGTGACAAGATTGGTCCTTTGGTACCAGTATTTGCACTTCTTGTGAGTATCGTCCTTCATAAAAGATTTCCAGCCAAGTTCAAGTTCCTGCAACAAATCTTATCCATACAGATGTTCCGATCAGGCTGTAACCACAAGGTAGGCAAAAACGTACTAATTTGAGTAAAACAATGTGTTTTACATTGCATGACGAACTTGCGTCATGGAACAAACAAGTGCTCTATCTGTTAAAATCTTGATTATAATTAAAATTTTAACTGATGACTGTTAATGAACTATTTTAGAATAATATGGCATTACGCAAGTTAAACATTTTAAAGATGCTTCCATAAGTTTGGACTTTGCATGAGTATCGATACAACATGACAACTTGTAGATCGTATAGGAAAAAGCTATGACAGCAAGATAAATGAGTGGAAACAGAACATAGAAGAGGTTTTTGCGATGGAAAAGGTGTAACCATCGATCACAAGCCTCAACATGTCATCTCTAGTGTAGACTTTAAGCCGCAAGCAGTAACGTCAGGCAAGAGTTAGATAGTGACTATTATAGGCTGTGGAAGTGCAAGTGGAGCATCTGTTCCGCCGCTTTTTGTTTTCTCTGGACAAAGGTTGAATCCTAACATTTTAAAAAGTAAAACTCCTGGAACTGATGCAGCCATGTCAGACAGCGTTTGGTCAAATTTTGACGTTTTCACTCGCTATCTTACTGAACACTTCATCAAATTTGTCCCAAGTAGAGAAACACATCCACTGATCCTTCTACTGGATGGGCACAGATCACACGTGTCTTAAACACTTGCAGAATGGGCGAAGAAGCAAAACATTTTTTTTGTTTATTCTGTCAGCTCATACGAGCCACTAATGCCAACCACTAGATGTTGCGTGTTATGGTCCCTTCCAGAAGATGTACACCGCACAATGTCATCAGGGAAACCAGTGCAGCGATCACGCGTTACAACATTTGTGAAATCTCCTGCAAGGTCTATGCTAAGGCGTTAAATGTTACTATCCTGCAAAGCGGTTTCACGCGAACTGGAATATATCCTGTCGACAGAAATGCTGTGCCAAAAACTAGCCTCATTCCAGCACCAGTTTTGGAGCCACTGGAAAAAATTGAGCCCCCAGATGCTGGCATTTGCAGTCAGAGTACTGAATCAACTGTAGAAGGTGGATTCATTATTGAGGACGAGCTTGATTTAGTTGACCACATCGAACATAATCTGAAATCTGTCAAACAGCCCAACAGCAGTGAAAAGAAACCTAGAAACACTTTAAGTAGACATGTTTCTGGAAAAGAACTTACAAGTGACTATGTTATGAAAGCTGTTCAAGAACATCAGGGGAGCCAAATTAAACCCATATCAAAGAAACTAAAGGCAAAGTCTAAGAAAGCTGCTCCAATGTCTAAAAAATCTTGTATGACTTCTGTGCTGAACAGAAATCCAGTGGCTGGGCCATCATGTGCAAACTTGGTCCACTCCAGCACTGAGTCTAAAGCCTCTGATGATGAAACTGACCCGTCTCAACCCTGTTGTGTTAGTAGGAAATTTCAGCCGAGTGAATTGGCACAGTGTGTTTTTCTCACATTCACAAAATTGGCACAGCGTGATGGCAAGAAGAACGGTCGTCCCTGCTTGCACTGGTGCCATCTGATCTACTATTCAGAAAGNGGGGGGGGTACATTCCTGTGCCCTCATTGTATTCCGGAGGAATAATGAAAAAATCCAGACAAATAAACTTTTAGTGTTTTAAAAAGTGTTTCTACAATATGTTATTATAAACACTGGACAATATTTGCCTAATTGGAACTACTTTTTTTTACCTTTACAAAGTTAACATTCATCCGAGATTTAACATTGTATTTAAAATTGCCGACACTGGACATGTGTTGTGTTGATATTGAATTGTAACAAGTGCATTTAATGGTGATTTCTGGGATTTTTGATGGAATTCAAAGTGAAATAGATTAATCTTGAAATGTGAGTAGATATTTTATTATTTATCCACTTTGCTGTAGTCCTCAACTGCGATTGTTTGCTTGACATCGCGAATCACGGTTCAGTGAGGGTACTCTTTTTGGAAAAGGGGCGTGTTACAAAGGCACACTTACTCAAATAAAGAATGTCTTCGGACATAAAAATGTGTAAAAAAGCTTCAGACTGTATGAACCATTTGACCAACTTTATGGACTTTGTAACAGAAGGATACATCCTTTTATTAGCAGCGCAGCACAACTTCGTCAAAATGAGAATTTTAGCGAACAGCTTAAATCTTTGGAAGATGTGTCACAGTTGGCCAGGGAAATTATTTAATTCATATAGCCAAACACCAATGAATACATGGCTGCCGTTGACGATGACAAGAAGTATACATGCATATGTAATGAAGAGGTTGGTGAGTGAAGTCAGAATTGACTGTAAAAAAAGAGAAATAATTCAGTTTAACTATAATAGCTTACTTTGTGTAATATACCAATATTCACTTTGCATCACAGTTTTTATAAGCCAAATGAATAAGCAGTTTTCATTCTCAAAACAGGAGGTGCAGAATGGATAGAATGTTCAAGTATCATGCATTGCCCAACTAGATGGTTCCACAAGGACTGTGTTGGCGTGCCGGATGGTGCAGAAGATGGTGACTGGTTGTGCTCCCCAGAATGTCAAGCCCGGGGCCTAATTGCATATTGCTGTGGCAAGCAGTTGGAGAGCACATGGGTACGGTGCTCATCAGGGGCTGACTGTGTACGTAGCGAGTGGTTTCACACAGTCTGTGTGGGGACAAACGATACTTCTGGTTAGTGTCATAATTAATGATTTGCATAAAATATATCATTTATCATTTTAAGGTTATTAACTTTAAATACTAATGTCTGTTAATCTTTCAATTATGATTTTTTTTCAGGCAGATGGCATTGTTCTGAAGTCTGTATGTCAGGCAAGGACATTGGTCACAAACAGGGATATGCAATGAGTGTCCTGTGGCGTGGCCTCATGCACATGGCAGAAATGGATGCGGAGAGGGAAAACGAAGGGGGAAGCCATGATTAGCTTTTGGCGACTGAATATGCTGGAGTTTTGGGAACATGGCCACTACAAAAACCGGACACTGGCCTTTAGACTTTTGGCCTGTACGATGATATTTTTAAGAAACCAATATAAAATTCATGTTCTGAATTTCTAAACAAAATTTCATTCATTTAAATCATTAAAATGCATACACATATTTTAACAGAAAAGTTGATAAAGTGTAATTATAGCTTTTATATCTATTATGTTATTATTTTGCATATTTGTATGTGTCCGGAGATACAACAATCCGAAGTAATGTATACTTTGTATTCATACAGTTGTTAATGGTTGAATGCCCAAGCGGATATCAGAAAACCTGATATGGAACAGTACAACCAATTTGCGAAGGGAACCTGGATGTAATGTATCTTTGGACCTGCTGAATGAGTTCATGAACAATGAATTCAAAAGTATGTATTTTTTGTTGCTTTGTTGTTGTCCTTCAAGATGGAAAATGTAACCACAAGAAAGATTGAGATAAGTACTTGTCTTTCTTGGAATTTAAGTATGCTTACAAAACACTGGGGTTGAACTATTTCTGTTTATTAATTTGTAAGCATTAATTGTCCAATCTTCACAAAAAGCATTCGTTTGTTTTTATACATACACAATATTCATTTAATGTAAGTACACAATAATCATATGAAACAACAATTAAATTTTGATTTACATTTACACACCTGGGTTCATCTACAGTGAAATTAAATTTTATACCTAATTAGGAAACAAACAAGTATGTCTTGCTAATGTGAACACAAAATCAGCTGGAAAAAAAACTTTATGAAAAGAAACTTTGATTATGTTAAATTTTGCTGAATACATATGTACTTTGAGAATAAAATATTTTATGTTGTTTTCTCATTTCTATGCATACAGTTACTTTATCTTTCTACAGCAGCCTTAAATGTCTGTTTTAACTTTTGTTCCAGCCAATCTGAAACGGGTCAAAGGCCAGTACACTGATTCTGCAGTTCAGCGCTGCAGTCTGATTTGCGGAACCATTGGGAAAGGTTTAGAAGAAAAAATCATGAGCCAGGTGATGGACAAATACATTGGTCGATCGAAACGTGTACATGCAACGCACTCACATGACTTAAAGAAGTTTGTGAAATTATATAAAGGTGAACGCCTTTCCAATGCCTGCCCGGAAGACATCACAGTTCTTATGAACATTTTGTTCACAGTATTCCACTGAGAACACCTTCAAAACTTATGGACAGATTCATAAAATATTGTGTTAAACTTGACACGGAAAGGTTGCTGTGCAAAAAAATCAGAATATTTGATCATAATACACTAAAGTAGCACTGAAGTTGTTGAATAAGTGACTTACATGCACTAAATATTTCTAAATTACAACTTTGAAAGTATTTGCACATATTTAAGGAAAATAAATAACCAATTGCTTCTTATAAAATTAAAAATTTTGTCTATTTTTATTTTTTTCAGTAGGACATTTCACCATGACAATTAAATAATATACTTACCTGAATGTTTAGCTTAGATTTACTGACGGCGGCACTGCTCACTTTTCTTGATATGAGTTTAAACTTCACAAAATCTGAGAAAATCTTGTACAATGCACAGGTTCATGTACATGTCAGCATATATTAAAGGCAGCATAATGTCCATATCACATTTTGTATTTAAGTACTTGATAATGGCCATGATTTATTGCAAAAATGGCCTTAACATATACAGCCACATGTAGGTTGTGTTTTCTAATCCTCATTAGCTACTGAGTGAGTATTGTTCAAACTTTCACAGTTGAATGGCCTAAATGTAAAGATGGTCATATAAAACATTTGAGATAAGTTGCTTGTTTGATAGCAAATATACAAAAGTGAAACTCCATTTGCCCCAGCAGTATAGCTCTCCAATTGTCCACCATGCTTTCATTGACTGATGGATTTATGCGTGTCCAAACGTTAAATAAAATTGATAACATGAACATTTCTTCTGGCANAATGGACTTAGTAATTTTTCTCTAAATGAAAATATTGAATTAGTGATTTTGTTTGTTTTTCACTAACTGGAAATGTTAAGTTAGTGAATTTAGTTTAGTTCTTTTAACTAAGTGAGATTATTAACTAAATGATTACTAAGTAAAAGGGACTTAGTAATTTTTCTCTAAATGAAAATATTGAATTAGTGATTTTGTTTGTGTTTCACTAGCTGGAGATGTTAAGTTAGTGAATTTTGTTTAGTTCTTTTAACTAAGTGAGATTATTAACTTAGTGATTACTAAGGCAAAGGGACTTAGTATTTTTTTTTCTCTAAGTGGAAATTTGAGTTAGTGGTTTAACAAAGAATAGGACTTAGTGAATTTGTGCAACAACAAGTTAGTGTTTTAATAAGTGATGAGTGAACATAGTGAATTTATTAAATGACAAATCTCAGCTAGTCTTTTAATCAAAGTGACTTCGTGTGTTGTGATTTATGCAAGTTATAAGTGATTAATCAAAGTCGAAGAAATGGATTTAAACTGTTTGTTTTCTTAAAGCGTCTAACATTAGACGTAAGTGAATAATACTATGAAAGTGAGCTCTGAATTATTTGTATAGTGAAAGTGAAGTTTGTGAGTGAATTTAATTATAGTGATGATGGGTGTTTGTTTACCCTAGTGTTTTATACAGGCATTTGCCTCATACTGAACACAAACCGTTGAACGAGTTTAGACAAGAAAGTGTATAATTGTTTTCGAAACTTTGTTTTAACTATGATTAACTTTTGAACGTCTATGAACTGTATTTCTATATGAATTGTTTGTATTGTTTGCATTATTGCGTATAAATGATGAATGTGTGGAAAGAATAAAAATAGTTTAGTCACATTGTTGTTGATTTTTCTTGTGCCTCAAGCTAGGCTCAGACGAGCCCCAGTAGCTTTCCCTGTCACAGTATGTGATAAATAAATTATAACTTAAATTATTAATTTCATTAAATTTGATAGCCGGCATGACGGGTGAAACGCTTCAGAACTGCTCACAAAACTGTAGGAATTGGTTTACGCAAGTTGTTCCAGATATTTCCCACGAATATGTGGCATGAAGACAATCCACATCATACTCGTCGTACACATACGAAACCAACTATATATATGTATATTAATGTCGACAGCTTAGTCAAATAAGACGTATGTATCCGATAGTGTGTCCCTTAACATGCCATAAGTATCTGTGTTATAGTTATAGCTGTAATTCCCAGACAATGTTAGAAACACATTTGCACAGAAATAGTTAACAAATATCAAGTGCTTAGAAATGCATCGTGAACATTTGTTAAATTTGTCCTTTGTTATTTGTTACGTCAAGCTGTGAGTGTATGTTATGCATTACTATTCAGCTTTCAAATTGGCAAAATGAAAATCCATATTTCTGTGAATTTCTGCTGTAAAACTGTACAATTTGTTGATTAATAAATATTGATCAAAAATGCCCTGTTTTCAGTATGTGCATGCTCTTTATTATCGTATTTTACCAATAGCATGTGCACATTACTAACTGCGAATACGCATCGATTCCCACATGTGCTATATTAAAAAAATAATTGTTCATTTGTAAGGACAATGCCTTCTCTTATGACGGGGTATTTATTTCGTTTAGACGTTATATTTAACATTTTCACCGATATAATATCAAGTGTTATCCGTAACGCAGACAGTGAGTATTTTATAGTTTGAGTTCCCATTGCTTAAATTGTGATACATTTGAGAAAATTGCACATATTTTATAACTAAAACGTCAAGTTTTCAAACGAATGTTAATTACTAAATCACCCAGCAACAAGTGTTTGAAAACAGTAAACTGCAAAATGTATATAAGCGTCATTTTTATAAAGACGGTTGTATCTCCAACAGACACCACCACCAGGCATCCTCTGTGAGCGGATATTATTCCTCTAGTACATTCATTCAGTAGCTTAAGCCCGCGACTTATTTATAAAATATTCCATCATTATATCGTACTTGAATTCATCGTCAACATATAACAACATATTATACAATGTCAAATTATAATAAACTTTCTTTTATAATAATAATAATATAATAATATATACACTTGGGATTAGAAGAAGTTTGTCAAACATTGATTAAAAAATAAAAAATAACTTCAAAGAGTACTATAGAAGTTGACAACGCTCGCGAGCTAATCTTCTTTTATCGCCATTGTATATTTGACTGGATTAAAGTATGAAATGTCCATATTGTATCAATCAATCAGTAAATTAGGTTGTATTCAGTTATGGGTTAAGTATTTCAATGTACGCAATAGAACATGGTTGCACAATTAACTCATTTTCTTTATGCTATAGGTTATAACGGTCATATATATTAAAAACAACAGATAAGATTACGAACAATGTTATTGACCGGTATTAACCAGTATTGCCTACCTTGAAAGTATTGCCCGTGACTGGAAAACCCGGACGCATGGGAAAATGAAACATAGATTATCCCATTGTGTGTCATGTATTTACATTTAGGATCATATAGACTAAAATGGATAACATATTGCAATACTATATGGTTAACTTGATTGTGTCCTTATTAAACATTTCTACTCAAAATATTGTAAAGACTTCTTAACAGTGTTACAATATAAATAGCACTTGGTTATATTGAAGCACTGGAACCCACACATTGATTGAACTGTCTCTGTTTATCAAAGCATTATTGATACATTTCAGTTTACATAGTAATGGACGAACATCGTTTCTTTCATAAATTGTAACTCATTTACCTGCGGTCATAATTATAGTGCGAGTTCTTGAACAAGTATACGTCCAGATATGACTATCATAAATAGCAGGACACGTGTTCTCCTGACGAAAGCTATACAAAAAACGCACCTCCGGGTTCAGAATGCATTAAAGTGTCCATGAAAAACATGTCAGCATCTTAACCCAGCTATGCCTAGCGTCTAGAAAAAAGGCCTTGGCAAACAGCGTAGACCCAGATGTTGCTTAAAGGAATTTCTGTAAGAAATATTCTCAATATAGAAATAAATATACTAGACATCCCTAATTTTGGAAACAAATTGATCCAATTTAGAAGGATGGGAGAGTCCACTAGGCATAAATGGGTTAACCTCAATAACTCATGGATAAGAGGCAGCAATGATGGTGATATCGTACGTAAGCGATCTAACATTAAGCATGTTGTCGATGCCCTTGTTGTAGCATTACGTTTATTGGGTTTGTCATTACTTACAGTTGGAACATCTAAGGAAAGTGAATCATGTATTGCTAAGTTAACACTTTTTTTAAATGTCAGCTCTTGAAGCTACATATTGTTGTTTTTGTTATTGTTTTTGTCGGGATCAGGAATAATCTACTTAGTAATCAAGACAGGACAAGAAAATATATTTGAAAAATAAAACACGATTCGAAAGAGTTCGTACATGCTTTGATTGAAATATTTCTACACTGTACATTTATTGTGTTACCTTACACGTTACATGGTCGCGGGGTTCTATTATAACTATTTGTTTGTTTTTATTAAAGTCACGAAGTTTCTTTTCGTCATGTTTATTTCAGTTTACGTCACAATTAGCAAATGTTAATGGGTCATTTTGGCAAGTATCATTATTTGCGGTAACCTTTATTGTTTTATATTTAGTAATCATGTTTGCGTGTGCGTGACAAGCGATATCATGAAAGCGTTCTTTATAAAGCTCAATTGTATATATTTGGCTTACAATGTCAAAAATTTATAATTTGGTATGAACTTTTTCAAATGAAAATCAGACAGCCACAATTGCCAGGAGGATGGTTCAGGTAATGTTAGTCCAATTGAAAGAGTTTTTTGTGCAGCAAAGAATATATTATCAAGTCATCTGAGCCCATGTACTAAATACATACTTCGTGCTGCTTGTCTGTATGTGTAGGTCAGGTTAATAAATTATGTTGCTTGATGATGGGAATTCTTTAATTCGGTACATCAACACCTCCATCGGTAATTCTTAACGATTTGAATAACGGATAAAAGACAAGACAAACATACGAAGAGATGAAATATAAATTTGCCATTGGATTTTAATCTTTATATGCACTTGTAATAAGATTTTCTGGCACTATACCAAGAAATGCGTTCAGAGAGAACCAGAAATTATGCATCACAATATATATATCACTTAATATGATGCGATGAAACGATAAAATTCCTAGAAACAGGTGTTGAGGCGAAACGGAACATGAATAGACGGAATGCCCGAGATATTCCTACAGTATAATGTATATAGCATACTTCATAATTCTCCGTTCATGCAGTATTTGTTTGTTATTTTTTAAAGCGTGCATATAAGTTCCAATAGAAGTAAATTATGAAAATGCAGCACGCGGTAACAACCTAAGTTTCACGGATGAAACGTCAGGTCAGTTATACAATAACGACAACGAAAATATAATTATGCATTAACAACATCTTCATCGGGTGAAAATTCCAACAAAGAGTTTACCGTTGTGATGCCAATCATCTTATCGACAATATATTATGTTCATTTTCATAAATAGTGACATATCTCGGTGTGGCTATTAACGTCCTGTGATTCTAATGTTGACACCACCTGTTTGATGTTAGATAACGACTAAGATGAATTATACGATGCCAAATAGTATGCCAAGAGTAAAAGCTGAACCTAGAATCAAGTAAAGTTATCATAATTGAAGTTGACGTCGCATGATACGGTGTTCGTCTGATACATAAATGTGGATCCAAAGGTTCATCAGGTGCCTTTCAAAAATGCGACCGGAACCACGTATTATAGAGTTTATTTCAACATACATTAGGCTTTGAGCACATGAGTACACACATATTACAACACAAGATATCCACACATGGTCAATGACGTACATAATTTTTAACAGAACCTAGATCAAAAACTTTATGCAACAAATGTTTATACTCTAAATCGTATTTTGTATTTTTATATTAAAGGGACATGTTCACACATTTTTTTGTTGCCATGTATTTTATACTTTGTATAACCATCCACGTGTTGATACAAAATATAACGATAACAAAAGAAATCACATTTTTTAATCGTTTCGCATCTGAGACGCTTTATAATTTATCGATTTCTAACGATGATTTTTCGTAAACGAAAGTGTAAGTTCAGTATAAGTCTTCGTCATTTTGTGTAGTTTCGTACATTGTTTATTTATTTCTTTAATCTGTGACAAAAAGTTGAAAAATTCTCGTTTTGATAATTTGTGAACAAGTCCCTTTAAGTAGATAAACAAATGAAAGTACATGGAGAGAAACTATTGATAATATAAGTCAGACCTCATTTTAAAGCCTTAAAAACGATATATTCTACACTATTGTTCACGTATGTATTCGGTAGCCATTATACTAATTCAGTTGTAATGGATGTGCTGCATGACATGTGTGTCAATCTGCAAACCGTCTTTGTCAAAGCCTTAACAATCGCTTAAGTTTGATGTTAAATTTGTTCAACTTATCTTCAAGTAAATACATGTTCACAAGCTATATACAACAATAACCATTACAATTTCGCTTTTCGTTAGTAATTGAAATCACATCATAATAGAACAATATTTGTAGGATATGGATACAAATGTAAAATCGTCAATTATAACTGTTAGTTTTATCCACAATATGGTCAACAATACGAATATAGTATTATTCAATTCTTAACGCAAACCATGCAAACTGTAAAGCTAGATTTTTTTCATATAGTCAATTAATCTCGGTTGACGCAGAGGCTATGAGTTTATTTCAACATATTTCAGACTGTGTTGATTAAACAATGATTACTACTTGTAGACAGAACCTGAGGAATGACTTAACTGTTGATTTGGAATTATAATGCAACGTGATGACATCTTTTGATAACTAGTGGTGGAGAATGTTTTTCTGAATACTATTTCCCGGTCATTGACCGTGTTTGTTCTAACAGATGACTATCGTACAGAAATACACGAAGCTATTTTTGTCAGTTTTGGCTAATATTTGTATAACGGACATTATTTTAGACAGGCATTGTAGTCATGTAAATAAATACTTTGACCCCCAAAAATTGATACAAAATGTATTTTAACTGATTCTGGTAGGGTAGAACTTACTTTATAACATATTAAAAGTTTACCAAAAATCGGACCTCCGGCAAGTAAGGCTTTTCAATATGGCCGCCAAAACCTATTTATGATCATAACTATGTACATATCCACTCACATTTGATGATTGTTGGTGTCTATACATAGGTATCGGGGGCAATGCACACAAAACAATTCTACAAAAGGTATTTTAACTGACCCTGGTAGGATAGAAGAAACTTTATAACATATTAAAGGTTTACCATAATCGGACCTCCGGAAAGTTAGGTTGTTCAAGTCAGCCACCAATACCTAGTCATGATCATAACTATACATATATAAACTCTAATGTAATTATTTTGGTGTCTATACATAGGTGTTGGGGGAAAAGAACACATTAATATCATCAGACATAGTGTAAATGTATTGTGTTACATAGAAATCCAACATGCCGTAAAAATTGTACATTTATGAGTTAAACGTTACGGCCATTTACTGTTCAGTACATACAATAATTTAATTTAAGAAGGAACTATTCTGTTCAAATATATGTTCAATAATTCAATAAAAAGGCTGAACACAATTACACAAATCAATAAATTGAAGGTATCTGTCCATAAAAACTAATTAAAAAAGAACAAGTCAAGATACGTTCTGATAGAAATCACATTTATATGAACTGTTACCTCGTTGCCATCATATACAGGATATTTTGGAAGCTTTCCGTTTCACAATCTTTTAATCAGTTATAATCACAACCCGTTTTCTTTGATATAAGAGGAAATACATGAACTAACCTATTAAATATATGAGTTTAGGATTCCGAATATTCATGATTTATGATTTTTATTTCGCAGAAAAAACATCCACAATTTCCTGTCATACCCGAGGCAGAGCATGACTTGCAGGTGATGATTATCTGAGTCATTATCTCACCTTACTGTCTCTCTATCATTTCTGGATTGATTAAATATTTTTAAAGTTTATTGAAACTACAAATGTAAATAAATGGAACACCAAATTGCATCAATCTTATAATCATTAAAGGTCTCGTATCTGTGACACACTACAATTTTAATTAAATACTGTATAAACAGAATTAACATACCGTTAGTCGGCATTACGTCTGCATGTTTTTAGAGATTTTGATGAGTTTACTTGAAGACCTCAGCAATGTTTGTGCATAAAAACTAAGATCTCTAGCTGACATGTAGACCAGCGTGTGGTTGCATTACGGTCTATTTGGGTCAAGCTTAATGTCATTGTTACTAAAACGATTTCGTTCGATAACTTTAGTTAATATGGAAGAATTGGGCTGACATTTTGTACAAAGGAAGGCTACATGCTAATCTATTTATGGACTGCAGTTCGGGCTAGTGTGTACAAGGTCAATGCTACCAAAAATGTTTTACGTGACAAGTCCATAGCATTCAATTTAAACTTGCGTGTTTACAACATTTCATTTGAAGCGTGAGTGTTACCGATTGTTTAGCAAAGGAGTATTTTTGGGTTTGCTTTTGTAACATGTTGCTAGCATTAACACAACAAACTCGCATTTAATACAAACCATTCTATACCTGCAATAATTGCATATTCAAGCGTTTTTGATTATCTTCCGATTGCTATTGAATTTGACGGAAATATAGTTAATGGTCATTATCTACTTTTAAAGAGCGGATGTAGCGTTTGGCAATTGCCTTTCTGATAATGAGATACCCATTTATATAATAAGTTCACATTATATATGATCCACGCATAATAAAGTTCTTTTCCCATCATTTGTTAGGTTTCATATTCATAGTGGATCGTGTTTAAATATATAACCACATTATTGAATCCTTTGTAGGTAGAAAATTGATGTAGAAATCCTGAACCATTTGAAACCGACGTGTTGTGATATAATGTCTTTACCGTTGTGGCATGGTCAATTGACACATCAGCTGCAATCGAAACGCAATTATGATATACGATATACATTAGTTTGTGTTTGACTTAGTATAACGTTCTTCATACTTACGCATTCTGATTCCGACGGTATACTATTTGAAATGTGCAAATTGCGGAAAAAAAATATGTTTCTCGAGATTTATTTTAAGGCGATATCGATTTGCACACGTATATTGGGATTCCTCGTCGACACATATATCAGGAGAGACAGAACTGGAACAGAGTCTTGTATTGCAATTTCTATTTTGGTACCATTGTTAATTTATCAGACAAGCAGTTTTTTTTTACCACAATGCATAAATCAACAAAATGAAACATATATGATGTAAAAACTCCTCTTGTTACTATAGACATTTAATTATATAAATGCAGGAGGGAAAACATTGCGTTGTGTTTATGAATATTGAGATAATGAGATTATGCAATGTGTACACTAGGCATCAAGGGATTCAATTAACAGAATAACGGTGCAACAGAGATCCAGGAGATTTAAAAGGCATGCTCGAGCAACAAGGGATTCAGTTAGCGGAATAACGCTGCTAAAGATATCCACGAGACTTTAAATACATGTTTACGTTAATAAGCGCCATACCGTAACAGAAAAGCTATCTCTCAGCTCGTATGGCAACTGCATATGTTTTTAACTGTGCCTCTTTTTTTTAGAACCATCATACGAATTTTATATTAGCAATAATTCGAACAATAAATGCATACAATAACCGTTGTCATAATTTAGACAAGGCATAAATCCGTTTTATTCTTTTTCGAATATGTCTTCCGTGGCCATACAATTATCATACTTAATAGTCTTTACATATTCTTTAAAGTAGTAACAATAAGCTTTTAATGTTTCGCTTGCAAGCAACAGTAAACATAGCGAAATATCTAGAAAGAAAATGTGTATTTTATCATTTAATCTTTACAGCATATATAACACAAGTACATAAATAAAGAAAACACAACCAACATGTTTTAGACTGCTAGTCAACACATGTCGCAACACGCTTATGATTAAGAATAGACATTTTAGTACTTGTATGTCTACATTGTTTTTGTTTAACTAAAATATATATGTCATAAACAGATTTTAGCGATATTTAAATCACTCATTTCATGATTCCTTCGAAGCAATACTATAAATTCATCTCTTTCAACGAAGTTTGTGGAAATGGAGACGTCTGCTGGAATAAGCCATAGAACTGTATGGCTCAAATGAAAGATATACGAGTGTGAAAATGTTTTGCATGTGGTACAAATTGTTTGTAAACAGGCACAATTCAAGGCTCTTACATGTATATTTTATCACTTACATAAATTGGAAATTTCTCTGCTGGTCTGGTTTAAACGAGATCAGTAATCTTAACATGCACGTATTAAATTGCATTAATGACGTATATCATATGTTACAAAATAGCTCGTGTCTGTTTAACCCACTCTTCATACGATAATTTAGTTACACTCGGTGAATGTATCAAACAACTAAAACTAAACTAATTTCAATATGCATGTTATAATTCCACAATGTTGACAAGCAAGATTTTCAGAATTGTTATAACATACCTTGTCAAAAGCAATATAATTATCATCAAAACATACGAAAGAATTAAAGCATTTTGATTATGATAGTATCTTATTAATTTCTAATAAAATTGATAGAGAATATGTTTTTTGTCATTAATGGGAGAAGTGACGTGTACAAGCTTTATTGGACATCAAACTCTGATATCAACTCCATGTACTTTTGTATAGTCTTCAGACGGTAGAGTCCTTTGTACGATTACTAAATAATAACGCTTTATAGGTTAATAAGCGTAATACTGATTTATTAATTATCTTTGTGTACTTGCATATTATAACCACTACGAAGACGAAGTACAGAGTAATGTTTTTATAACACGGCTTATTTAATAAGATAGAATGCAGGCGAACTTGTGCCACGGTATTATGTTTGTATTCCACTGTTTCCTATTTGGAAGAGAATAAGTCCTAATCAGTAGACATTATACCTTCGAAGCTCTATATTTGTATTGTTTAATTATCAAGTGTAACACATCTTATCTATTCAAACGATGGACATGCATTTTAAACATATAAACCCACATATTCCGATGTGTGTTTGCTTGATTAACGATTAAAAGTGTGTGTGTGTGTCAATCCGTGGTTTTCATTTAAAGAGAAAACCAAAATAATATTAATTCCTAGGCCAGGTTTATAACTGGGTCACATGAAGTCCAAATGTAGCCAGGTTAAACGATCTGCTCTATTTTTTTTAGCAAGGTGCTATTAGTTGCGCCTTTATTAATTATATGCCTTAATGTATACATATCGCAGTGTGTATTTTACCTTATTTATGTGTTACTGTCCGTTACGTCAAACGTATTTAAACAGGTTGAATTTGCAAATTTTTCGAATCTAAACAATTGTTTGTCCTTACCGGTGGTTTATAGAGACCTATAAGTGTTTTCAAACTGGTAATTAACTGTTTCAACAGTGACATGAACAGTGAAAATTATCTATACTTTTCAGTATTTAACCTAAATGACGAAATATTAGTTTTATTTAACGAAACAAACGTTGTAAAGGATTTTATATAAGAAGACAATGTTGCTTTTGGTATGGTATATTATCAAACCACTCGTGATTATAGATAGTAAATAGTTTCACTCGTTGGTGCGCCACTCTTAAAAATATTAATTCCTTTGATCACTCGTCAATTAAAATTAACACTCTATCGACACCAACAAATATTCTCTTTTAAACACACTCAAAAAGGAGTTTCTGTATGTTTGAGACCAATTCAAGAGGTGATAACTAATGCATGTATTAACGTATGTTCTGATTAGTGCTGTAGGGAATGCTTTGACATTGTTTTACCATTTGTCTGGTCAAAAAATAATCCGCTCATCCAAAAGTGATCCAAAAGTGATAACAATGACAAAAAGTAACAAAGCATTCATGCCTGGTTGAATCGTTATTGATATTTTATTTCTCGAGTTCTCATTAAGAGCCTTTTGCCAAGAGGCATTCTACATTTCTTAGAGTCTGGAAATATTAATTCGGATATTATCACGATGCATTGATATCTTGTATCGCATTCTAAAACACAGAATTACACAAAACATCTGCATTCTTTTTATCAACGTATTGTTGTTGCTTATGGTTTACCTACATCAGCTTCCCTTGCACAATAAAAATAGTTGACTACTCGCATACATCAAACGTTCAATTTGTTTCGTAGCTATTGACAAAATGCACCTTTAGTTTAGCAAAATACATCAACGATCAAACGCTTGATAAAGAAGGAAAATTAATGTTTTATTTGGATAATAAGTTGTATCTGATTAGACGTGCAATACCTCAGTACGTAACACCTGGAGGGTGGGGGAATTTGTACCGTGTCCATGCTTATTGGTAGTGAAGTGACGCGAATTGTTAATATAGGGATTTCGTAGTCTTAACGTTTTTGTTTTCATTCTTCACACGTCAATATCTGTGAGACTAGTAGTTGTAATTTTTTTATGGGTTATGAGATCAAAATGTGAACGACAAATTTGGATACGTATCAGGCAACTGGACAAACATGTGTATGATTAAATTATAATACGTCGAGTATATGTTGCTTGTATTATTGATCAAGTTTAAATACAAAACATGTTTTGTGGATAAACATTTGCAATTAAAGTTTATATAGACTAATTTCGATCTCACTATAGTCTTTCATAAGGCTATTCCAGGTTTGTAAAATAGATGTGTTTACAATACAATTTATTTGACTTTTTACATCAACTATCACATCTCTATGACTAAATGTACAAATCGCGTCTTGAGCAAAACCATACTTACATCATAGCTCAGATCATAATAGATCACGATAAACATCAACGATCGTAAGAGACTTTCATCTTTTGCCAATATTTCTTATCAACAAATCATAATTTGAAAGTAATTTCGTAATGTTTAGATTAGACGAAGCGAATTGAAAGCATTTCTCACAGATGTTCGATAACGTTAAATATCACTGGGCTAACTAGTATGTATTTCCTTGAGAAATAAACAATAACTTGGCACAATAAACGCTCAATGTCTATTGCAAATACGATTTGGGGATTCACATTTAAAAACAAAAACTCATAAAAATCGTACTGAATCGCTGGGACATATTTAGAGGCAACACAATCGTTTCGATTAATACTCTCATTCGCGTATGAGAATGCTGTACACAAAAGGGTGTGTAATTAAAAGCGTCTCGTCAATTTCTCGCGAGCTTTTGAATAAACTGTGTTACTTCCAATCCACTGCGGTTGCCAATACTTCTCTCTACCATAAAGTAATTTCAATCTGAGCAACGTTCAATCCCTTTCCAGCCATGCATACATTTATTGGCTGTTTTAAACATTCCTAAACGTACCTAATACACCACCGTTAATAAAACAATCACACTTTAGTAAAGAAGAAAGTAAATCGAACGTTTCAAATTGCTGGATGAAATACAGGTTGGATCGTTGAACTTTGTGCAATTTAAATAATGTAAAAAGCTAACTACCTGAAATGAAATGTCTTCCGGTATGTAAACAGGAAAACTCAAGCATATATGTTTTACAAAATACATAAATGAAGTTATCGACATAATATACATATTTTGAAGGCCGTTACATGTTTTGCAAATAACAAATGCAGCATTCACTGAGCATTACAATTGTGTTGTATCGGTACATTTAACACTTTTAGTTGCAGAAAGAAAATTTATTCTGGTTACATCTATGCTACTACAATAAATTATTAGAAAATCTCTGAATGTAAATCTACATATTAAGTTCGGTATACAGGTAACAGTGATGGTATCAAAAACAACTGCATATATAACGGTACTTCAAGCAAATTATCTAACGCCGAAATAAACTGGATAACTTTGTTGCGATAATATATTCATGATATATTGGACATTTGCCTTATTAACAATTTTATCAGGTATGAAAACAACCCACAGCCTTTGATTTTGAGAAGAAATACAATAATTCACCAATTCAATAAAGAATTTCTGGATTTCGTTTATTAGTGTTTCCTGTTTCGTCATTATTGTTGTTGATAGATGAAGATCATACATTGTTATTATCGTTTTATATAATCTTGTTTTTCATATTAAGATACTAAATAATTGAACAATATAAGGACAATGTGTTTTTGTATTTATATAGGTAAGACTAATCCTCAATAAAAGTATGCCGGATAATGCAATTGAATAAAAATACGTGTATAAGTACAACAAATATGTGAACAACATAAGTGTCCTATTATATTGGCACAAATACAAATACTTATCATGATGACATGCACTGGCTGTTTTGTGTTTTCCTTTTTATATAATTAAGTAATATTACAGACATGAACGATCTGAGTAGCTTCCGCACTGTCGGATGTTTGGATGCATGATCATGCTCGCGTCGTTTGCTTCAGCTTATGCGATAATAACAGTCGTTTTCTGGATAACGTTGATTTAAATAATATGTTACATTGTGCGTCCATTAAAGAAAGTCAACCTGCCTTGTTTATTAACCTTCTTGATATTCGTTTCAATTGATAGATGATCAATCAATTTGTATTTGTCTTTATTCTTGCATAATCGTTTCGCCATCTGAATAATATTATTTCTGACTGCAGTCAATTAAGAGTATTTTTGTGAATAGAAAGTATTGTCTAATTGTGTAATTAAATGGTTATATGACATCGCTTGTTTCAACCGTACTTGAACACGGCGTCAAGTCGTCGTTTTATTAAAGAAATCAGTAAAATATAAAATGTATTCGTGAAAATACCACATACATTTACAATGTAATATTTAAAACAAATCCAATTGCCCTTGAGTTCGTATAGTTCGTCTGTGTTATCTATGTTTTATACCAACTAAATCAGTTATTTTATCTCCTCATATACGTTTACAAAAATACGGTTCATATCATTAACGTCTTCATGTTTATGTCAACATATACATGACAAAGCAGCATGCATGAGAACATATATATTACACATACAACTATAACAGTAATACTGATTGTGTTTTCGATCTTAATCTAACGAACAAATATAATCAATACATCATAGTTAACAACGTTACTTCTGATACCAATTATATACACTTCCGTGTATTTTTTTCAGGAAATTAATTGTGTTGTGGAACTCGAAATTACAAATGCATACATTTATTCTGATCTATAGCTACGCTGTTACCATCTACTAACTATAATGACGTAATAACTCATGCGTCTATGCTCTGATGTACCAAAAGCTTGTTAACACATTTATTAAAGCGATGTTATCTTTATATTTTATTTCGGGGCCCCAATGAAATTTTGCTTAACTTTTCTAATTGTAAGATAAAAAAGGTACAGTCGAAGTAACATTAACGTTTGTAATATTTAGGTAGTTGCATTGGAACATGACATGCTTTATAAAACATCACATGAAAAATAGGTGACATTTGTAATAATAATTGAAATCGATTTTTATGTAGGAAAAGATTTAATTCAGGAGTAGTGGTAAGTACAATGTGTAGTTATAAGAAGACAACTGGTCAGCGCTTTTTCTTATTAGCCATGGAAGTATAATATTTATATGAAATCAGCTGAATACAGTTGCATGCATTCTCTTGCTTATTTTTCATATTTAAACGAAACGAGGTGTTTTGGTAAACCCACATAAACTCTTTTTCTTAGCATCATTGCTTTGCATCGGTATTTAAAGCCATCTCGCATTACCTTAAAGCGCAACTAACCAGTTTTCCTCATGTTGACTAACCACTAAATGAAATTCAGCCATAACATGCATAAAGTGTATAAGCAGGTGTCAGGTGATTGTTGTATTATCATTTGCGGTTCCTATGAAATTAGATAACACGGCGTACTGCTAGCAAAGTCTGTGGCTTCCCGAAAATCTGGAATGAAACATTATAAAATATTATGTATATTTTATATATATCTCACTTTGTTGTGCGTTTGTTTCGTTAACAAGATTGAATTTTTTATAAGCACTCAATATTTGTGTTATCCAGATTATTTTACTTTCAATACATGAAAGCAAGTCTCGTTGCCCAACAAGTGACCACAAAAGCTCGTCATCCGATATTTGAAACCAGCTTGAGATGGTCATCAATGATACGATTTTCGTTCTTGCTCCAGTCAATACGACAGTTTCGGGATGATTTTCAACTTAACTAATCAACTGATTCATTTATAAAACACCGACAGCGGAGATCTTATTTTATCTGGAATCGAATGTGTCAAAAGATGATTTCTGAAGCGTTCAAGTGCTTTTATCGCTGTTATCGGCACTTAAAAGTGGTTCTTGTTACCATATGTGGTTTCTTTAGTTTGTTGTTTGTTTAAGATTTAATACTTCGCGAGTCATCAAGCAGATATAAAAACAAAAACAATAAGTTCTCACAAAACATCTTTATCTTAGGAATTAGTATTCAAACATATATTATACGTATTAAAGGTTAAGAACTGAAATGAACAGAACTCAATGCGTGCAGTTTGACGATTCGTTTTGCTTTCATTTAAACCATTAATAGAAATTTGGTAATGAATTGATAACTTACGGCTATAATTCTTATTCGGTATATTTATTTGAAATGCATACATCCAATGTCTGTATATATTACAATTTAAGAAGAAATGAATGAGGAGGTTGATACATGTTATTAACGAGATAAAGCGTTTAAAGTCTTAACTGACTTGGTCCTTTAACCGGAAATGAAAGGCCAAAAAGTAGATCCCAATCTAAATGTAGGAGCACGATAAAGGCTAGAAGACATTTAAAGCACAAGTTTATCCGACACATAGAGTGTTCTATTATAAAATAAGTTATCTCAATGATAAAAAAGAATCACACTGCATTTCATGGAACGCTTTTTAACTTTTTGAAACTCCTTAATATTCGTACTGCGTGCGAGATATCTGAACTTACTTATAAGGAAACAATACCTTCTAAATGTATCAATCCAAACAAATCATGCATTACATTGAAACATAGCTTTAATTGTCTATCCTTGTTTTTGGAGACATGCTTTAATCATTTCCACAAAAACAATAACCATGCTTTTCAAAAGCAATTATTTATACCTGCACATATTCTATTCCAAGCATTTCATCGCCGCTTGCCAATTACCATTTTATTTGACGAATAATTATGTTTATGAGTATTGCTAACCTTTAATAGCATAATGATGATGCTTATTGCAAATGCAGTTCTAATACTTCGGTGCTATAAAATACGGTTAACATATATTGTGGAAGTACACAGCGATGTGTTTATAAGCATTGCGATTATGTTCTTGTGCAAGAAGTAGTTATTATTAGAATAATTTACAATGAGTCATATAAGCAACAGATTATGTTCAGAGAGTTAACGCTGGAGATTGTGAAGACATGCTTACATTTAACGGCGTCATGATGTTCCAGAAAAATATATCGTAACATTCATTGCGGTTGGATCTGTTTCCAAATGCATTCTGTTTATTTTAGAAATATCATCAGAGTAATATGTATTGCAATAGCACGAGCAGTAAATGCCTTTTACAATTCGTAAAACACCTCTTCTATTATGTACTACACAACACATTGATTGTATATGTCTGGTTAATGTGATCACAATGTGTTAATAGCAAATGTATCACATGTACTTATGCTGTTGTAGATGTTTAAGTTAACACAACGGAAACCTTGTAGTCAAATATACAAATGTGTTATTGTCTACAAAGTATCTGGGTCTGAAAATATAATTTGTTAATAAACGGGTAAATACAATTTCATGCTACTTTTCACTACATTTTGTCAAATCACGTTTTATTATCCTGAAATGTCAGTACGGGTTATATTATCGTGAAATATTATACAATAAGATAGGTGGATAAATGTAGATGACATTGTTTAAAGTATTTTAACAATTTAAATTATTTAAATGATTTCCCTTATAATTAGAAATGTGACTGCATATGATTGAAAGAAATTGAAGATGTGTGAGTCTGCTGCTGGAGTAACACTTTATGCATTCGACAGCATGATTATACGTCTGCAAACCAATATCGACGTCTGGTACAGGTTGTATATAAATATATAAACACACGATTTTCAGTAAATACAATCAGGCAACGTTTGCTTGTGTGCCCCACTCATATGAAGAAGTGCAGGCATATTGCTTTGCGTTTGCCCGTCGGTCAGTCGGTATGTGGAGAACGCTTCGAGAACGCTTTGACCGACAACCGTGCCAATTGGTATTATAAATTAATGGAAGCAATGGCAGACGCCTATAGAAGATCACATGGGCTTGTCATAGTATGTTTGTTTCCGCAAAATATATGTATAATGCTTTGACCTAAGATCACGAAAATTGATTAATTTTGAGAAAGTGACAGGGTCTTTTAACAGGGAATGTGTATCGATTCAATATTTGACACCGATTTGACCTGCGATCATGCAAATCGGTATAGTGGTTGCGACGAATTTGGATTTCAACATGTCAAAAAATAAGATCACGTGTGCTTGGAACAGACATTTCGTGTCCACACATTAAGGTAATTTGCCTTCGATAATGGTTATTGGTTTAGTTTCTACTTGGATGGAAAGTAAAACACATATTAAAAGTGAGGTAATCAGTTCAAAGGTCAAGTCACAAGGGCCGGTACTATGAAATTGGTTTCCGCACAATAGCGAGGGCATTATAAGGATCTTATATATGTTGATTTTCGTGTCAAGATATATAAGGTCAAGGTCAAAGGGACGACTTTATTGCAAGTCATACATCTCTTAAAACATGTTTGTGCTATTAAACGACTTACGTGAAATGCAAAGTTATAAGGTTTTCTGGTTTCATCATGGTCATTGTTCTTGCAAATATATTTATATATTACATAATTAAATTTCAAACTCATATTGAAAACTGTCTTGTTTTGTTTAACACACTTGTCGTTTTGTCATATATCATTAAACATAACGATACGTTCCTCGTCTAATTTGTGCCATCAAACACAAAGAAATACGATCATTTCAATACGTACATTGCAAACTAAGTTGCAAGTTCACCGTGTACAATTTATTTGACCAAAAAAGTGATACAATACATTTTCCCGAGAAATACAGTATATGCTCAATCCATGTGGAGTTCTAAAGCGTGCCCAACTTGGCATTATGTATTAAATTGAATTTAACGAAACTAGATTTGTACAAGTTAAAACGAGACAACTTAATATCTTAGATTTACTTCATGTAGACAGCGGTTAACGGTGAAGCCTGTAATCTCCGAAGTAAATTAGTACACCTCTTCAAGTCAGTGGTTTGATGTGGGTTAATATATATTTAATGAGTACTTATATACGAGAAAAACAACCATGCAGACGAAGTAACGAATAATGAGTTTATAATTTGGCAGAGCAACACAGTTCTGTTATGTTCTATCATGTGGTTCCCTAGTATAATTCATCAACATAATTTAAAAGAACAGCATGGCAGCGTGCAATTGATATTGTCTATATTATTTTGTTAATCCACTAATGTATAATAATAAGATAGTAAGTCCCCATTTCTTCATACTGTAGCCATAGAAGATATATTTTCGCCTAACTATGACAGGTTATGCCCCAATTAAAAAATATAATGTCATTTTTATGATCAAATGTATTCGTTTTATTACCATGTACTAGATACTTAGGTCTTATTCATTATTTGTTAATGTAATTATAAGACATACGTACCCAGATAATTAAAACACATGTTGTTATATGGAACCTTTACGATTGTATGGAAGGAGATGTTAGTACGTGAAAGCAATTCATGCAATTGGTATCAGTTAATAATTAAATAAATTAGCACATTTTGTCATCGCAAAAAAAACACACTGAATTAGGTGTAAGTCACGTACATAATTATCTACAACGTTTTGAGGCGATGATTTGTGTAGCAATGCCATAAAGTGACCGACAAGCACCAAACTTATGCCTCACATTTAATGCAGTTTGTGTATACTCATTGCAAGAATATGTTGCGTTTACATCTTTTGTGTATCGATACCGTTTCTGGCACTATAAACAAGCTGTAATTATGTCTGAGCAAGAAATAAGTTTCACGAATTGTTTCGGTTCTTCAGGTAAATTGCATGTTTTGCTGTAAAAAATGAATGTCACAATAAAACAGCGAGCAGGTTCACGACTTAGCTATTAACTTAGACATAACCGTTATCGATGTTAACGATGGGAAGCAATTCGAAAAATAAATAATTAGAACTCCCGCGTCTCCCGATGTGCGTTTGCTTTGCCAGCATTTAACTTTTCATTCTTATGTCGCTATTCGTTTTCTTTTATTCAAGAGAAAATCAACGTAATGAAATATGTATAAAACTTGATGATGAATACAACTAACCCTTCGGTCCACGTCAAATATTCATACAACATTATTGCATACATGGTGTATACTACAAAATATACCTCTCTGTATTTAACTCTTATGATTCGCAACGTTGCAATAAACGTTAGTATTATAAGAGTTACCATTCATCTCGTTGAACGATCTAAAATGCTCTGCAAGTGTACACCAAAAAAATAAAAAAATATGAAATTGTACGGACATTATTACTTCATGATAAGAGTATTGGCAACAGATGAAAGCATATTTGACCCTAATGTTTATCGTAATCTATTATGATGTAGTTTTATGTTTTGGCACATACAAAAGTTCACAATGTATTCGTAGAAGACCGATTCTTTTGCAAAAATATACAACTTATGTATCATTCACAATTTTGCTTTTCAGTTTTTTTAAAGAAATGATACGAGACAACTATTTCAGGCGTAAAGTCGTGTATTTTTACTTAACAATATTGATTTGTTTTGGCAAGATGTTTTGGAGTTATAAATTACACGCCTTAATGTTTATGAATCACGTATATGATTTACCTTACTACAGTGTTAGTCCGTTATTTCGAATATTTTTCAAAAACTTATTTTAAAGCTTTATATAACTTGACTGTTATGCCTCTGATTCAAAAATATGTTTATAATCGGCTTCTTTAAGAAAAATTAATAAAATATTGAAAAAAATATGTGATAACATATATGTTCAGTTAAATGAGTTGTGTATGTTTCGACATGGTGCAAATAGGTCGGATAAAACGCTACACGTAACACAGCAATCGATTTGAAATAAGTAAAACTATACTATATCCATAAGTGATGACAAAAAAATATATAGCTCCCCTTGTTGACATCGTAATTCATTTCGTGTTTCTGTTTTTATATAGGAGCGTAGTTGCATATGTCAACATAGTTTACTTCAATCCTGCTTTCGAAGATTCTTGACATCCACTTCGGACATTTTTACGTTGCAATCGTTAATTATAAGCGCATCGTGAAACACAGAATGAAACATCGAATCTGCTTTCTTCACTCTAATAAACATTGCAGTTGCTTATGATTCAAGTCTGTCATCTTCAACCGTAATTGGCTGCTTGAATACAACTGGTTTTTTATTTGATTCATGATTAATGAAAAAAAACGGAACGTGTGCTTTTGCAAAATAAAGAGAAGATCAAACGTCGGATAAAGAAAAACGTTAAATGTTTCATTGATAAAAGTCAGCTTCTGTCTGATTAATCTTGAAATTTCTAAACACGTAACACCTGGCGGTTGCCTGAATCGCTACTGTACATTTTGCTTCATTGTTGTGCTGTAGCTAGTATTGTATAGGATTTTTATATATAATAATATCAACTTGAAATACGCCTATGCGAACACAACAAAGAAGCGTTAATACAACTAAATAATACAATTATCCAGTTAGGTTATACATATATATATCGCCTACAATTCGTACGTACGAACTAAAACTAATATACTGGCATTAATATAATTAAAATAATGTATTAAACATATATTTATTTTTTACAAAGATCCTACTTTAGACATTATACATATTAAAGAACAAACATTTCTTTTACAGGACACATTACGCTTGAAATTTAATTACTAAATAGTCTGAACATATCGATAATCGAATACAAGTATATACATTGCTTTTACATATGTTTTACATGTACGTGATTTAATATATTAAATGATTCAAGTATCAATTTGCTGTTATCTAGATCAGGTTTCTAAAGTTATGTTGTAGGTACCCACGATTCACATTTCAGTAGATGTATTTTATTTTATATTGTCATCCAGAAGATTTGTTTCTTGTATGTAAAATACATTTGTGTACAACACAAAATTAGCGCTAAAAAGCCAACCATGATATATATTTTTCAATAAACTTATCTCTTAGGAGTAAAACTAAACAAAAGTAAACAACCATCATGACTCAAATCATAATATTGTTTGATTAGCACAAGAAACTAGAAAGTGGCTTTCATCTTATGCCAATATTTTTTTTATCAATGAATCATAATTTGAGTAAAAATGCATAATGTTTGGTCTTGACAAGGCGGAATAAATAACTATGATAACGTTATATATTACTGTGTTGATTTCTATCAGGCATGAATTACATTTTTTTGGACTCATGTTTTGGATTTATTAAGAACTATTAATAAACTGTATTGTTATTTTCTTGTCGTTGCGTTTGTGGTTTTGATTCCAACAGAAATCACCAAAAGCAATAGAATTAAGCTAACATACCAACAAGTCACATGTTCCTTTGATCATATTTATCTGTACAAACCATAAAGATGTCAAATAATACAACGAACTTGGTTCAGTTTCATCGCTTAAATGATAAATGATGGGAAAACAAATAAACGCTGATTATTCGGCATAAACATAATTAACTTAATAATTGTTTGTTGTTTTCTTTGACCATGAAACAATTAGGCTATAACACTGCCTATGAACGTCGGTTGATATAATAATAAAAGGCCAACCTAAATGGGCGTACCAATATATGTGGCGTGTTCTGAGAAAACTGGGCAAAATGCTTGTGCGTAAAGTGTCATCCAAGATTAGCCTGTGCAGTCCGCACAGGCTAATCAGGGACGACACTTTCCGCCTAAATTGGATTTTTGCTAAGAAGAGACTACATTTAAACGAAAAATGTCATAAAAGCGCAAATTGTCGTCCCTGATTAGCCTTTGCGGACTACACAGGCTAATCTGGGATGACAATATACGCACAAGCATTTTTCCCAGTTTTCTCAGAACACGCCACATATTGCAAATACCATTGCAAACACCATTTCCGTTGACGTAAGAAAGCATGAGCCATGTTGATAAGTTCAAAAAAATTAAGACAAGAAAAAGAAAGGTATGTTTTACCTCTTACATTGTATTGGAGTCGCTATGGATTTGTTTTATTCAAAACACTCATGGGAATCGTTCTGAATAAAAATTGTATTATGAAAGGATAACATAATGTTAGTGGATGATACTGTGATATTGCATGAGAAAGTCATGTACACACCAAAAAACTTTACATACGTCTCATTGATAACTCGCAAGCATTCAATAAACTGGCTTACTTCATTTTCTTTTCCGGTGGTGTTGACAATAAGTGCCCATTTCGCAATGTAACCATTTTTGTATAAAAACGCAACTATTGATTTTCATGAGCAATATAACAAAATCACATGTTAAAAATCAACTGACTTGAGTAGTATGTTAAGTCTGTTTTCTTTTTTAATTAAAGTATCATAGTGGATTGACATGTTTTTCGCGTAAGATTTGAATTACAATAATTTGTTGTTTTATTCATGTGTAGAGGACAAGGGGCGTTAAGGGAAGTTAACTGAAAATATTTTGAAAAAAGGCAAATGACGGCCGTTACCGTCCCTTGTCCTTTAACAATTACGTATAAAACGATCTACTGACATAATGAGTATGAATCATTTATATTGATTTATTGGTACCTGTACAATGCAATAATCTTAAAATACATTTAAGTATATCGAAGAATAAGATACTAAACAGTATATATAATACTGGCTTATTAAGAGTAAACCCAGTGATTGGTGAGGTTAAAACGCACATTTATGACAATTAGTTTAACCATTAGCTTAATCAAACATGATTCCTTTGAATGGGAAAGCAAGATAATTGTGAAAACGAAAGCACTTTGTTATGTGAATTGATTCTAACAATAATGGCCCGAAATACACACACAAAATACGATGTAATACCTTGCGCGGCCTGCTAGCTAGAAATTAAAAGCTTGTGTTTTTCTAACTGCAACAATCAATTTTGACCAATAATAATAAAAAAGTGTCGATTAAATTCATCTTTTAATCTTCAACGAAATTGTAATGTGCAGGGTAAGTTACACATTTCGTATGAACAGTTATACCGTTATGATTTCAATGTGATGTGAATTTATAACTTTGTTTTGAAAACGCAACAATAATGTTTAACTTGAAGCTCCAATTGTTATTATAATTCACTAGTTTATGATCTAAGAAGCAAAATATAGAACTTCTTTTAAGTTTTCGTTTGTTCTCGGCTATAATTTGTTAAAGGGCTATTGAATTGAAAAGGATCTCAAGTAAACATTTGTTAACGGAAATCTGAAATTCGTTATGAAGCGGAACGTTGACATTGCGAACCGTGTGTTGCTCTACCACTAGACCACAAGTTCCAATGCAACCATTTTTGTTTTAACCCGAACCGCTCATTTAAACATGGTATATCGATGGATTTTATTTCGTATAGTTATACTTACGTGCATGAGTCACACGCAATTCAATTTTCATGTACACACATAACGCAGAATATATCTTTTAACGTTAGCTCAAAGTGTTTCCTAAATGTTAAACGATAAATAATAAACGTGCAACAAATATACAGGCGTATACGGCCTATAGACTTTTAATTATTATCATTATATTAACTGCTTTTTAATTCAATAATATCTAATTTCCGGTGATAAAAGTTTAACTTGACTTCGAAAAGAGTTGTGTAAACAAATCTAACTGCAAATCAATAAACATTTTTACAATAGACATTTTTGTACAAATAGAACCTATTTGTACCGGGGTGCCTCGTTATACATGTCCTATTCATATACAAAAACACATGCATAAACACAGACAATTTTATAATGACTGAATGTAATTGTACGCAAACACAAACATTGCAAACGTACATTCCGATCCACAAAATACATAACGTATTATATATGTCTTAAAAAGTATCACGTTCCTTTCTCAAATGTAAGCAAACGATCGTCGAAGAAGACCATACGACTGTTGATCCAATTCAACTCAAACGTCCATTTGTTATAACACAACAGTAGGAATACCTTCAACATTCTTCGTTTATTATTTGATATTTTAATTACGTTGATAATTTGATCGAACATTTTAATGGTGCATTGGCAACTATACTTTGCTATTTCTATATAATGAACTATTTAACTTCAGAATTCATTTATGATATAATATAAAATTGTCTATACTTCTGTTATTTAGTTACTTGTTTAAAGATTTGTCCAAATCATTACCTGTTTACACATCTAACATCGACTGGACAAATACTTCAATACGAGCACTTGCACTTTTGAATGATAAGCAAAGCAATTGTGATTAAAATCGTATGTTTCCCATCAAAATCATATATATTTGCATACGAATACACTACAACACATATACCTTTTTCGGCAAAATGTATCTAAAGATTTTAAATGTAAAACTTTAACTTTTACAGGTTGATAAACATTAATGTGTGAATTATTCAAAAGTAAAAGATCAAACGAAAAGATAAGCGTCAAAAAAAAGCCGCTGGATTACAGCGATAACATCAATTTGGTTTATGAGCTTTGTTATGTTTCGACACTTCACACCTGGCTGTGTTGAACACACCTAACATGCAATAAAAGAGAATAAAACCTGTAAAATACAGGAAAGTAAGGTACCTGGAACCAAGTGAATTTGTATTAAATATGGGGAATAATTATAAAATGCACCGTTCTTATCATTTGTGGTTACATATTTCACAATGAACCAGTAATCACATGTACATGGTAGCATTTGCTTTCAGTAAAAATTTCACAATCTAGAAGATCCTAACTTGAGGAGTTGTATATTAACGGTGTGTTTCAAATAAAAATTTATATCTGTTGGCGCAATTGCAATTTAACAATTCACATCATTAAGCTAAACGTTTCACTTGCAAATTGCCGTCTTATTCGTTATTATTGGAGTACATATTGCGTACTAAAATGTGTGTAGTCTTGTGAGATCAAAAAGCTGTAAAACACATAAATACAATGTAGATTGCGGCATTCCTGATGACTGACCAAGTAAAACTGATATTGCTTTGTATCGGATAGACACATGTCCATAATGTTTATTTAATTGTTTAATGAAAATATTTATTACATCATTATGTCATGCTCCAGCATGCGCACCTGATGCAAACCTGAATCACTCACGTCTATAATGTGTAATACGAATTAATTTCATTTCTTAAAAAGCTTGGACTTTTTGGATACAATACAGTGTTGTTCAAGCTAGGGTCTTACAGGAACCGTTCAATAGTTTGATATTCGATCATAACTATTGACATTAAACGAAAGTGTTTCGTAAATGTGAGGTTCTTTCATTATTTACGATTAAGTGTTGCCAAAAAGGCAAAAGCTAATCACATTTTAATTACTATCATTATGAACTACTCTTTACATCAATGATATCTTATTTCCAGCAATAAAACATTAACGTGACTTTGAACAGAGTTGTCTTAACCCATCTATATGGAAGCCCATTATCTGCCAGGTATAAGAATCCATTTTAATTGCCAACCATTTATCATAAAATGCGTCATCCATCATCTGATGTTCAAATGTTAATTCAGAGATATAAAAAGCAATGGTTTCACAATGATTTGATAAAACACGTGTTATATCTGCACAATTAGATATTAAGTCTACAGAGGAACAAACGTATCAAGGGATCAAATGTTTCTAAAATATGCGTTTGCGACGTTTCATTTTTTTTTAATTATTAAAGATTATGTTTATAAGGACACTGTTAGTTACACATTTATCACACCAAAGTGCTTATATCATCACAAATTGTAATAATGCGTTTGTTTGTCGATCTTGCTATAGATATTAATTATAAAGAAACAGTTTTATTTTCGCAGTGTTTTATAATTAAATGCATTTAACAACTTTTAATCACTTCATTTGATCTAAGCTTACTCCCAAACAGAATTGTTAAAAAAGAAAACCCTTACTGCACTGATACTTGCATAAGAACACTCGGTGATTTTTTTATGATATTAAGCAAAAAATCTGCGACGGAAAAACGTTTTGCATTAATGTCTTATACATTTGCACTTACATATCAAATTTTTCTCAATTTTATTCTCTAGTATTATTTTGTATAGGTAAATTCTAAACGTGACCTTTTGATAAACAGTAATGTGTGTACTATTATTCAACAAATGGCAGATAAAAATAACACACATGATACACATGAAATTAAAGACGCCGGCAGATAAAATCAATGCAGCCTCATAATAGTGGACACTTCACACATGGTTCTTCTCAACACACTGTACATGCTATACAAAGGAAAAGACTTACAAAATGCAAGAAAAGTGTGGTATGTGGAACCAAATGGGGTGGTACAAAGCATGGACACGTATTATAATTTCACCTTTACATCAAAAAAATCTGTAAAAGTGACACCTTTGATGAACACGTTGTTGCTATAGCACTGAACAGTAGCACAGTCAAGGTGAGCGTGCTAACCTGAGTATAAAGTTTTATTGAATAAACATGCTAACGTTAGCTTGTAGGATTGTCAGAATAAGCATAAATAGGAACTCGTAACAAGAAAGGGGTCTTTCAATGCTGCAATTTGGGGCTAAGAGAACAATGTAAACCATAATAAGATAAAGCCATGGTAGTGACTCTGTTATGGGGTTTCATTACATGGTACTTGGTTTGTGAACTTGAATATGATATTTAATTTCTTAAACAAGGAATATTTAATTATGTAAAAGTCGTATAGTGGAAATAAAATTTCGGTTTATGAAATACTTGCGTTGGACATTTCTTACCCTCAGATTATTGATATTTTTCTTCTTTACAAACATTTTGTAACATCTGGACATACACTTATCTAGTAGTTTAAACATTGCAAACATCGTTCGAGTTACTATATAACTATGTGTTAGCTCCTACTTTGTCTTCTTAATTAAAGACCAAACTAATCTTTCCCAAGACAGAAACAGAAAAGTGTCACAATGACATGTCTCTTTGTAAGGTTAAAAAAAAGGTCATTGAGACGATGCGCAGAAGGTATGAGTCAGCCATGCCGGTTTAAGGTAAAGGTCATGTTTCAAGGTGAAATGTTTAGGCCTCTTTTTTCGGGCCCGCTCTGTATCTGTTGAACCTATTTGAAAGGATTAAGTGAAAATGAGACGTCAATGCCACTTTTAGTCTTCATTTTGTTTCAATATATTTCGTCAATTAAAGTTAACCCATAAAAAATCATTGATCATTATAGCAATAGCCAAAATTATAACGCTAGATGTGGTCTGGTAACACAGATTAAACAAGATACAAATGCTCTTTTTATTTTTTGTGGTACAATATATTTCATTTTAATTTCCCGCAACGATATCTATTCATACGACACAACAACACAATAATGGTAAATGAACATGTCTTGAATATATTGTACCACAAAAAAAAACATTGATTTTTAATTGGCTAACTTTATTTAATGAATCTTTTACGAAATATTCATTGATTTTGAATGTTAATGTGGCTTTAATGTTAATTACAGTCGGAAAATGGCAAGTAGTATATTCATAATTTGTTTTTGGAAAAATTAAACTTGCAACATTTAACGTAAATATTCATATAATATACACTGTGTCTGACAAAGCAACTATAATAATAATATAAGCGTTAGATTTGCGAACTTTCAATATCTACCTGCATACGCCCACTTTTCAAAACATAGAAGGTACCAACAAAAAGATGCCGGTATTTTTTCATGTATTGCAACTAATGAGATAATGGGGGAGGGGGTTGTTTTAAAACTCCGATAGTGTTAAAGATAATTATATCTCGGAGGATTTCGTATTTGATAACACTCTTGAAGTTCAAAAATGAAGAGATAATTATAACATGGTAAACTGGCAACGGCATTTCATAGTTAGTTAATTGATAAAGGAATGTTGTTTTTCCTGTTCTCTCTATCGCATACCTGATGCTGCAATGTGTCAATATATTCTATCCGACGATTATTATTGTTGCAAAATTGTTAATACCATAGCGTATATATGAATTATTACAACAACAGTAAAGCACACAAAAACAATCCGAAAACAGATTGAGTTGATATAAATATTATACGACAACTCATATTTCAAGGACAACACGACGCCTTCACTTGTAAACATGTCTTTTAAATCCCAAGAATTGCATAAGAGCGTGATGCTGTTAAAATTAAGATAAAGCAGAAGTGATCCCTGTGGATTGGCATTAGTAAAAACTACTGCTTGAACAGTTGGGTTATTTGAGCGTTTATAAACAAATCGTGATGTTCTAATTCAAGCAATTCTTTAATTGCGTCTGTGTTTTAACATGTGTTTTTTATATGACAATACTTTGTTATCGTTTACATACTTACTTCTGTGAACACGAAACAGTTTCCTCATACCAATATTGAAACCAAAATAGCATGGTTCCGTTAATACCATATGATGCATTTTAAGATACACCACATTACTTTAAGACGGTTTTCAATGGATGAACATCGTATTAATGATTTTTGAAAGTATGACAACAAGTATTATTGTCAAAAACCAATACTTTATATATGAAGATTTAACATTGTTGTAAACATAATGAAAAAAGTTTCGAAAACAAAATGAGCCGCTGTAAATATTAATTTACATACCTCATTTCTGGAAAAAGCATGATGCCTACAATAGTAACGATGTCTGTAAAATCCCCAGAATTTCTATACCGACTTGATGCTGTAATCATTAAGCTGTAGTGTACACCATCAGCAAACATGGCTTCACGTAATTTCTACTTCTTGCACTGTCCTGTAATCTGAATGTTTATAAGCAAATTGCAATATTCTTCGTCATGAAATTATATAACTGCTTGAGGATTTGTTATATATGTTATCATACCATCATCTAGTTTTGTTATTATTATGCTGACTTTCTTTTGCTATACTGGAATATGCATTTTTAACCAATACCAAAACTACGTTACAATGTCGATCCAATAAAACGCGTGAGCATCGACATCTATATTCATTGTGTGTACCAGATCTTCGCTATTAACGGTTTATTATAGACACATCCTGCGAGTTAGCGTGTTTTGATGTATTAAGGCAAAGTAAGCCTCGCAGCATTTAATAATAATAATAGGTTATACACATATCCAGGTTAAATGAGAAATCCAGCAAATTGTGGGCATTGAATCTTACCTTCTTTCGTCACAAGTAATGGATAATATATTCGATGTGTAACGCTATTTTGTAAAGGCAGACAATGAACACAAAGTATATATCCGTAACCATTGATTGGAAATGGCATAGCAAAATAACCAAAACCTGTAATGCATTGTGTGCAGGTGTTTTACATTGCGTTTGAACCTTATTGGCATTGCTGTTGTGAATCAGAGAAAGTTTTTAAAAAGCAATCAATTTGTAATAGATAAGATCACACCACATGTCCGAAATTTGTTTTGTTTTTCTACAGTTGAAACAGATTTCCATACGTGTAGGTTTATTACGTTGCCTGTTAACCGTATTGACACTGCATTTGTTTATGCAAGACAATGTTCCAAAAGCAATGATTCATAATAGATAAGGTCACACAACAATATTTCAGTTTTTCAATGTTTCAGTTAATTGGCAGAATCAACAACGTCATTCCTTTGAAAACATACTTAACACATATACATAAAGACGACACACATGAAATAAGTAAGTGTTATGGAGAAGGTACAACGTAGCTAACTAGCAAGGTACTCATTTAGTTCTAAGCATTGCAAATACATTTAGATATATTTCTTAATTGTCGTGTGTTAATATAGGACATTATAAGTGTGAACTTTTTGATATGCCCTAAACATGCCTTAAAATTGTTTTGTTCCTGTATAGTTGAAACAGATTTCCATAACAAGACTAATTCTTAAAAAAATATCATTGACCAAGGAACTGTAAATACATATACACATACCCATTGATTATAATAACAAAAAATATATTGTTTCTAATTAGGTATTCGTTTTTTTATTTCTACTTCGATTTTGTATTCCATAATCATAGCGAAAGCCTGCTTTAGAGGAATAACACGATATGAAATAACCTTTAATTTTCGTCTTGTTGAATACATCATGCTGGTTTCATAGCAATGTATCGTGTTTGTCGGCAGTTGATCTGCATACTAAAGACAATGACGGTGACTTAAAACGCTTCTGGTGTGCTTATGCGACACCGACCGAGTATTCTCTAAAAATACGCCCAATACCCTGTGTTTTTGTTCGACATCATAAATTACACAACACTTAATGAAATAATTGTGGTACTAAGAGCTAATTTGGAAACCTATAAAAGCAACAAAACACGTGAAACCCCCTGAAAAATAAATCGGATTGGCACTTACAATACTGGAGTTATAATTATGAAAGACTGTGAAAGATTGTTAAATTAATGCATATGTTGATGTGATAATCGCTCCATGACGCATCTTGTTGTTTGCCCTTATGACTTCGATTAGAAAACCGAGCTGACTTCACAATAACATGATGTTGTCTTTTCTGTTAAACATTGAAATCATATAGGCCAATAGTACTTTGTCTTACTTTCCTTCTTATCTATCTTATACGTGTGCCATTTGAGCCGCGTCATCCGAAAATGGGTCTTATGACATAAACGACCAGCGTAGCTCGAAACCTTTGTCTACACAAAGCATTAGCCCTTTAAAGCCAACCATTGTTAATCTTTTTTCAATTAACGAATCGCATTGATGAGAAAAAGGGAACGAAAGCACACAACCACCATATAACAAATCATAATATATTATGATATAATACAAGAGGTTTTAAATGGCTTTCCGCATATGCCAATATGTCTTATCAACACATCATAAAATGAGTAAATTTTCTTAATGTGTGGTTTTGACAGGGCGAAATAATATTAACTATGATAACGTTAAATATTACTGTGATTATTTGTATCAGGCATGAATAACATTTGGACTGATTTTTGGCATAAGTAAATTACTAACGATGTACTTTATTGTTATTGTCTTGTTGCTACGTCTGCGTTTTTTAATTACAACATAAATAACCAACAGCAGAACAATTAATCTAGAAGACAAAAAAGGCACATGTTCCTTTACAACCCCTCGAGAAGGCAAACAATAAAAAATTGACTCGGTTAAGCTTCATTACATTGATGCCTGGAAAACAAATAAACGCTGATTAATCGACATAAACATAATAAACTTAATAACTTTTTTTTTTTCATTTACCATGAATACAATAGGCTATACCAACGCATATGAATGTCAGTTGATATAATAATAAATGGCCAAACTAAACGGATGTACCAGTATATTGCAAATACGTTGGCAATAGCAACAAATAAGTTAATAATTATCTGACATGAGCAGTTTGTTTAGTGGGATTTTGAATTTTTTGTTGAAAATATCATAATGGATTGAAATGTGCAAGACTTTTTATTAAAATAATTTGTTGTTTGCGCTTTGTATATTGAAACGATACGTATAAAACGATCAAGGGACATAATGAGTTAAGATCGGTTGAATTGACATAATGTGTAAAAGTGCGAAGGAATAATTATGAAATACATTTAGGTATTTTAAATTGAGAAATATATCTTACAGCATATATTATACTGCATTCTTAAGAGTGAACTATCAGTGCTTGCAATGATTTGTGTGATAAAAACGCAACTTTATTACAAGTAATTTACCAATTAGCTAAAACACGATCCCGTTTGAATGGAAAACCCAGCAACTTGTGGAACATACGCACTTTGTAATGTGAACCTATTCTAACAATAATAACCTGAAATACATCACAATTGCGTATTAATACCCCGCGTGGCTTAGTTAAAACTACGTTATGAACATAAAGTAGACTTCCGTGAAATCTAATAAACCAGTGGGAAATGCTAGGAAGGAATTCGTGAGGAATAATTCGTTGATTTTAAATGACATTCGTAATGCTCTTGCATTTAAGATCGCAACATGTTCCAAAAACAAATATTCGTTCTTTAAAGATAGAAATGAAATGCTTATTGTTTCGAACCGGAACATTGAATTTTTCTACCTAGATATTAAAACCTTGCTTTATTTTCAAATTTGAACATTCAATATTTTACCTTTAGGCTTGTGATACAAGTAATTTATTTGGAACATCTTGTAATATTGCTCTGGAACTAAGAAAATATGTGCATAAAAATCGATAACTATATTTAAGAACGGCAGATGCATAAAACATTGTACTGTGCATGGTACGTTACAAAATTCCGATAGGTTAGTTATACCGTAATGAGATCAATTAACTATTTTGGTTTGAAAACGTTTCGATAATATTTAATAATGAAATGCCATTTGTTATTTAAATACAATGCGCGGCTGTATTGTGTGACCTTATAACTTATGGCGTTCAGAAGCAAAATATAAAAATCGCATATATAATTTTGTAACATGTACTACTTTGAAGTCTTCGTGTGTTCATAATTTGTAAAAGGACAATAGACTTACAGAGAATCTCAATGTGGAAATTTGCTAACGGAAATATGGAATTCATTATTCATTATACGCTTTATTTAAGCGTAATAACTCAACCTGCGACCCTTGTGTTGCACTACCACTAGACAACAAGTCCCCATTTATCCATAGTGTTTACCAACGTAAAAAAACACTCATTTCAACATAGTATATTCATGGGTTTTATTTCCTATTGTTATACTTACATGGAAGAAACGCGTGCATGAATCGCAAGCAATTTAACTTCCCTGTACACATAAACGTAGATCGAAAGGTTTTATGAACATCATACTCTCCAGGTGAATATATAGATCTTAATGTAAGCTGAAAGTGTTTCGTAAATGTAAAACGATAAACGTGCAACACAACTACATCGGCTAATATTAGTTTAATTATTATTTAAAAAACTGCTTTTTACTTCAATAATATATTATTTTATGTGTAAAAAAATTAACTTGACTTTGACCAATTTAAATGCAAATCAATTATCTTCTTGTGATGGAAATTTGTTAAAAATGACAACCTTTTGTACTGGGATGCCTCGTAAGGCATGTTATGGTTATATACATATACAAATATAAAATAAACTGACAATTTAACAAGGGCTTTATGTTATTGTATGCAAACACGAATATTGCAAACGTGCATTCTTATCAAAGAAATACAAAATATATTTTAAGTGTCAGAAAAAGTAAAACAAACTGCCCAACCTATCAGCACAGTTATACACTTGGTCAAAGGAGAAAAGACGACTTCTGATCCCATTCAACTCAAACGTGCAATTGTGACGTAAAGACCATTTATTATAAGAAAAAAGTAAGGAATACGTGCAACATACTGCGTTGAGAATTAGATCGATAATTTTAACAATGAATTGGTAACCTACTTTGATTTGTCTATAATATGAAGTATGTAATTTCATCATTCATTTATTTAAAAAATTACTACACTATGGTTATCTATTCTTTTTGATCTAAGCTTCGTTCTATTCAGTACCTGTTAACAAATCCAAACATGATTGGACTAAAACCTCGATACGAGCACTTGCAATTTTGAGTTGCAACATTTGCGATGAAAAACGGATGTTTACCATGAAAATCGTATATGTTTGCACACACATAAAAACATATATCGCTTTTTTGGCAAATTGATCGTTTTATGGGAACAAATATTACTGTGACATGTTGATAAACATTAATGTGTGAAGTATTAAAAGTAAAAGAGCAAAACAAAAGATAAGCGTCAAATAAAAGAATCCGACAGATTATGGCGATACAATCAAGTTGACGTATGAGCCTCGTTATGTTTCGACACTTAACACTTGGCTTATCTGAACACAACTTACATGCAATAAAAGAGAAAAGAACCTGTACAATGCAAGGAGTGAATGGTATTTGGAACCAAATGGATTTATATAAAACATCGGTAATACTTATAACTGCAACCTAATTATCATGTAGGGTTTCCTATTTCGCAATTTTACATGGGATAAAAAATATAACCTAACTTTTGATTTTCAGAATATGTAAGAAACCATAAGCTAGTTGTATCTAACTTAAGGAGTTTGTATCTTTACGGTTTGTTTCAAGTAAACCTGTATACATGTTGGCACAGTTTGCAATGTAAAGATTTACATCATTGAGATTCAACTAAGTTCTTGCAAAATGCCGTCTTATTCGTTATCAGTTTAGTACGTATTACGACCTTAAACGTGTGTAGTCTTATAAGATCCAAAAGCTGTAAAACCATAATAAAGAATTCCTATTAACTGACCAGTTAAAACAGTTTTTGCTGTAAATTGGATAAAAATGGGTCCGTAATGTGCCACAAAAATGATATGAGCCGTGAGCTTTGTAATTGAGTTTGTATAGAGACCGCGGTCTACTTCAATATAACATGTTCCAGCGTGCAAACCTTGCCCACTCACGTCAACATTTTATAAAACGAATTGATTTTTTTAAAGCTTTCATATCCGATATTTGTATTAAACGAAAGTGTTTCGTAAGTGTTCAGTTCTGTAAGTATTAACGGAAAAAATGTTCCAAAAATACATTGGCTATTAGCATTTTAATTACTATCACTATGAACTCCTCGTTACATCAATACTAATTTCTGGCAGTTTACGTGACTTTAATCTAAATTGTCTAAACCCATCCCTATGTTAGCCCATTATATTTCGTTATAATTTTGTTAATAATTTGCAACCATTTACCATGAAATGCGTCGTTAAACATGTGATGTTCAAAACTGAATTTAGTGATATAAAATTGAAGTGTTTCACAATGCCTTGATATCAAAATTATTTTATATATACACAGAAAGACAAATGCCCCATCCTGCCCTACACAAAAAATGCATTCTATATATCTGGAAATGAACACAGAGTCTTTAATACATGCACACGTTACACTTATTTTGTGTAACATGTTTGCGGGATAATTCAACAGGATTAACAGTCTAGAAACTCGCAAACTTGGAACACTTAACGTACATAATGATTTTTTATGCGCTGTCACTGACAGTTTTCTTTGTTAAGCAGTGCTTGATAACACAAAACAGCTATAATAATGTAAGCTGTAGATGTGACAATACACTGTTCAATATTACCCTGTATACGCCCAATGTCATTATTCTATACAAAAAGGTACGAATAAGAAGATTGTTGCATTTTTACATTGATTGCAACGAATGAGATAATGAAGAGTGTTTTAAAAATCAGATAGTTTTCAAGATAATTATATCTCTGTGGATTGTGTATATAATAGTACTCTTGAAGTTCGCAACGAAGAGATAAATATTACATGGTAAACTTGCAGCAGTATTTCATAGCATTTTCATTGATAAAGCAATGTTATGTTGTCGGTACTCTCCATCGCAAACCTGTTGTTGCAATGTGTATTCATACATACATGTATACACCAAATGCTAAGCGATGACCAATAACGTTAATGTGATAAACGCCTATTTGCATTGAAACACAAATATCGACATCGTTAAAAACAGGCACGACTATTTTGTAATTTGCTAATTAGAGTATGGAGTTCTACCTTGTTTAAACATGACGAGGGTATATTTTTTATAAATGTGTGTTCATACAAAATCTTCGAGTGCATTTCACACTTCATGGTATAATAAACACGTTCATGCATACACGTTAAGAACACTGAAACCAGAAAACTAGACTTATGTTCGATATACACAAGAACATATAGTGTTTTAGGTGGTTGTTTGCAGTTTCTATTAATCGATGTGTTTATCAACACGATACACCAGATATGCCAGATGCAGACATATTAGTTAAAAATATTCAAACCCACAATACAGATACTCATTGTTTTATAAACATTGCATTTACAGTTTTGAAGTTAAAAGAAGCATATCCATGGCTAAAGGATGTTACATGTTCCTTAACTTAATTAATTAATTGAAAATAAATTATTAATTAAAGGGTTGTTAGTAACATAAGTCTCGATTTGTATGAAGTAAAATGATACAAGTCTAATGAATTATGAATTGTCATTTAAAATTTTAGTTACGAAATCTGTTTTCATTAATCGAATATTGATATGATACAAGTGCGTATAACAGTAAAAAGTTGTATGTACCTAGTTATGCGTTTACTTTCGAATAAAGTCTATAGTTCATATCGCAGTCTCTTCAGATTGTGTTACCAACACCATATTGCGATACACTAGGCTTTCATCAATATAAAAACATAACTTACATGGCTAAATAAATCAAGAATAACTGATTCCACAATCTTCTGCAAACCTTTAATTAAAGGGATTACTTTATTGTCATTATATTTCGAGAACATTGGAAGTTTGCCTAATTCGGAATAAACTTATATTTGAAACACACACTGTAACCTTTGATTTTGCAAGAAAAAAAATAGCCAATTAAATATCAGAATAGAGGATTTTGTGTATTAACGTATGTTTGGTTTGTTTTTTTGTAATTTATGTTTATGCATTCAAAAGAAAACAATATTTGCGTATAATCATCTATTTTTCTTATCATGTTGCAGACTTAAGTTCGTAAAAAAGAAAGTGTAAAAGTAAAAATATTGGAAGCGAAACAATTAAGTTTATTTGTATAGCAGATTATGCTTTTGTATAATATAGAAAAATAATGTTAAGAAGACGATCGCAAACGTCTTTACGACATCATGGTTTCACTATATTCTATATTATTCTTGTTGGAAAAATAATAGTTATTACCAAAGCATTATAGATGAAATGAATGAAATAAAAGTAAACACACACACACACACACACACAAACAGAGCGAAAACAGATTAAGTCGCTATACATATTAGAAGACATCTCATATTTCAAGGACAACATGACGCCTACGCTTGTAAACATTTCTTTTAAAACCCAAGAATTGCATAAGTGCGTGATGCTGTTAAAATTAAGATAAAGCAGAAGTGTTCCCCGTGGATTGACATAAGTTATAACTACTGCTTAAACAGGTCCGTTAAATGAGCGTTTATGAGCAAATGGAAATGTTCTAACTCTTGCAATTCTGTTTTTACGTCTGTTGTTGTTTTTACATATGCTTTTCATATGACCCTCTTTTGATCGTTGTAATGACCAACGTATGTGAAAAAGAAAGTTTCATACAAAATATTGGATTTAAAATAGAATTGTTCCGTTAATACCATTCAAGGCATTGTTACATAATAACCCACATTACTTAACGACAGTGATAAACGCATGAACATCGTCTTTTCGATTTGGGAAAAATATATAACTATTATTCTTGTCGAAGACAAATGCTTTATCGATGTTAAAATTATTGTAAACATAAACCAGAACACATTCGAAAACAGATTGAGATGCGATAAATATTAACAGAAATACCACATTTCTGGAAAAGCATGACGCCTACAACTGTTAGCATTTCCGTAAAATACCCAGATTTTCTAAGTCGGCTCAATGCTGATAATATTAAGACATAGTATACATGACACGCTTTACAACTGCCTGTAGAGTCCTGTAATCTTAATGCGTATAAGCACACTGCAATGTTTTCTATCGTGCAATTCTATAATTGCTTGTGTTTCTTTTTATACCAATCACACATATTTGTATCAAACTGAATAGTTCTTGCAATACGAGAATATGCATTCTTAACTTATACCAAAAAACCTAATCAAGGCGATCCAATTAAACGTGTGAGCATTTACTTCGCGTTTTTTTGTACTGAATGACAACACATTTTTTTATTTGATATATAGGAAAGGTGACACTTCGGTGCGTCTGTGACAGCTCAGACAAAAAGGGGGTTTAAGCTCCCTTACTGCATATTTACAAAGAAATATTTTTTGCGTTGAATAAGGTAGTTTATTTTTGATCGAATAAACACTAAGAATGATCCATTATGATATGATGTGCAAAAGCATTTTCGAAAAATATGTGAACTTCAATAATCATATAGAACACTAAATATATTGCAATGTTGTTTTACAAATTGCAAGTTCATTTCAATCGTTTCAATATGGTACATTTGTATAACTGACATGATCAGTGTATGTGTTGCAATAGAGAACGCAACACTTAGCAAATTGTGGGCATTACATCTAACCTGCGTTCGTAGCAAGTTATGTCAATGGATAATATATTTTATGTGTTACGCTATTATGTAAAGGCAGACAATAAACATAAATTTTATATCCGTAAACATGATTGAAAATGGCATAGAGAAATTAGCAAAACCTGTTATGCATTTTGTGAAGGTTTATTACGTTGCGTTTGGACCGTATTGACATTGATGCCTTTAATGAAAGGAAATGGTCCAAAAGCAATCAATTCGTAAGAGATAATATCACACCACATGTTCTTAATGTGTTTTGTTCCTCTAGAGTTGAAACAGATTTTAATATTAACACGAATTATGAACAAAAATATCAACGACCAAGAAACTGTAAGTAAATATAAACATGCACGATGCAATCATAATTATATTGTTTCAAATTGTACATTATTTTATTATGTATGATTTGATTTTTATTCCATTAGTATAGCGCGAGCATGTATTGAAGGAATAACACCACATGACTTAAACTTTAATTACGTTTGTTTTACCTTGTTGTATACATCATGTTTGTAGAATAGCAATGCCATTTCATTTGTGTATTTTAACTGATTTGTATCATCTTTGTCCGCAGTTGATCTGCATAAATATGGTTAATTTTGGTAAGTATGGTGTATAAGAACAATTTGGTGTTGTAAAGCTTATTCAAATAAATGAGGACATTTTGTCATCGCACACAAAATAAATGTCATTGCAAGTCTACAAAGTTTTGATGTAATGCTTTGTGCAATAATGTCATAAAGTGACCAAAAGCTCCAACATTATGTCTTACATATAAATCATTATGTTTATACTCGTTGCAAGAATATTTTGCATTTGCATGCTTATCTTGTGTTTTAATTTTACAAAATAGATATGCTTTTGGCAAGATGTTATGCAGTTGTTAATTGCATGCTTCAACGTTTATGTATCGCAGTAGGTGATTTACCTTACTTTAGTGTTATTTCGAATGTTTTTGTTTCAGACAAATATTTTTTTAAACCTTTACATATTTTGACGGTTATGTCTCCCAAATACAACTATGTTCATTATCGGCTTCTATTAGAAAAAAATAACATCAATTATCGAAGAATATAGAGAATACTATGTTGGTGTGATTGTGTACTTAAATTTATCTCACGAGTGAAGAAAGGTTTACATGGCGAGGCTTGCCGAGCCTTGTAAGCCTTTCTGAAACGAGTGGGATAAATTTAAGTACACAATCACACTAACATAGTATTCTATTTATCCTACAATATTTTTTGTATATTTAATTTATTCCTGATACAATCAAACTAGTAGTCTTTAATTCCTAAAATGAAAGCAAAAACAGATTAAATTAACTGAATCTTACATTGCGTAGTAATATTTATTGTGATCTTTACCGTTTACGGAACTCGAAATAGTCCTCAAGAATTCCACGCAAAAGAAAAGTAACGAGAGAAAATATCGCTATACGCCTCAATACAAATTTAATCAGCGTTCCAAATGTTACACACTCAAGTAGAACACAGACGGTTTTGTTCAAACTACAATTCTTGTTTCACCACTGTAAAATACCTAAAACAAAAATGGCTGCCATTTTGAACTTTACAAAATGTGTAGTCACCTACACCAACTGAACGCGAAGCATGATTCAGCATTTATCCCCGCCAATATTGTTAATTTTAGTCTATAAACATTAACAACTCTTCCTTTTACACACTTTTTACTTACTGACATAAAAAAGGAAAACATCTAATGGTTCTTGTTCTACTCACCGAAGTTGTGTATAACCATGTTTATTTTCGTCAAGTTAAATTTGCTTCCATGACGAGTTAAAATTCTAGACACATTTCTTCATTGCCATCCATCTTTTTCATTTTTAAAGCACTTGATGTAAGCAGGCAATTCTTTGTGGATAGACATTCTTTGATCGAATGACAAAGAAACGACTTATTCATCAAAGAAATTACCCTTTTAATTCAACATCGATTTCCTTCGAAAAGTTTAAGAAGGTAATTAACTGACACTTCTTAAATTTAACCCATCAATTGTTCACCAACACATCGCGTTATTCGAGTACATTCGACATTTTAACGAAATCGATAACGAAGTCTCACCAGTTTCATTCCAGTTTTATATCCCAACACTGATATTCACATTCATAATATTGTACTAAAATAATCCATCGTAAACACACACACGCGTACGACTGCGTACCGAATGACCTGAATGATGCAATCAAGTGATTTCGTCAGCTGTGTAGTAAAATATGGTCTTTAGAATTTAAACAGTAATGCAAACCTGTGAGCACATTAGCGTCGCGGTAAGATTGTCTGGCTACCACGCCGGAGACCCTAGTTCAATCGCCCGTTGGATCCATTTTTTTTCTTTTTCAAGTTTAATCGTCTTCTAGTTTTAAGTGCATTTGACCTTTAAACAGGGGTGAAAGGCCAAAAAGTAGTCCCTATGTACATGTTCTAAAAATATATGTGGGATAAACCTTATCTAAAAATATCTGTGGAGAAAACCTTATGTTTTCTTTATAGGTACTATTATTTTCTATAAAATCATTTAGCTGTAGGATAAATATGTAATCACATATGTTTATTTAAATGAGCATAGTGATTTTTCGACAATCCGCAAATAAGTCGGATGAAAAGCTTCAAGTAACAAACAATCGACTTTACACTGGCAAAATAGGATTTTTGTGATGACAATACAAACAGATATAGCTCCCCTGGTTAACATCGTAATTCATTTAGTTTTTTTCTGTTATTATAGAAAAGCGTATTCGCATATGCAAACTTACTTCAATCCGGCTTTCGGAGATTCGGATATTTTACGTTGCAATCGTAAATTATTATCGAATTGTGAAACACATTATACAACATAGCATATGCTTTCTTTGCTTAAACAAACATTGCAGTTGCTTATGATTTAAGTCTGTCAGCTTTAAACGTTATGAGCTGCTTACATAGAACATGATGTTGATGTGTTTCATTATTAATGAAAAACTGAACGTGTGGTTTTGAAAAAAACCCAGAGAAGATCAAACTTCGAATAAAGAAAAATGTTACATGTTTCATTGAGATAATCAGTTTTTGTCTGATTAGTCTTGCGCTATCTCAACTCGTTACACCTGGCGGTTGTGGGAATCCGTACTGTGCATTTGGCCTCATTGCAGCGCAGTAGCTAGTATTGTTTGTGATTATTATATTATACATATTTCGACTTAAAATGCGCATATTCGAACTAACACAATATAGTGAGGCGTGAACACAATTACAAATTAATACAATTAGCCAGTTATGTTATAAATACATTTATCGACGTTATATTCATATGTGCGAACTTGCAGCAGATATTGTGACATTTATATTAGGACAATTAATTTATTTAATCAAAAAGTAACTTAATTTAACACACGAAACTGCTTAAAGTATAAGGCTTGAATAAAATGTGTTTATACTCATTTTTGGCATTAATTAAGTACTAATGATTTTCTTTATTGTTATTTTCTTGTTCCTGCGTTTGTGGTTTAAATTACCACAGAAATCACTAACATCAAAATAATTAAGCTATTATACCAACCAGTCACATGTTCCTTTGATCGTATTTACATGTACAAACCATAAAGAAGGAAAATAATAAACATGAACTCGGTTCAGTTTTATAGCGTAAATGACAAATGATAGGAAAACAAGCTAACACTTATTAATCGGCATAAACATAATTAACTTTATAAGTGTGTGTTGTTTCCTTTTACAATGAAAAAATATGCTATAACACTGCATATGAACGGCGGTTGATATAATAATGAATGGCCAACCTAAACGGGTGTACCAGTATATTGCAAATACCATGGGCAGTACCATTTCCGTTCACGTAAGAAAGCATTAGTACAGATGATAATTTCGAAACAAATCAAGCCAAGAAAAAGAAAGGTATGTTTTACCCGATCACAGTGTATTGAAGGACTCTATGGATTTATTTACTCAAAACACGCAAACCTACTTACACAGCCAACCTTACCAGGACTAATACTTCGATACGAACACTGGCATTTGTAAATGATAAGCAAAACATTTGCGATCTCAAACGGATATTTCCGACCAAAATCGTATATGTTTGCACACACATACAAATCACTTGAAGCTTTTTCGGCACATTTACTCTCAAAGTTTTATTTTCATAGGTAAAAATATTACTGTGACATGTTAATAAACATTAATTTGTGAACTAGTAAAAAGGAAAAGATCAAACCAAAAGGTTAGCGTCAAACAAAAGAAGCCGACAGATAATAACGATAAAATCAATTTTGTTTATGAGTTTCGTTATGTTTCGAGACATCACACCTTACTCTTCTGAACACACCTTACATGCAATAACAGAGAAAACAAAACATGTACACTGTAAGAAACGAATGTTGTTTTGAACCAAATGGATTTGTGTAAACATGGGCAATAGTTATAATTGCGCCATTCTTATCATTTGTGGTTGCCTATTTCGGAATTTAACCACAGATAAAAAAATTAAACCTTAACATTTGATTTTCATAATAACATTAGTTGAAAAAAGTTTGTTTTTTTATTTTTACTTTATTTATTTTTTTTATTTTTTTTACTGGGTATGCATACCAGGTAACGACCTGTTAACTATGAATAACGCAAGTAAATTGATCATCATCGTCACGTGGTAAACCCAGGAATGCAAATTGTGCATGAGTAGTTAATTATATATAAAATGAGCAATCTACTTGCGTTATTTATAGTGTGTATATCGTTATGTCACCTATTTTCGCGATGTTATTTTATTACCGAATATACTGAAAATATGAACTTTTTTCAAGTAATGTAATATACCAGTCGTCATATTTTAATCAATATAAACTAATAATTGTAAAAAATACGGTCTTTTAGAACTTTTCTTTTTTCGTCATTCGTGGTTTACAGTCCCTTTAATGTCCAGGTATTAGCGTCTCTTATAATTGCCAACCATTTCTCATAAAATGCGTCATCAATCATGTGATGTTCAAATGTAAATTCAGAAATATTAAAGCCAATTGTTTCTCAGTGAATGGATATAAATATGTGTTAGATCTCCACAATTAGATATTATATCTGCACAGTTAGATATTAAGTCTACAGGGCAACAAACGCATCAGGGGATCAAATGTATCTAAAATATGCGTTTGCGAAGTTATAATATTTTTTTATTAAAGATTATGTTTATGAGAACACTGTTAGTCACACATTCAGCACATCAATTCGCTAGTTTGATCACAAATTCAAATAATGCGTTTTTATGTCGATCTTGCTTTTGATATAAATTATAACGAAACATGTTTAGTTTCGCATTGTTTTATAATGCAATGCATTTAACAACGTTCAATAACTTGATTTGATCTAAACTTACTCCCAAACAGAACTTGTTAACACAAGTAAAACAAAAGACTGATACGAATACAGCATCTGATTAACGCAATATTTAAGTATTTCAGTGCACGTCCAACAATTGGTTTTGATTTTGATTATCAGTCATGTAATACCTGAACACAATTTACTCTGTTTGTCTAACGTGTGTGATGGAAAAGGCTAACATTATTTACAGTTTTAAAACTGGTTAACTTGTAATGTTCCACGTACATAATCATATATTAAATGTTGTTTTCTTTGTGACGCAGCGTCCCCCAAAAACCCCAATCCTCTATATTAAGATAAGCGATAGATGTGAGAATTAACTGTTCAATATCACCTTGTATACGCCCACTACCTTATTTCAAGAAAAACAAGGTACAAACCAGAAGATGCAAGTATTGTCTCATTAATTGAAACTAATGAGATAATGGGGTGTGTTTTGAAACTCCGATAGTGTCCAAGATACTTATATCTCTGTTGATTTCGTTTTTGATAACACTCTTGAGGTTCACATCGAAGAGATTAATATTACATGGTAAACTGGCAACAGCCTTTAATAGCATGTTCATTGATAAAAGAATATTATGTGTCTTGTACTCTCCATCGCATTTCTGTTGCAAAAATGTGTGTTCATACATATATAGTTTCATCAAATGCGGGACGATGACCAATGACATAATGGTGCATTGCACAAGAAATATCGCAATCGATCAGCAGGCATGTATATTTTGTAATTTTATAATTGTAGTGTGCAGTCCTATCTTATTTACACATGACAAGGGTATTTGTATGAGTGTCTGTTAATACACTTCGATGTATCATACACATGCAAAAGCAAACCAGAAAACCAGACTAATTGCCGATAAACCTAAGTCAATACATGTGTATGGTAGTGTTTAAGATGGTTGGTGTTTGCAGTCGCTATTAATCGATGTGTTTATCAACACAATATACCTGATATGCCACGTGAAGATATATTTGTTTAGAAACTTCAATCCCACAGTACATATGCACATTGTTTTATACACACATCATTTTCAGTTTTAGAGTTTAAAGAAGCATGTTTACGGCTGAAAAAGTGTTACATTTTCATAAATAAAATTACTTACTTACCTACTTACCTAATTTAAAATAAATTCATTTATTTAATGGTTTTTAATTAGATAAGTCTTGTTTTGTATGAAGGCTTGAAGTAAAATTATCAAAAAGTATGTGTTGTCATTTAAATAAGCGAATATTCATGTGACACAAGGGCCAATAACAACAAAAACTGTTTGTACCTAATCATTTGTTGTGTTCCAAATATGGTCCATTGCTCATATCGCAATCTCTTCCGATTATGTTCCCAACACGTTATTGCCTTAGACTAGGCTTTCATCAATGAAAAAACATAACGTTCATGATAATAAATAAAAAATAGCTGTTCAAGCAATGTTCTGCAAACCTTTAATTAAAGGGGTTACTTCCTTGGCATTCTATTTCAGGTTTTATAGAAATCCAATTCCATTTTGTATTTTGCCTGTTTTGCATAATGTGTGTTCGAAATTGATCTGTACAAATATATAATATTATGGAAAGGATGGTGACTAGGAGCGTTTCTGGCTTTCTAATGTGTATTCAACACCAACCTAGTATTCTCTATAAATACGTCCGGTACCCTTTATTTCGCCAAGAACCATTTTAACAAGCTGATAAGAGCCAAAAAACACATGAAACTTCTGAACAAACCGTCTTGAAACTTACAATAAGGGAGTTATAAATTCAAATGTTGAAGGACTTTGAAGGACTTGGCTATATTTAGGAATATGAATATATATCAATATGTTGATGTGATAATCTCTCCATGACGTCTTAGTGTGTTTGCCCTTATGACTTCTGGTAGAAAACCGAGCACACTTTACGCTAAACGGATGCTGTCTTTTCTGCCAAACATTGAAATCATATAGGTTTATAACATTATGCTCTATTTTAATTAATTTATATTTTATAGGGGTTGCATTTGAGCCGCGTCATGCGATAATGGATATTATGTCAAACGCGACCAGCGTAGCTCCAAACAAGCCTGTGCAATATTGTCAGGTGCTATACTGTCCTCTAAACAAACCACGAAACCTTGCGTGACTTGATAAAGAACAGGGTAGCTCATGACCAGACTGCGCTATGCGTAAGAGCCATTTACGCATGACGCTGCTCAAGACATTACTTTTTTCATGCAATTCAGCATGGTATGATACAACAAGAAAGAGTAATTATCTACCTTTACAGTTCAGTTTAAATTTCAGCAAATTGCTTTTGGTGACTCAAATTATTCTTACTGCTCAGCTCTTAATGGGTATAATGAAGAAAAGGTGGCAAGGGTATTGTCAATATTCTACCTAACCAATTTAAAATCAGCTTTAACATTATAAATATCTTACCAATAAATCATACTATAGTATTAAGTCAAAATGATTGTTTGTGCTCATTTACTACTACATAATAATCGCAATATTGTTGACATGTTTATATATTTGCTTATAATGATTATCGTTGTGTTAATTAATATATTTATGCTTGTGTTGGTAGTCCACATTGGCGTATAGCTATACTAAATAAGCATAACACATCAACAATCATGTTAAACTATAAATTATGCTTTCAATCTATTATGTCAGGGACCTAAACAAATGTTTGTATAGGTCCCTGATTATTTGAAGTGGACAAAGTCGACTGTTCGCGGTTGGCTGAATTTTATATTGAGGTGGTTATTACATGTGACTATCATAGTATTTCCACGAAATCGATTGTATTGACGCTTTACATGTTTATGCAAAATGCGATAATTAAAAATAAATATATTAAATTAAGGGCACATTAATTTATACTTAAATGTAGAAATATTTAATATATTATTATAAATAAACAGAAAAACAAACAATAGTTATATTATTTCCATGGAAATAATACCAAAGTCCGTAAACACTAATTCATTGACCTAAAAATAATACCAGAAAGTCCTTCTTTTATGTTCTGTTGTTTATGTTAACTGTCATAAGTTCTACGAAATAAATGTGTCGGCTAGTTGTTTTTGTTAACAATGAAAGTAATGGGCGTTCCTTGACATCGACGTTTTCAACATTCCGAAAACACTGTTTTCTGATGAAAACATGTGCAATTCCGTTCCCATATCGTGAATTTTTAACCGCAAAAACAAGTTGTTTGTGGCATTTATTTCAAACGTCATATAATTCTCATTCTCGTAAAACATGTCATCCTCCAATGCAAATACACAGATATGAATGTCGATAGTGTCTATACAACTGAAAGTAATTTTATGAGTACGCAACAAGAGCGAATTTACATTCAGAATTGTGAAATGAAATGTACAGATTTATGTTGAGAAGTAAATGAGTGTTATTCGCTATTTATGAATCAGGTACTACACATACTCATAGTTGGTAAATAACAATAATAAGCCTTTTCTCGAAATAAAATAACGAGTTAAACATTACAATGAATATGTTAAATGGCGTATGAAAATATAGATTAACATTTACTATTATTTAAATATCAATGCGCATGTCGATTTTTTCTTGATCCGTTTACATGCACGTATGCAATTAAATCATTAAACAACGTCCGAAGCATCTTCGTAGTATATATCCAAATATGACAATAATTGTTACAGCATCTATGCAGAAAGTGCTTAAACAAGCATTCAAACTCAATTAAGAGCTCTTAATAATTGGGTGTTTCACTAAATTGGTGAAATCCAGCCATTTTATATTCTAACAATGTGGACATATTATAAGGTTGTTTCTATTGTTAAATGATATAATAATATGACTCTGGTTAAAATTACAATTCATGCAACCCGAATATTCTGCTAATAAGGTCCAATTCGTATTTGTTGTATATACTCAGGTATAAATATGTCTCATGCTTGATGTACTAACACAAGATTTATTGATCCTCGACACTATCAATGCATTAAATGGACATTATTTGCAATAAATTAATTTAATAGGACATTAAATAAATTTACACATGAAGCTTAATTAACGCATTCGTTTATTTTGTCATATTTGTCCTCTTTTCTCTATCAATATGTTTGTTTCCTTCTGATGTTCTGATTTCCATATGGCAGCAAAACATTATTAAAAAATAAAAAAAAAAAGATGTGTGTCCATAGGACACGGATGCATCCACATTGCACATTTGTTCTAAATATCGGCTTTATGGCCAAATTTGACTTTTGCCACAAAAGATTGACCATGGCCTTTGAGGCAGGGAGACAGGTAATATACGCGACACTCCGCCACCTCGTGTCGATCATTAGTGGTAAGTTATTATACAATTGCATGATTAATGACAAAGTTACAGTCAGGATTAGGTGTTTATACCAAAGTTGACCTTTGAACGCTAAGTGTGATAATGAGATTTGAGGAAGGTTGACGCGCGTTATATGCGACACGTCGTTTTATGATGGTTCACATTTTATGCCAAGTTATGTTTTAATTTATCAACGACTGTTGTTGTAAGTTATATAGCGGAAACAGAATTTTTCATTATTCTGCATGACCAAATGTGACCTCTAGGTGTGACCTTGACCTTTGAAGAAAGGAGACGGATGTTACACGCGACACGTGGTCTTATGCTGGTTGATACCTGCGCCAGACGGACATTGCGACTGCTTTATGTCGCATTTACCGAAGGGGAACATTAAAACAAAATGGTGTTGATATCTTCTATGAAACAAGCGTATTACTCGTGGATATTTTAAAGGGACATGTCCGCAGTAACTGTTGCATTATTTAGAAAGAATTTGAAAAATCAATCTAATCATAACACTCTTGACGTTCACAACGAAGAGATAATTATTACATGGTAAATTGGCAACAGCATTTCGTATCATGTTCATAGATAAAGAATTGTTATGTTTCCTGTACTCTCGATCTCATACATGTTGCTGCAATGTATACTTATACTGCCAATTATTCATCAACTAATTAGCGATGATCAAGCACGTTAATGTGTTATACGCCTAGTGAATTGCACAAGAAATATCGGCATGGTTACATAGTCATTATTATTTTGTAATTCGATAAGTATAGTATGAAGTCTTACCTTACTCACACATGACGAGGGTATATATTTATATATGTGTGTTAATACAAAACCATCGAGTGCAATTTACACTTCACGGTTTAATAAACACGTATATGCAAAATCATTAACAACACTGATACCAGAAAACCAGACTAGTGTCCGATATATACACGTGCATATAGTGTTTTAGATGGTTGTTGTTTGCAGTTGCTATTTATCGATGTGTTTATCAAAACGAAACACCAGACATGCCACATGCAGATATATTAGTTAAGAAATTTCAAACCTTCAGTACAGATGCACATTGTTTTTTTTACAAATTTCATTTACAGTTTTAAAATTTAAAGAAGCATATTCACGGCTAAATGTGTGTTAACTTACAATTTCCTTAACTAAATTAATTAAATGAAAATTAATAATTATTAAATTGTTGTTAATTACGTGAGTCTCGTTTTATTATGAATGCTTAAAGTAAAATTATAAAAACCTACTGAATTATGTATTATCATTTAAAATATCAGTTACCGAAACAAAAATCCATTAATATAACATGTATGTGACACAATTGCATATTACAGTAAACATTTGTTTGTACGTATTTTTGTATTGACTTCCGAATAAAGTATATAGTTCATATCGCAGTCTCTTCAGATTTTGTTGGCAACACCCTATTTCGAAACACTAGGTTTTAATCAATGTAAACACATAACTTTCATGCCTTAATAAATCAAGAATAGCTGCTTCATCAATATTTTACAAACCTTGTATTAAAGAGATTACTTCCTTGCCATTATATTTCGAGTACATTTGAAGTTTGCCTAATTCAGAATGAACTCATTTATGAAACACATACTGTAACCATTGAATTCCAGGAGAGAGAAAAACAGAAATCGCCAATTAAATATCTGAATAGCTGATGTTGTGTATTCACGTCTGCTTGTTTAGTGTTTTTATTATTATCTTTTATGCCTTCAAAACAAAACAAGATTTTCGTATAATCATATTTTTTTCTCATCATGTTGCTGAATAATTATTGTCAAATTAAACAGTGTGAAAATAGAAATATTGGAAGCGAAGAAGTTAAGTTTTTAATAGGATATTATGCATCTATAACATATATAACAATAATTTTAAGTCGATGATCACACTAGTCTTCGTATTTTCAATATATTCTATTCGACGATTATTATGTTTGGAAAGATTATCATTTATCTGAAGCATTATAGATGAAATAAAAGTAAACACACAAAACCCATCAACACCAGACCGAAAACAGATTGAGTTGCCATACATCTTAAATGAAATCTCATATTTCAGAGACAACATGACGTCTACACTTGTAAACATGCCTTTAAAATCTCCACAATATCTGAAAGAGCGTGATCCTATTCAAATTAAGCTTAGCATAAGTGATCAACGTGGTTATAACTATAGCTTGGGCAGTTCCGTTATCTGAGCTTTTATAGCAAATCTTAATTGTTTAACTCTTGCAATTCTGTAATTGACATATGTTTCTTATATAAACAATCTTTTTAATAGTTTTTCTGACTTACTTATGAGAAAAAGAAATAGTTTCGTAATGACAATATTGGAACAAAATAGCATTATCTCAATACCATGTGATGCATTTTAACATAAAACACCAGGTCAGTTATTGCCCGAATGCATCCCAACACGAAAAACACTGGATAGAAGATAAGTATCACAAATCAATATGATTATTACATTTAAAATTCAACAACAATTTTAAAATTGTTCTTTTGTGTTGTAACGGAGAACGCAATATTTTTTTTTTCAAAAGAAAAGAAAAAAACACATTAGTTTTATTTGTTTAAACCTTAATATTGTGTATATGCTTTGTGTGTAACAGATCTATGCCATTAAAGATTAATTATAAGAACATCCTGTAAGTTAATGGTTTTTGATGTATTTAAGCAGAATTGTCTTCGCAGCATTTAATAACAATAATACGTTATAAACATATCCCGGTTAAATGAGAAACCCAGCGATTTGTGGAAATACAATCCAACCTATGTTCGTAACAGGTTATGTCAATGGATAATATAGTTTATATGTTACGCTCTTTTGTAGAGGCTGGCAATTAACACAAAGTATATATCCGTACAAAATGATTAGAAATGGCATGGCAAAAATAGCAAAACCTGCTATGTATTTTGTGCAGGTTTATTACGTTGCGGTAGAACAGCGAGCTAACTTCACCGTAAAAGGATGCTGTCTTTTCTGTTATCCATATTTTATGTCATCCCTTGTTTATATTGAACTATCCTCAAAATGATGTATTGTATATAATTGTAACGCATGCTGTTATTGCATATATATGTTTATGGCGATTAGCTGTATGCTTCAGCTAAAATAAAATATTCTGTTCTGTTCTGTTAAACTTTGGAATCATACTTGCCAAATATTTATTTGTCTTACTTTGCTTATACTATGTATTATACGTGCGGCATTTGAGCCGCGTCATCTAAAATTGGGTCTTTTGACATATGCGACCAGCGTAGCTCGAGACCATCCTGTGAGTTCGCGCAGTCTCGTCAGGAACTACCCCTATGAAGCCAAGAATTATACATCTTTTCTCAATGAACGAAGCGCTTTAAAAATAAATAGTAAACGAAAGTACACAGCCCTCTTAACTCAAACCATAATATATTATGATATAACACTAAATGTCTTAAGGGGCTTTTCTCTAATGCCAATATTTCTAATAAACGAATAATATTATGAGTTTTCTTAATGTTTGGTTTTGACAAGGCGAACTAATTTTTTTTTTTTAATTACCATGAAAACACTAGGCCATAATACTGCATATGAACGTCGGTTGATATAATAATAAATGGCCAAACTAAACGGATGTAGCAGTGTGTTTCAAATCGTATAGGCAATACAAACAAATAAGTTAATAATTATCTGATTTCGCATCACCCGAAAACGGGTCACCAGCCAGTGGCGCGCAATCTGGTCAGGAGCTACCCTGTCAGCGAATGAGACAATATTTTATACATAAAGAATTTGCCCTATACAGCCAACATTATAAATACGTTCTCAATGAAAAAATCGCTTGGCTTGGAGGAGAAAAAGTAAACGAAAGTACACAATCATTCTCACTCAAATCATAATAAATATGATATAACTAGAGGTCGTAGGTTGATTTTCTCTTAAGCCAATATTTTTATCAACAAATTATATTATGAGTAAAATTTAATAATTTTTGGATTTGACAATATTAACTATGCTCACATTAAATGTTAATGTGATTATTTGTATCAGGCATGACTAACATTTGGACTGATTTTTGACATAAGTAAATTACTAACGATGTACTTTACTGTTATTGTCTTGTTGCTACGTCTGCCTTTTTTTAATTACAACATAAATAACCAACAGCAGAAAAATTAATCTAGAAGGCAAAAAAGGCACATGTTCCTTTACAACCCCTCGAGAAGGCAAACAATAAAAAATTGACTCGGTTAAGCTTTATTACATAAATGCCTGGAAAACAGATAAACGCTGATTAATCGACATAAACATACTAAACTTAATATCTTGTTTTTCTTTTACCATGAATACAATAGGGTATAACAACGCATATGAATTTCGGTTGATATAATAATAAATGGCCAAACTAAACGGATGTACCAGTATATTGCAAATACGTTGGCAATAGCAACAAATAAGTTAATAATTATCTGACATGAGTAGTTTGTTTAATGGGATTTGAATTTTTTATTGAAAATATCATAATGGATTGAAATGTTCAAGACTTTTTATTAAAATAATTTGGTGTTTACGCTTTGTATATTGAAACGATACGTATAAAACGATCAAGAGACATAATGAGTTAAGATCGGTTGAATTGACATAATGTGTAAAAGTGCTAAGGAATAATTATGAAATACATTATGAAATACATTTAGGTATTTTAAATTGAGAAATATATCTTACAGCATATATTATACTTGATTATTAAGAGTGAACTATCAGTGCTTGCAATGATTTGTGTGATAAAAACGCACCTTTATTGCAAGTAATTTACCAATTAGCTAAAACACGATCCCGTTTGAATGGAAAACCCAGCAACTTGTGGAAACGAACATAAGCACTTTGTAATGTTAATTTATTCGAACAATAATTACCCGAAAAACATCACAATTGCGTATTAATACCCCGTGTGGCTTAGTTTAAACTACGTTATGAACATAAAGTAGACTTCCGTGAAATCTTATAAAACAGTTTGGTTATTGGAAAATGCTAGGAAGAAACTCATGAGAAATAATTCGTTGATTTTAAACGACATTCGTAATGCTCTTGTATTTAAGATCGTAACATGTTCCCAAAACAAATATTCGTTCTTAAAAGATAAAAATTAAAAGCTTGTTGTTGCGAAACGATGCATTTAATTTCTACTCAGATATTGAAACCTGGCTTTTTTTTCAAATTTGAACATTCACTATTTTACCTATAGACTAGACTAAGTGATAGAAGTAATGTATTACGTACATCTTGTAATATTGATCTGGAATTAAGAAAATATGTGCATAAAAAGCGATAACTATATTACAGAACGGCAGCTGCATAAGACATTGTAATGTGCATGGTACGTTACAAATTCCGAATGAGTTGTTAAACCGTAATAATCTCAATTAATAACTTTGTTTTGAAAACGTAACGATAATATTTGACATTGAACCGCAATGTGTTATTCCAAAACAATTAGCGACACTATTATGTGACCTTATAACTTGAGGTGTTCAGAAGTAAAATATAAAATCGAATATATAACTGTGTAGTACATGTACTTCTTTTAATATTCGTTTGTTCATATTTGTAAAATTGTACATGGACTTCATGTAATTGTAAGCAAACACGAATATTGCAAACGTACTTTATGATCAAATAAAAACAAAATGTATTATAATTTACTAAAAGTACAAAGTTCCGTTATCAAATGTAAGCAAACGGCCCAAAATAGATCAGCACAGTAATATATCTGATCGAAAGAGAATATACGACTGCAGATTCTATTGGACTCAAACTTGCTTTTTTGACGAAAGGAATATTTGTTATAATAAAACAGTAAGATAACCTTCAACATACTTCGTTGATAATTTGATCGAAATTCTAATCATGTTTTATGCTTTGCTGTTTCTATATTATTAAGCATTTAATTTCTGCATTCATTTATGACTACATTTACTTGACTGATGTGTTAACTTAATTTGATCCAAGTCTGATCCCAATCATTACCTATTTATACATCCAACCTTAACTTCGATACAAGCATTTGCACATTTATATCATAAGCAAAACAATTGCGATGTAAAGCGGATGCTTCCCATCAATATCGTTTATGTCTCTAAACACATACAACACCATATATATAGCTTTTTCGGCAAATGTATTATCAAATTACTCTCTATATAGGAACAAAAATACTACTATGACATGTTGATAAACAGCAATGTGTGAACTATTGAAAAGTAGAAGATCAAAACAAAAGATAAGATACAAATAAAAGAACCTGACAGATAATGGTGATAAAATCAATTTGGTTCATGAGCATCGTTATGTTTCGACACTTCACACTTGGTTCGTCTGAGCACACCTTACATACAACAAAAGGGAAAATAACCCGTATAATGAAACGAACTAATGGTATTTGGAACCAAACGGATTCGCATAAAACATGGACAATAAATTTGATTGAAACGTACTTTCAGTTGTGGTTGCCTATTTTGCAATTGAACAAGAGAAAACATAAAGCGTTACAAGTGATTTTCATAAGAAATAACAGAAACCACAAACTAGTAGTTCCTACCTGTTTGTATATTAACACTCTTTTCCAGGTAAAGCTGTACACATTTTGACATATTTTGCAATGTAATTATTTACGTTATTATGTTTAAACTATCTTTTTGCAATTAGCCGTCGTATTCGTTATTATTTTATCAACTCATCATAAATCTCGTGACCGGTTTGACCGATCCCAGTAATGTCTTGTGTATGCTGCTGAGAGTAGTTCATTCACTGGAAGGGATGTCCACTCTTTAACATTGCCCATCCAGATACCTCTTACGGCCTCGACGTCGTCCTCATTCTAGAGTGCCCTGGAGAACAGTCTTGCACAGGGAATCGTTCCTGGTGCCGTGTCAAAACTTTCCAGCTTTCGCCTTATGACAGTCGCCAGTAGGGGCTCTTGTGGACCAACATGTGTTGCAGTCATGTTCCAGGCGTACTCGTTGGTCTTGTGCTCCGTATAGGAGATGAGGGGCAGTTTCGGAGACATTTTTGTTCAAATGCCTGTATCCTGCGTTCTGTGTCCGCGTGAAGCGTCCAGTTAAAGCGGCCGTATAGTAGGATGGAGACTACGAGGGACCTGTATAGCCTTGGTGGAGAAGCTGCTTGTCTACAACTTGCTCAGTCTGGCCATCGCTGCAGTTACCATGGCAATTCTTATTAGGCATTCAGCAGTACTGTTACCATCCTTGAACATGGTTGCGACCAAGTACTTGAAGCTGGTCACTTCTTCTAGCTTCACGCCGTTCATAGTGATGTCTGCACTGGTTTTGGTCGTGCTGTTCACCATGATTTTCGACTTCTACCTGCCGATCTCAATTCCGTATGCTCCTGCTCTGTCATAGAGTCTGTTGATGAGATCTTGAAGTTCACTGCTGGTGCCACCCATGAGGTCAATGTCATCAGCGAATCTCAAGTTGGAGATAGGCCTTCCACCGATGGAGATAGAGGTGTTGTGGTCATGGAGAGTCTCCTGCATTATCTTCTCAATGAAAAGGTTGAACATGACGGGAGAGAGCAGACATCCTTGACGGACGCCCAGATGTGTTCTAAAGAAGTCCCCCTGCTGTCCGTTGATAAGTAATGCGGTGCTGGCGTTTCCGTAGAGTTCTTGAATGATTTTTACCAGCCCTTCGTCGATGTTGAATCCTCTCATAACATGCCATAGGCCATCATGACACACGCGGTCGAAAGCTTTCTTAAAGTCAATGTACGAGCCGAGAGCTCTGTTATTAAGTGGTGTTGTTTTTTTGTAAACCTTGGTCTAGTTAAATATTAATGGTTCCAGTATGCAAATCTGAATAAATCAAATCACATCAACATTTTGTAATACGAATGGATTTAAGTTCTTAAAAAGCTTGGATTCTGAACGTCTTGGATACGAGACAGTATTGTCAAAGCTTAGTGTTTTACATGCACTATTTAATAGTTCAATAGAAGAAAAAAACTATATTAAACGAAAGATATTCGTTCATGTAAAGTTCTTTCATAATTAACGATAAAATGTTACAAAAAATACTTAGACTAATACCATTAAAATAACTATCATTATAAACCACACTTTACATCAATACTATCTAATGTCCGACACTAAAGCATGAACCTACGTTTAAGTAGTAATGTCGAAACCAATCTTAATAGGTGTCCATTATCTTCCAGGAATAAGAATCAATTATAATTGAAAACCATTTATCATAGAATGCGCCATCAATCATATGATGTTCAAATGTTAATTCAGAGATATGAAAACCAATTGTTTCACAATGACTTGATATAAACATGTGTTAGATTTCCACAATTATATAGTAATAAAACATAAACGTGACTTTGAACTGAGTTGTCCTAACCCATCTTTATGGAAGCCCATTATCTTCCAGGTATAAGCATCTAGTATAATTGCCAACCATTTCTCATAAAATGCGTCATCAATCATGTGATGTTCAAATGTTAATTCAGAAATATGAAAACCAATTGTTTCACAATGACAATACATAAACAGAAAAACAAATGTCCCACTCTGCTCTGCAAAAAAACTGATTTATACGATATCTATGGAAATGAACGAAGAGTCTTTATCAAAATGTTTTTACGGACATGTATTCGATCTGCACAATTAGATATTAGATCAGCACAAAACGATAGTTAGTCTATATGTGAACAAACGCGTTAAGGGTTAAACATGTATTTTAAATATGCGTTTGCGACGTTTTATTATTTAATGATTAAAGTAAAAGTTATTTTTATACGAGCACTTTTAGTTACACATTAAGCATGCGCCATTGCTAATTTGATCGCAAATTGCAATAATGCGTCTTTATGTCGATGTTGCTATTGCAGTGAATTTTCATGAAGTATTTTACGTTTTACATTGCTTTATAACGAAATTAGTTTAATAACGTTTAATAACTGCAATTGATCTTAACAAACACCCAAACAAAACTTGTTTAAACAATTAAACCTTAACTTCACTGATACTTGGATAAGAACACTCGGTGCACTGTTTATGATAAGCAAAACATCTGCAATTCAAAACTGGGATGTTACATCAAATGTTCATGAAACTTGCTTACAATGGTTAGGTCATTGAGACGATTTGCATAAAGCATGAATAACTCATGCCTGTTCAGGGTCGAGGACACAATAGACGGTATGAGCCTCCATTTTCGTGTACGTTCAATATGTCCTATACCCTTTAAAGGATTTTGATCAAACTTGGCAACAATGTTATGGTCACTTGGACGATGTGCAGAAAGTATGAGTCAGCCATGTTTGTTTAAGGTCAAGGTCACGTTTCAGTATCAAATATTGTTCCATTTTCGTGTCCGCTCCGTACATGTATCTTCTGTACCTGTTTGAAGGGTTTTCGCTTAGATGTGTATGTATTTGAGACGATGTGAGGAAGGTATGAGTCAGTCACACTGGTTTTAGCCCAAAGTCACACTTGGCGGTCCATTGTCTAGCCTTCCTTATGTTCGAATATGCTTCATGTCTCTTATACACATTGAAGGATATTCATTAAATGTAAACTGACATTCGCCAGATGTCAACAAGTCCATTCAAGGTCACTACTTCGATGTAAAAACAATCTCGGCGTTGTATAAAGAGGGCATTGTTGGTAATAATGTTGTATTGCTGCATTTATAAATTAGGTTGGAGAAGTACACTTGTTTCGAAGGTTTGAATATTTTGCAAACAAATGACTGATAGATAAGAATACAGCATCTTATTTACGCAATATTTAAGCATTTCAGTACACATCCACCAATCGGATTTGGTTTTGCTGATCAGTATTGTAATACGTGAACACGTTATAATCGGTGTGTGTAACGAGTGTGCGAGAAAATTTAACATGATTAACAGTCTGGAAACTTGGAACATTTAACGTAGATAATAATACATTATGCGATGTTTCTGACAGTTTTCTTTGTAAGTCAGCGTTCAATAACACAAGACAACTATAAGTATATACGCGGTAGATGTGATTATAAACAGTTCAATATCACATTGTATACGCCCACTTATATTATTCTATACAAAGAAGGTACATTGTACGAACCTGATAATTCTGGTATTTTCTTATTATTTACAACTAATGAGATAATGGGGTGGGTTTTAAATAAGACTCCGATATAGTGTAAAAGATAATATATCTTGATGGATTTCGTATTTGATTACACTCTTGAAGTTCACAACGAAGAGATAATTATTACAAAGTAGACTGGCAGCAGCATTTAATAGCATGTTCATTGATAAAGGAATCTTATGTTGCCGGTACTCTCCATCGCAAACCTGTTGTTTCAATGTGTATTCATACATACATGTATACATCAAATGCTAAGCGATGACCAATAACGTTAATGTACTTAACTCCGTGTGCATTGACAAAGAAATATCGACATCGTAAAAACAGGCATTACTTTTTTTGTAATTTGATATATATAGTTTGTATTTCTACCTTATTAACACATAAAGAGGGTAAATATTTATATATGTGTGTTTATACAAAACCCTTAAGTGCAATTTACACTATACGGTATAATAAACACGTTAATGCAAAAGCATTAAGAACACTGAAACCAGAAAACCAGACTTATGCCCGATATACATAACGGAATATATATATATATTAGTGTTTGAGATGTTGTTGTTTGCAGTTGCTATTAATCGATGCGTTTATCAACACAATATACCAGACATGCCACGTGCAGATATATGAGTTAAGAAACTTCATTCCCACAGTACAGATGCTAATTTTTAATAAACATTTCAAGTACAGTTCAATAGTTTTAAGAAGCATGTTGACGGCTTAAAGGATGTTACATTTCTTTTAATGTAATTTCTGAATGGAAACTGAAGAATTTATTAAATGGTTGTTAATTACAAATGTCTCGTTTTTTTATGAACGTTTGAAGTAAAATGATAAAACCCTACTGGATTGTGTATTGTCATTAAAAAGTCCAGTTACCGAAATATTTTTCCATTAATCGAGTGTTTCGGTAGCACAAGTGCGTAGAACAGTAATAAGTTGTGTGTACCTAGTTATGTGTTGACCTTCGAATAAAGTCTATAGTTCATATCACAGTCTATTCCGATTTGTGTTGCCAACACCCTATTGTGATAGACTTTCATCAATGTAAAAACATAACTAAGATCACTATAAATCAAGAATAGCTGATTCCACAATATTTTATAAACCTTTAACTAAAGGAATAACTTCCTTGCCATTATATTTCCAGTACATTGGAAGTTTGCCTAATTCGGAATAATGAACCACACACACTGTTACCCTTGATTTCCAAGAGAAAAACAAAAAATCGCCAATTAAGTATCTTAATTGAGGATGTTGTAATTTGATGAAGTTTTTTATGAATGCAGAAAAAAAATGTTCGTATAATAATCTATTTTTCTCTTCATTGTGTTGGCTTAATTTTGGTAAAATAACAAAACAGTGTAAAAGTACAAATATTGGATGCGATACAGTTTAGTTTTTGTAATAGCAGATTAAGCATATGTAACATATACCAAAATAAATTATATGACGATTATCAAAATCGTGTTCAAGATTTCATAATATTCAATCAGACGAGTAACCTTGTTGAAAAAAAATCATTAATAGCTAAGCATTATACACGAAATCTTATAACATAGTAAAACACACACAACCAATACGAGAACAGATGAAGTTGCTATAAATATTAAACGACATCTCATATTTCAGGGACAACATGACGCCTACACTTGTCAAAATGTCTTTTAAATCTCCAGAATTTCATTAAGAGCGTGATGCTGTTAAAATGAAGATGTAGCCTAAGTGATCCACGTGGTTATAACTACTGCTGCGAGAATTCCGTTATCGAAGCGTTTGTAAGCAAATAAGAATGTTCTAACTCATGCAATTCTGAAAGTGTGTCTGTGTTTTTTAACATATGTTTTTCATATGGCTTTTTCGACGTTCTTATGTGAAAGAAAAACAGTTTCCTAATAGAAATATTGGAACCAAAATAGCATTGTTCCGTCAATACATTATGGTGCGTTTTAAAATTATATACCATATCACTTTAAGACAGTTATCAACGCATGAACATCGTCTTGCAAAATGTATGACTAGTATTCGTGTCGAAGACAAATACATTATAGATAAAGATAAAATTATTGTAAACATAGACAAGAAAACATTCAAAAACAGATTGAGCTGCGATAAATATTAACAGAAATACCACATTTCTGGAAAAGCATGACGCCCACAATTGTTATCATGTCTGTAAAATCCCCAGAATTTCTATACCGGATTTATGCTGTTAATATTAACCAGATTTATGCTGTTAATATTAACCGGATTTATGCTGTTAATATTAAGCCATAGTATATATGATAAGTTATTACTACTGCTTGCACAGTCCTGTAATCTGAATGTTTATAAGTAAACTGCGCTGTTCTACATCATGAAATTATGTAGTTGCTTGTGTTCTTTTAATATGAATAATCATTTAATCATATATATTTTTCTTATTATTTGGCTGCCTTTCTTTCGCAAACAATAACTAGTATGTAAGCCCAACTATTAGTAGCAATCTTCATAGTTCTTGCAATACTTGAATAGGCATTTTTTAACTTATACCAAAATACTTAATGAGGACGATCCGATTAAAGGTGTGAGCATCGACTTTTGTTTATAGAATGACAACACATTTTCTTATTAAATGTAGAGGAAAAGTGAAACTCCGGTGCGTCTATGGCATCGCAGACAAAGGGGTGTAAGCTCCCTTTTGCAGATTTACAAAGAAATAGTTCCTAGGTTCAATACTGTAGTTTGTTATTGATTTCATAAATATTATTTATGAACCAACTGTGAAACTGTTATTTTGTGTTTACGTCGATACCATTGATTATGTTAAATGCATTTTCGAATATATATATATATANATATATATATATATATATTGAGTATTGCTTATTATCTTTTAAATTCACAGATGTTTCGAAAATGCATATCTATAAATGTTGTTTTTACAAATTACAATGTCATTTTCTATAGTTTCAATATGGTGCTTTTGTAGAACTGACATGATCGGTATATGCGTTGGATTGGAAAACGCAATACTTATTCAAAAGAATAAAAATAAATTGTTTATTAAAACGTTATTTGAACGTAAATACTGTCTATATTCGATGTGTGTAACAGATCTGCGCTATTAAAGATTAATTATAGAAGCATCCTGTAAGTAAGCGTTGTTTGATGTATTTAAAAGAAATTAGCTTCGCAGCATTTGATAATACTAATAGATTTAAACATATCCCGTTCTAAATGAGAAACGAAGCAAATTGTAGGAATCTTACATGCGATCGTAACAAGTTATGTCGATTGATAAAATAGTGTATGTGTTACGCTATTTTGTAATGGAAGACAATGAACACAAAGTATATATATACGTAATATATATACGTAAATAATGATTGGACATGGCATCGCAAAATGAGCAAAACCTGTTATGCATTTTGTGCAGGTTTATTACGTTGCCTTTGAACCGTATTGATGTTGTTAATGACAGAAAATGTTCCAAAAGCAATCAATTCGTAATAGATAAGATCACACCACATGTCCTAAATTTGTTTTGTTCCTCTATAGTTGAAACAGGTTTTCATATGTGCATGTTTATTACGTTGCGTCTGACCCGTATTGACATTGATGATGTTAGTGAGAGGCAATGCTCCAAAAGCAATCAATTCGTAAAAGATGAGATCATACAACATGTCCTTAAGTTGTTTTGTTCCTGTTTCGTTGAAAGAGAGTTTCTAATCAACACGAATTATTAGCAAAAATAACAACGACCGAGAAACGGTAAGTACATATGCCATGAACATTTAATAATTCGGTAATAATTATAACGTTTCTTTTTAGACATGATTGGTATTATGTCTGCTGTGATTGTTATTTCATTATCCTAGCGCAAGAATGCGTTGAAGGAATAACACCACATGACATAAGCTTTAATAATGTATGTTCGCCCTGTTTAATAGAAACTAGATACATTTCAGAACAAGTGTTTGAGTAGTATCTACAAAATCCGTTGGCAACTGCAAGTCTCAAACAAGACCCTGAGGAAGTGGGGATAATCAGCGAAGAAGTGAGAAGGATTAAATGGAATTTTATTGGACATGTTCTGAGAAAAAAACACAACGGACGACTGTGCTGTGCCCTCGAGTGGACACCAGAATGACGAAGGAAAAGAGTCCGATCCAAAACAACTTGTCGACGAATGTAGGACCCGGAACGGAACAGTGCAGACTGGAACACATGGGAACACACGCAGCTGCAAACAGAACCCAGTGGAGATATAATGTCCGAGGCTTATGTGCCTTCTGGCACAGCGATAATTAAGATTAGGGTAAGATAATACATCATGTTGATTTTGTAGCCATGCCATATCATTTTTTTTGTATTTCACCTGTTAGGTAGAGCGTTTGTCCGCAGTTGATCCGCATAAATATAGAAAGTTATTAAAATGATGGTGAATAACAACGCTTCTGGTGTTCTTATGCTTATTCAACACCAACCTATTATTCACTATAAATACGCCCGATACCCTGTGTTGTGCGTGATAGCTATCGACAGCATAAATAACACAACATTGAATGAAATATTTGTGGTATCACGAGCCATTTTAACAGGCTTATAAGAGCCATACTCTTGAAAACTCCTGCAACAGGCTTGGCACTTACAATACGGGAGTTAATAATGTAAAATATGATAGACTTTGGAGGAATTTGCGATATTTACGAATATGTCGATGTGATTATCTCTACATGACGTGTTATAGTGTGCCCTTGTGATTTCGGGTAGAACACCGAGCACACTTCACAATAAACGAATGCTGTCTTTTCAGTCAAACATTTAAATCATATAGGCGTATATTACTATGTCTTTGCTTCTTATTTATCTTATTCGTGTTCCATTTGAGCCGCGTCTTGCAAACATGTTTCTTATGACATATGTGGCCATCGTATATCTAAATAATCGTGCAATCGCGAAGTTTGGTCAGGACTACCCTGTTCCACTTACAAGATTACGAAACCTTGGATTAATTTATAGCGGACAGGGTAGCTAGTGACCAGACTTCGCTTATGAATAAGACCCATTTACGCTTGACGCGGCTCATGTAAAGTGCTTTTCATTTTCATCTCAAGACAGAACTTTTGTCATGCAAATTTTACTCGGTATGATAAAATAAGAAAAGGTCATTCTGTTTCATAACAGTTCATATTCAGTTTCAGCAAATTGTTTGTTTTGGTGACTAAAAGTAGTCTCAATGCTCAGCTAGTTATGAGTATAGTGAAGAAACGGTGCCACGGGTATTGCAAATATACTACCGGGTAAAATATGTAATATCAGCTTTCACATTATAAATATCTTCCCAATAAATCATACTATAGTCTATAGTCTGAATGGTTTTTCTTTCATTTGATGCTAATCAACTACAGTATAATAATCGCAATATTGTTGACATGTTTTTATATGTGCGTATAATGATTATCGTTGCAATAGTTTATATCTTTATGCTTGTGTAGGTGGTCCACTGCTGTGTAAAGCTCTACGAAATAAGCATTAAACATTAACAATCATTTTAAACTATAAATGATGTATTAAATCTTTTATGTCAGGGACCTAAACATAATTATGCTTGTATATGTCCCTGATTATGTTGCGTAGACAAAATCGACTGTTCGCATTTGCGTGAATGTTAGATTAAGGAAGTTATTACATGTGTATATATTAGTATTTCCACTAAACCGGATGCATTGATGCCACGCGTGTTTATACAAATGCGGTAATTAAAAAAAGATGTTTTAGATTAATGACACACCTATTTATACTTAGAAATTAATAATAAGTAATTATAAATACAAAGTAAAGAAAAACACGACATTGTTATTATTTCCACGGAGCGCAATCCAAAGTCCCTAAACACTGATAAATTCACATGAACATAATACCCAAAAGTGGTTCTTTCATGTTCTTTTTTTTTAAAAAGGCCTACCGTGTTAAGTGCTTTGCAAAAATGTGTTGGCTAGTTGTTTTTGTTAACTATGAAAGTAAATGGCGTTAATTGACATCGACGTTTTCAACATTCCGAAGACGTGGTTGAATTCTGAAAACATGGGTCATACAGTTACCAGTTTGCAATGTGATGCGTCATAGAGCATGTCATGTTCCATTGCAAATACACAGATATGAAAGTTGATAATGTCAATACAACTGAAAGTCAGTTCATGCATACGCAACACTAGCGAATCAACATTCTGACTCGTGAAATGAATTTTGTAGATTTCTGTTGTGAAATAAATTAGGGATTTGCACTGCGTCGGTATTAATGAAAGTGGTATCAAACATACTTATATTTTGTAAATGAAAAACATTAGCCTTATAAGAAATATCGTAACGAGTTTAAAACACCAATGAATATATTTAATAGCTTATGAAAAGACAGATTAACATGTAATATTTTACAAATATAAATGCGCATGTTGACTTTTCCTTTTACATGCACATATGATATAAAATCATACAACAACATTCGGAACTTGTTCCAAGTATACATTTAAATATGAAAATGATTGCTACAGCATCTACGAAGGAAGTGCTCAATACAACCAATCAACATCCAGAAATATCTAACAATTGAGAGTTTCACTAGATTGGTGAAATCCAGCCATTCCATATGATAACAATGTAGTTATATTCTATGGTTGACTGTAATGTTCAATGATATAATTATATGACATTACTTGCAATAAATTACTTTAAACGTCAATTAAGTTAATTGACAAATGAAGCTAAAATAAAGTGCTCGTGTATTTTATCCTGTGTGTCCTCTGTTCTCTATCCATATGTTTGTTTCCTTCTGATGTCTGATGGGTTTGTTTTTTTTGTACAAAAGGTATCAATTTACTTATTAAACAATAAATGAAATATATGGCACGGATGACCACATTCCACTTAAGTCTCAAAACTCAACAAATGTACAAAAAGCTGTTTTATGACCTAATTTGACCCCTAAGTGTGACCTTGAGCCGACTTTGAGGTAGGGGAATGGATGATACACGCGACACTCCTGGTGGTCATCAGAGGTAGGTAAAAGGTGCATGATGAATGACAAAGTTACAGTCCGGATAAGGTGTGTTATGGCCAAAGTTGACATTTAAGTGTGACGATGAGGAAGGGAGACGAGTGTAAATGCGACTCGTCGTCTAATCTATGTTTATTTGCGTGAACAATTATTTTAAAATTCATCAATACTAGCTAACGACAAATATATGGCTAAAACAGGCATTTTCATTCTGCTTCGTAGCTAAATGTTACCTTTGACCTCTAACAATGACCTTGACATTTGAGGTAGGTAAAAGGATGTAAGACGCGACACGTCGTCTTATGATGGTTACCACTTGCGTCAGTGCGACTGCTATATGTCACCTTTTCCGAAGGGGGCCATGAACCAAAATGGGGTTGATATGTTATCTGAAACAAACGTATTACTCGTGGGTGTTTTAAATGGTGTATCCACAGTAACTGTTGCATTAGTCAGACTCAAATTTGAAGAGTTAATCCTGACTTTTGTAATGCTGTTTTGGAGTTATACAATTTATATGAATAATGAAACTTCAGAGACATTATCAGTATAGAAACAACCACTAGCCTTTTATTTAAGGCAATAAATAATTGTTTATATAATACACGACAATACATACAACACGACATAAAACATACAAACGATTAAAGCTGGGTCACCACCTTTGAACAATAATGCAAAGAATTGGACGTTTAAAACGATTGAATGACGCAACGAACCTCAAACTTCACCCAGATTATATCACTTACACAAATTATTTACAAAAATATCAACGACCAAAAAACTGCAAGTACATACACACGTGCACTTTGAAATAAGTATTAGTATTTTGTTTCTTATTAGATATTCATTATTCAATTTCTTCTTTGAGTTTGAGAATAGCGCAACCCTGCGTTGAAAGAATTCCGACGAGTTACATACACGTTAATAACGTTTTTTTTTCGCCCAGATGAATACATTGTGTTGGTTTTATAGCAATCCAATTCCATTTTTGTATTTAAACAGTTATTTATCGTGTTTGTTCGTTATTGATCTGTATACAATACAATAAATACAGAACATAATGGAAAGCATGGTGACAATGAACGTTTCTGGCGTTCTAATGTTTACTCAACAACAACCTACTATTCTTTATAAATATGTCCGATACCCTTTATGTCGCTAAAACCATTTAACAAACTGATACGAGCCACAAACACTTCAAACTCCTGAAAAACCTCGTCTTGACAATACGGGAGTTATACATTTTAAATTTGAAAGACTTTGAAGGACTTGAATATATTAATGAATATGTTGATGTGATAATCTCTCCATGATGTGTCTTGTTGTTTGCCCTTATGGTATCGGGTAGAACACCGAGCGCACTTCACAGTAAACGGCTGCTGTCTTTTCTGCTTAACATCAAAATCATGTAGGCAAATAGTGCTTTGTCTTACCTTCCTTCTACTTTATCTTATTCGTGTGGCATTTGAGCCGTGTCATCCGAAAATGGGTCATATGACATATGCGGCCAGGATAGCTCAAGACCAGTCTGTGGATTCGCGCATTCAGGTGAGGAGCTACCCTGTCAGCTAATGAAACCACATTTGTATACACAAAAAATTAGCCCTATGAAGCCAAACATTATACATCTTTTCTTCTCATTGAACGAAGCGCTATGAGAAGAAAAAGTAAACGAAAGTACACAGCCATCTTAACTCAAATCATCATATATTATGATATAACACTAGAGGTCGGAAGTGGCTTTTCTCTTATGCCAATATTTCGTATCAACAAAGCATAATATGAGTAAAATTTCTAAATGTTTGGTTTTGACAAGGCGAAATAATATTAATATACCGTTAAATATTGCTGTGATATATTTGTATCAATCAGGCATGACAAACATGTCTACTGATTTTTAGCATTAGTACTAAGGATTTACTTTATATATATATTCTTGTTGCTACGTTTGCGGTTTTTAATTACAACAAAAATAACCAACAGCAGAAGAACTAATCTATAATACAATTTAGTCACATGTTCGTTAACAAACCCTCGAGAAGGTAAATAATAAAAAAAAGAATCGGTTAAGCTCCATCACATAAATGCTTGGAAAAATCAATAAACGCTGATTAATCGGCATAAACATAATAAACTTAATAATAGTTTTTGTTTTCTTTTACCATGAAAACATTAGGCTATATATAACACTGCATATGAACGTCAGTTGATATAATAATAAATGTCCAAACAAAACGGGTGTACCAGTATATTGCAAATAGCAAAGGCAATACCAACACAAAAGTAAATAATTATATATTTTTATGTGATAAAAGCGCATTTTATGACAAGTAATTAACCAATAGCAAAAAAACAACTGAATGGGAAACCCAGCAAATTGTGCAAACGAACATTAGTAAAAGAATTTTAACAATAATTGCCCGAAATACATAAAAAGTGCGTATTAATTCCCTGTGTTGCTTAGTTAAAACTAAATTATGAAAATATCAACATATAGTATACTTCCGTGAAATCAAATACAACTGTTTGGTAATCAGCGGGAAATGCTGTTAAGGAATTTGTGACGAATAATACGTTGATTTTGAATCGCATTCGTAATGCTTTTTAATAAATGATACAACATGTTCCCAAAACAAATATTCGTTATTAAACGAAAGACATTAAAAACTTGTTTGTTTTTCTATTTGGAACAGTACACATTCACCTATACATTACAAGCTCGTTTTTTCGAACTGTAACATTAAAAAACATTCTTAATAATTAAGAGTAAATGTGCGTCAAACGAAATGTATATTTAAGAACAGTAGCAGCATAAGACATGATATTGCGCATGGGACGCAACAGAATGTATTATGGCCAGTTATTTCGTAAGGATTTCAATACATGACTTTGTTTTGAAACGTAACCATTACATTAAACATTGATACTCCATTTATTATCATAATACAATTAGTGATACTATTTTGTGACCCTATATAACTGTGCAGTACATGTTCTTCTTTTTTGTCTTCGTTGCTTCTTAATTTGTTAAACTTCTACAGAATTGAAAATGATCTCAAGTTGCAAACTTGTTAACGGAAATCTGAAATTCATTATTTAGAAAACCTTTGCACTACCACTTGACCACACGTCCTAATTTATCCATATGTGTTACCAACGTAAACATTAGACTCGCTCATTTCAACGAAGTACATTGATTGATTGTTATACTCCTTTTCATGCATCGCTTGCAATTCAACTTCCCTGTATACACATAAACATAGATCGAAAGGTTTTATGGACATCATACTTCCCTAGGTGAATATCTGTAAACGTTAGCTGAAAGTGTTTCGTAAATGTTAAACAATAAACTAAACAGTACTCTATCGGTTTATATTATTTTAACTTCTTTCATTTGAGACTGATATTTACTTCAATAGTATCTTATTTCCCGTGATAAATCATTAACTTGACTTCGAAACGAATTTTCTAAACCTATCTAAATGCAAATCAATTATATGTCAGTGATAAACGAATGGAGGTCATGTATAGCGGGATGCCTAATAAAACATGTTATCTGCATATGCAAATACAAACAAACAAAGACTGACACTTTAACAAGGATTTTATGTACGCAAACACAATATTTCAAATGTACATTTTGATCCGCAAAAAAATATGTATTATATATGTCTGAAAAAGTACAAAGTTTCAGTAACAAATGTAAGCAAACGGCCCATAATAGATCAGCACAGTTAGATATTTGGTCGAAGGAAATACGACTGAAGATCCAAATCAACTCAAACGTTCGTTTGTTTTAAGAAAACAGTACGAATACCTTCAACATTCTTTGCTGATAATTTGGTAATTAAATTTCGTTGATAATTTGGTATAAAATTGTAATAATGAATGGGCAATTTTACTTTGCTTTTTCTATGTTATGAAGTATGGTATTTCAGCATTCATTTATTTTAAAAATACTTCACTAGTGGTATTAACTGTTTTTGATCTAAGCTTGGTCCCAATGACTGGACTATAACCTCGATACGAGCACTTGCACATTTTAATTGCAACATTTGTGATGAAAAACATATGATTCCCATCAAAATCGTATATGTTTGCACACACATAAAACATGTTTAGCTTTTGTGGCAAATTTAATAGTTTTATAGGTAAAAATATTAATGTGGCATGTTGATAAACAATCATGTGTGAACTTTTAAAAAGTAGAAGATCAACACAAAAGATAAGCGTCAAATAAAAGAAGCCGACAGATAATGGTGATAAAATCAATTTGGTTTTTGAGCCTCGTTATGTTTCGACACTTCACACCTAGCTCTTCTTAACACAACTTACATGCAATAAAAGAGAAACGAACCTGAAAAATGCAAGGGAAGAATGTTATTTTGAACCAAATGAATTTGTGTAAACATGCGCAATAAGTTTAATTGCACCGTTCTTATCTTTTGTGGTTGCTTATTCCGCAATTTAACCAGCGATACAAATTAACATTTTATTTTTGAGAAGAAATATACGAAACCACAAGCTATAAGTGCCTAACTTAAGGTGTTCGTATATTTACGGTCTTTTTCATGAAAAGCTGAATACATTTTGGCATATTTTGCAATCCAATAATTATAGGTTATTAGACGTTTCACTGTACAATACGGTGATACATTTGGACGAGCACACAGTTTGAAGTCATATTGGACAAGCCGTTAGGCGAGTCCAATATTACTTCAAACTGTGTGCGAATCCAAATATATCACGTAATGTACAGTTTAAACGTCTAATAAGCTTTTTATTCTATATCCCTTTCTTAAACCTTTTGTTTGATTTTAATGCTACATATGCATGTTTATTTACAGCTTTCCGGTGGTTTATAGAGAAATGTCAGTGAATTAAAACTGATATATCACTGTTTCAAACAGGGAAAAATATCAGTGAAAACTATCGATATTTTTCACTGTTAAACTGTAAAATGACGTCATGTTTGGACGGAATGACGTCATTATTCCAGCGAAATTCTCCAGTTTAACTATTTTACAATGAAAATAAACGGTTAAAAAAGCATAAAATAAAAAGAAAATGTATTTTCTATGATCACTCGTGAATTAAAATCGAAAATCTACCGAATCCAACAAATATCCTCTATATAATCGTTATTTGCAGCACGATAAGCGCCTTTGTGAATCGATTATGGTACATTCGGATACTTTTTCTCGGTAACAGCTTTTATGGTTAAAACAAATTGCTTAGTGCACTTGAAATCAACTGTCCAATATGGAAAAAATACAGACTTTTTGGATCCAATACCGGAATACATTGGACGGTCACGTGGTACTTATGAAGAATGCCCATTGAATGAATTTATTGGATATAAAATAATTTACGTTATTATGCTTAAACTTCTTGCAAATAGCCGTCGTATTCGTCATCATTTTAGTAACTAATGCGTGCTTAATTGTGTGCACTCTTATTGGATCCAAAAGCTGTAAACGCATGAAAAAGGTCAATTACTGATGAGTGACCAATTGAAACTGCTTTCTGTAAATTGGATAGACACGGGACCGTAATTTGGAAAGATGTGTTGTGCGAGCCACGAGTTATATTATTTATGTTGAATGGCAACCGCGGTCTAGTTAAATATTAATTGTTCCAGGATGCAAACCTGACACACGTACGTCAACATTTTGAAATACGAATGGATTTTAGTTCTTAAAAAGCTTCTGAACATCTTGGATTAGAGACATTATTGTCAACGCTTAGTGTTTTACATGCACTATTCAATAGTTAAATATAATATCATAACTATTTATATTAAACGAAAATGTTTCGTAAATGTGAAGTTCTTTAATTATTAACGATCAAGTGTTTCCAACAAATGGTATAAGCTAATCACATTTTAATTACTATCATTATTAACTACACACTTTTTACATCAATACTATCTAATTTCCAGCAATAAAACATTAACGAGAGTTGCCTTAACCCATCTTAATGGAAGCCCATTATCTTCCAGGTATAAACATCTATTCTAATTGCAACCATTTATCATAAAATGCGTCATCAGTCATGTGATGTTCAAATGTAAATTCAGATATATGAAAAATAATTGTTTCAAAATGACTTGATATAAACATATGTTAGATCTGCACAATTAGATATTAAGTCTACAGAGGAACAAACGCATCAAGGGATCAAATGTTTTTAAAATATGCGTCTGTGACGTTTTATTATATTATTATTAAAGATTGTGTTTATAAGAACACTGTTTGTTACACATGCAGCATACCAAATTGCTTATGTTATCACAAATTCAAATAACACTTTTTTATGTCGATCTTGCTCTTGATATCAATTATAAGGAAATATTATTGTTCGTATTGTTTTATAATTAAATGCATTTAACAACTTTTAGTAACTTTATTTGATCGAAACAAACTCCCAAACAGAACTTGTTGAAACCATAATCATTTACTGCGCTGATACTTGGATAAGAACACTCGGTGCACTTTTAATGATAAGCAAAACATCTCCAATGCAAAACTGGTGTTGCACCTACATATCAAATTATTCTCAAATGTATTCTCAAATTACTATTAATATAGGTGCAAATGTAACCGTTACATTTTGATTAACATTAATATGTGAACATAAAAAGTAGAAGATAAAAAACAAACCAAATGATGAACGTCAAATTAAAGACGCAAACATATAATGCTGATAAAATCAAATTGAACGCATTTCATGAGCCTCATTATGTGCGACACCTCACACATTACATTCAATACAAGAGAAAAGACTTTTAAAATACAAGGAAAGTGTGGCATTTGGAACCAAATGGGGTTGTATAGTTGAAAAACATGGACAATCCAACAAATCATGCATTACATTTAAACAATATTTGTTTCACAGCTTTAATTTGCTATCCTTGTTTTTGGAGAAATGCTTTTTTCATTTCCACAAAAGCAATAAGCATGCGTTTAAAAAGGAATCATTATACCTGCCCATATTCTATTTAAAGCTTTTCATCACCGCTTGTATATTGCCATTATATTCGACGGATCATAAGATTTATGGTTATTGCTTACCTTTTACAAAGTGATGCAGCTTAGCACAAATGCAATTCTTATACTTCGGTGCTATAAAACCGATTAACATACATCGTTTTGCCCTCGTTCGCAGGTGAAATGGATGTTCCCACCATTATTGTGTAGGGTTTTATATTCAATCGGAATCGTGTTTTAATCTATGTTTATTATACAATGATTTGCATCAATGTTTTATTGAAGTACTTACATAACGCTGAAATGCTGTGTTATTTTAAAATGCAGCAATTGTGAGTCACTTTCGGTACAAACAACTTGTAAAGAAAATGTCTGTTTTCTGAAGGAGATATCGGATAATCCTGATGCATCGTAACGAAACAAACGCAGTTGAAACATACTTTTGCAGATTTCCCATCGTATCAATTTCTGTATTTTTAACATAAACGTCACACATTTCACGGCTTTAATGTCTATTTGAGTAAATTTTTACCGGTATTTGCTCAACAGATTCTTGTCTCTTTTCACTTCAAAAACGGTTATAGTTTTTTAGATAATATTGTGCCATAGGAAGCAGCATTCATTTTACATTTGGGAATGTAATATAACGGTGTGGAATAATACGTACCCAGTGTATGATCGTCGTTTCTGCATTTGTTCTAGCATGACATTTGTGTAATGGCATCAGCCGTGGACCTCAATAAGAAAAAGGGACTGACGAACATAAAACAATTATTTTCCTTTTATTTCATACATATACAACCTTCTTTTTAACTTATTGAGATCGTGTTATAGGGCTTCCAATAATTTAGCACAAACGATGACTATTGTTCGTGTACATTACCGTACTTAATTATATCTTTCACGTCCTCAGATACATCTAGTGGATTTTTGTTTGCAATATTACATGTTCGCAATGCACCGGTTGTTCCTTCAGCTCCCCCACGCCAAAGGCTTTGTGGCACTTGCAGAAGGCTTGGACTTGTAACTCCAACAATTAATGTCACCTATATCCTTTCCCTCTCCACGACATATTTTCGTATCATCCACACACAGTTTCAAAGGCTTTTAAAATAACACGTTGGAAAGTGTTTCCATATGTTTTCGCATATACCTGTACACAATGGTTCATGTTAGTGTCTTTTCTGCGTAATTGTTTTGTTGCTGACATAATAAAACTGTATTCTCGCTTACTGAGGGTAAATTTGACACAAATGGCGTCATCGTCTTAAACCTTTCCAAATTCCTGACATCAGACATACATCGAACAAATTTGAAGTGGAATAATCGGTTTCCGAATTGCCAAGACTTCACAGTTTCATTCCGATATCACATTGTGCTTGTGCTATAAGTTGCAAACCATTCCACGATGACATTAAATATAAGGTAACAACTTTTTTATTCATTGGTAGTTTGCCTTCGTAAATCACACGCATGCATTTCAAGTACCTCTTGGCATACGTAAAGGTACAGCGTGCAGTGGGATACGATCGCCATTTATTAACGAGCAAATTATGATCAACGATTTTAATGACAATATAAACATAATTTTTATATCGTACATAATTGTCTTTAGAGTAAATATGCAGATCCGACTATTTAATGCTTTTTATAAAATGTTAGTCGGGAAGGTGTTTTACCATGACTTTAATAAATATGGATACATACATGTGGACAGGTATGTATCCGTTACAAGAAGACATTGGTCATTATCCACCAAGATTTGGGTATTTATACTTTTTCTAACGGTCTGTATGTTTAGACTTGTTTTGTGTGCATATGTTGTAGGATAAAAACAAACTGTAAACGGGCCTTTCATTTCTTTTTATTTTAATGTTTTAACTTTTACAAATTACTCACCTATTCGGCATTGTTCCTCAATATTCCGTGTTTCCACACCTTGGTTACTCGATTTAATAACCTATTAGTTGCAAAATATACCCATTATATCAATGGTGACAGATATGAGAACATAAACACCTATACATAAAGATAATAATCAAAAAGCAACGTCTTATCGTCATTCCTGCCTACATGTTTTAATTGCATAAGTGTTAATAAACTGCGTTAGGATTAACCGGGTAAAGACCATGTTGTTAGACGCGGGGCTTTACTTTTTATACGCCCGTATAAAATACGGGACGTATTATGTGAAACCCCTTGGCGGGCGGCGGGCGGCGGGCGGAAGGCATCACTTTGTCCGGACTCTAATTCAAATTGTATTCATCCGATCTTCACCAAACTTGGTCAGCAGTTGCATCTAGTTGATATCTAGGCCAAGTTCGAATATGGGTCATGCCGGGTCAAAAACTAGGTCATAGGGTCAATAAGTGCATTTTCAAAGGGGCCACTTTGTCCGGACTCTATTTCAAATTGTATTCATCCGATCTTCACCAAACTTGGTCAGCAGTTGCATCTAGTTGATATATAGGCCAAGTTCGAATATGGGTCATGCCGGGTCAAAAACTAGGTCATAGGGTCAATAAGTGCATTTTCAAAGGGGCCACTTTGTCCGGACTCTATTTCAAATTGTATTCATCCGATCTTCACCAAACTTGGTCAGCAGTTGCATCTAGTTGATATATAGGCCAAGTTCGAATATGGGTCATGCCGGGTCAAAAACTAGGTCATAGGGTCAATTAGTGCATTTTCAACGGCGCCACTGTGTCCGGACT
>VMBQ01000242.1:12618-35783 GCA_007657795.1 Dreissena rostriformis | reverse complement strand
AAGAAGGAAACGTTTGTAATTCTCCCCCCCCCCCCATTCGAAGAAATGTGGGTGTATTGCCTTGCGTTTTCCGTCGGTCCATCGGTCGGTTGGTCTGTAGGTCTGTAGACCTGTCGGTTCTCAGACATGTCGGTTTCGAAGACCTTTGGTTTTTTGCGCAATATCTAATGGACGCTTTGACCTACAACCGTGCATATTATTGTAACACAGGAGCAATGAAAGATGCCTATCGAAGGTCACATGGGGATTCTCATAGTAAGTGTTTGATAGATATTTTGAGAATGCTTTGTTCTAAGATCATGAACATGTGCATAGTGATTACTTTTGAGAAAGTGAAGACGCTCAATAATTGTAAGGTCGCCTTGTCAACGTTCAAGGTAACAGGGTCTTGTAACAGGAAATTCGAATTGGCACTATCTTTGACAATGATTCGACCTGCGATCATGCAAATTGGTATACTGGTTACGTGGGAGGAATAGACGAATTTGAGTTTTGAGAAAACAAGGTCAAAAGTAAAGGTCACATGAGGTTGTATGAAGATACTGGGTTTTTAATGATATTGCTTTGACATCCGATCATCTTAATTGGTATGCTGATTATTTAAAAGTAAATACTGACTCATTTTGATTTTGAGGTGAACAGGTCAACGGTCGAGGTCACATGGGCTTAGAACAAAAAATACGTTTCCACACATAACTTTAGAACCGTCGATTATGGATATTCGTGTAGTGTTTTTACTTGGGTGGCAAGTAAAACACCTATTAAAAGTGAGGCCATCAGATCAAAGGTCAAGTTCACAGGGGCTTGTAAAAGCAAATTGGTTTCCACACAACATATAGAGAATTGTAAGGATCTTATAAATTGGGTCGTGTTCTGAGAAAACTGGGCATAATTCGTGTGCGTAAATTGTCATCCCAGATTAGCCTGTGCAGTCCGCAGAGGCTAATCAGGGACGACAATTTCCGCCTAAACTAGATTATCGCTAAGAAGAGACTTCATTTAAACCAAAAATGCCATAAAAGCGGAAATTATCGTCCCTGATTAGCCTGTGCGGACTGCACGGGCTAATCTGGGATGACAATTTACGCACATGCATTATGTCCAGTTTTCTCAGAACGCGACACAATTAGTGTGCTGGTTAGTGTCGACAAACGATGATTTTCATTTCAAGAGATATAATATATGGCGTGTTCTGAGAAAACTGGGCAAAATGCTTGTGCGTAAATTGTATTATTGAATTGCTTACGTCAAATGCAAAATTGCCAGTTCATCGTGAGCTATTTCATCGACCAAAAAGTAATATGTCCCTTATGCGTTTGAAGGTCTAATGCTTGCCCATGTTGCCAGTATCTGTTAAATGGATAAATAAACAGCAAGGTTCGCTTTTCCATCTGTAAAGCAAAAAGATTTGTATGAGTTAAAATGAGACAACTTACTATCTTATAGAATCTTTCTTAATATAGACAGCGTGGTTTTATTTGGATAACTAATAGTTAATGTGTACGTGTATGCGAGTACACAAACTATAAAGACGAACAACCGAGTTATGAATTTATAATTTGGCAGATCGACACAGCCCTGTTATATTCTATTATTTTGTGCTCTTGTAGAAATCATCAACATAATTGAATAAAACAGCATGTAAGCGTGCTGTTGATAGTGTTTATATTTTTGTTTTATTCCACTATTTTATAATAATGCGAGAGTAAGCCCCTATTACGAGTTACTGCGTCAATAGAGGAGATATGTTCACCTAAATATGACAGGTTATGCACAATTAAGAAATATTACGTCATTTGTATGACACATTGTATTATTTTTATTAGCATATACTAGATAATAAGGCCTTATTCCTGTTTATGGAACCATTACGATGGTATGGAAGAGGATGTCAATACTTGAAAGCATTTCATGCAATTGGTATCACCGCATAATTTAAAAACTGAGGCCATGTTGTGATCGTATTCACATACAAATACTGTGAGTTCAACGCACGTATATGATTATTCACAACGAAGTGAGGTTATGATTTGTGTAGCAATGTCATAATGTGACCAGCACGCATCAAACTTTTGTCTCACATATAATGCACTATGTTGATACGTGTTGCAAGAATAATTGGCTTTTTTATCTTTTGTTTATTGACTTCGTTCCTGGCACTATAACCAAGCTGCAATTATATCTTAGCAATAAACAGGTTTCACTTGTTGTTTAGGATTTTCAGTTAAAATGAATGTTTTGCAGTGTACGTAAATAATGAGCAAATTTAAGACTTAAATTTTACTTTTGATATAACAGTTATCCATGTTAAAGATGGGTAACACTTCGAAAAAAAATAAATCTTAAACTAAATCCGCTTCTTCCAATGTGTGTTTGCTTGGTCAGCGTTTAACTTTTTATATTTTAATGTTGCGATTCATGGTCTTTAATTCAAGAGAAAATCAAGGTAATGAAATTTGTATAATACTATGTTTTGTTGAATAACACTTCCCCTTTCCATCCACATAAACAAATCATAGACCAGCATTACACACATGATGTATATTAAAAATGATAACACTTTTTAATTATCTCTTTTGAAGCGAAACGTTGCAATAAACGCGATTATTATTTTAATTATCCTTCATCTCATTGAAAGATCTAACATTCTCTGAAAGTGTACAACACAAATCAAGAATTATGAAATTTTACGGAAATTATGATTTCATGATAAGAAAATTGGCACAAGATGAAAGCATATTTTGACCCTAGTGTTTACCTTAATCTTTTATGATGTAGTAGTATGTGTTGGCGTATCAAAAAGCTCACATTTTATTCGTAGAAGACTTATTCTTGGGCAAAAATATACTAATATGTATCATTCAAATTTTGCCGTTTTGTCTAAAACGATTTTTTACATAAAGATTGTTTTAATGAGGCGAAATGTCGTTCGTTTTAACTTACGCAATTTATTGTTTGGCAATAAGTTATGTAGTGGTTAATTGCATGCCTAAATATTTATGTATCGCAGTATGTGATTTACCTTACTAGAGTGTTAGTCCGTTATTTCGAATGTTTTTCAGAAACATATTTTTTGAAAGCTTGATATATATTGACTGTACATCCTCACAAATACACATGTGTATTATCGAATTATTTAAATAACATAAAATAATAAAAACATATGTAATAACATTTGTTCCGTTAAATTAGCAATGTGATATCGGACATCCAATGCGGACAATGCAATCGTAAATGATAACCTCATTTTGAATCACAGAATACAACATCGAATCGGCTTTCTTTATTCTTACAAACATTGCAATTGCTCATGATTTAAGTTTGTCGTCTTCAAGAGTAATTGGCTACTTGCATTCAACACGTTTTTGATTTGTTTCATGTTTAATGTAAAAAAAAAAATGAACGTGCGGTTTTGCAAAAATTCAGATAGGATCAAACGTCGGATAAAGAAAAACGTTAAATGTTTTATTTAGATAATCAGTTTTTGTCTAATTAACCATGCAATACCTCAACGCGTTACGCCTGCCGGGATTCCCTAATGTACATGTGGCTTCATGGTAGTGCAGTAGATCGCATGTATAGGATTATTATAAATATATCGGCTTCAAATATGCGATTTTTTAACAAAGTGGTGCTTATACAATCACAAAATAAATGTAACGACTTTAAGTTCGAGCATGCGAACTTACAACTTATATATTGGCATTAATATAATAACAAATCATGTATTTAACAAAAAAACAATTAATTAACACACGATACTACTTAAAACATCATACATCTATAGTTGAAAACATTTGTTTAACAGGACACATTACGCTTTACTTTAAAAGACCATATAGTCTCAACATATGGATAATCAAATGCATGTATATAAGTTGACTTAACATATGTTTTGCATGTGCGTGATTAACATAAAATGATTCAATTACCACGTGGCTGTTAAGACATGAATGTTCTATGTACCTACATTTTGATTGTCAGTACATTTATACAGTTTTGTTTATTTGGTATTGTCCTCCTGGAGTTCTTTTATGTAAAATACATTTGTATACACTACGAATTAGCCCTATGAAGCCACCAATGATAATCTTTTTCAATACACGAATCGCTTGACGTGCACAAATAAACAAAAGGATACACCCATCATCACTCAAATAATAATTTATTTTGATTAATAATAGAGGCCGTAAGTGGCTTTCATCTCCTGTCAATAGTTCTTATCAACAAACCATTTTGAGTAAAAAATCATAATGTTTGGTTTCGACAAGGCGAAACAAATAACTATGCTTACATAATATATTACTGTGATGATTTTTATCAGGCATTAATAACATTTGTGTGGATTCATGTTTTGGCATTAGTTGAGTTCTATTAATTTACTTTATTACTTCAATATTTTCTTGTGTCTGCGTTTGTGGTTTTAATTACAACAGAAATCACCAACAGCAAAAGAATTAAGCTAACATACCAACAAGTCACATGTTCCTTTGATCGTTTTATATGTACAAACACTAGAGAAAAAAATATTAAACATAAATAAATATCACTTAAATGCTTGGAAAACAAATAAACGCTGATTAATCGGCATAAACATAATAAGTTTAATAATTGTTTGTTGTTTTATTTTACAATGAAAAAAACTAGGCTATAACACTACATATGAACGTCGGTTAATATAATATAATAAATGGTAAACCTAAACACGTGAACTGGTATATTGCAAATACCATTGGTAATACCATTTTCGTTAACGTAAGAAAGAATGTGCAATGCTGGAAATTTCATCACAAATAAAGCCAAGAAAAAGAAAGATATGTTTTACCTCTAAAATTGTATTGGAGGTTTATATTGATTTGTTTTATTAAAAACACTCATGGAAATCGTTCTAATAAATTGTGTTAGATATGAACTGATAATATAATTTGAACAGATGATACTTTGATCCTTGCATGAGTAAGTCATGTACACACCAAAGAATTTCACAAACGTCGCATCGATGTCTCGCAATCGTTCAATAAACTGGGATTCTTCCTATCCGGTAGTGCTGCCAATAAGTGCCCGTTTCGCAATTAAACCACTTGATATTAAAATGCAATTTTTGATTTTTGTGCGTGAGAAATATAAGAAATCTCAAGTAAATAAGTATCTGACTTGAATAGTTCGTTCAGTGTGCTTTTGAAATATTTACTGAAAGTATTATAGTGGATTGAAATGCGTTTTTGTACAAGTGTTTGCTTAGAATAATTTGCTGTTTGAGTCATGTATGGATTTAAACAATACGTATAGAGCGAGCAAGTGAAATGCTGAGTAAACATCGTTTCAATTCGCAATATTGATACATGTAGTATACAACAATCATGAAATACATATAGGTATATCAAAGAAATAATATACATTATAACATAATTATATTATACTGGCTTATAAAACATCAGTGCTTACACTGATTGGTGAGATTAAAACGCACATTTAGATGGAGTAATTATCCAAAAGCTAACAAAAACACGATCCCATTTGAATGGGAAACCCAGCAAATTTTGTGGGAAAGAACATTGTAAACTTTGTGATGGGAATGGGTTCTAACAATAATTGCCCGAAATACCTAAACATGCGTTTAAAAATCAGCATTGCTTTGTAAAAACCAGGTTATGAAGATAGAGTAGATTTCCTTGAAATAAAAAAAAACTGTTTGGTAATCAGCGGGAAATGCTTTGTAAGGAATAAGTGAGGAATAATACGTTGATTTTAAATAGCATGTGTAATGAAATTTATTGATGATTTCAACATTTTTCGTAAGCAAATACTCGTTATTAAAATATAGAAATTAAAAGCTTGCTATTTCGAACTAGAATATTCAATTATACTTAGAAATTTACATCTTTTTTGAACTGGAACATTTAGTATACCTATAGTTATGTAGTTAATAGATCTTGCAATATTGCTCTGCAATAAAGAATACAGTTGCATTAAAAGCAATTAATATTTTGAAACGACAGCTGCCTAAGGCATTGTTATATGCATGACATATAAGAGAATGATTTTGATGAGTTATATTGTTTTGAAAACGTTACAATAATATTAAAAATTGCAACTCCATTTGTCATCATACAACAATGAGTGACGCTATTTTGTGACATTAAAGCTTAAGGCGTTCAGAAGCAAAATATAGATATCATATATATAATTGTATAGTGTGTGTTCTTCTGTTAAGACTTCGTTTGTACTTAATTTGTTAAAAGGATATAGACTTGAAAAGGATCTCAAGGTGAACATTTGCTAACGGAAATCTGCAATTCAATGTGAAGCCCAAGCTTGACACTGCGACCCTTGTATTGCAATACTGGTACACCCCAGGTGTGACAGTAACCCTTACCTTTTCTCATGGACTGTGAAGTTGTTCATACTGGGGATATTATGTGTCTATATATATCAATTGACATATTTTCACAACTGAAGCTATATAATCTAAACATCACCAGAACTTTCATCTAGATGTTAGCCATCCATGTTATGGAATTTCTTTTCTTCGTAGTACATATCAATATTTTAAAGTTTCTGCCAGCTTACCCATTTACTTCAATTGGCACCCAGAAATTTTGGCGGCACCTAGTAATTTTGGCAGCCATTTGCTTTATTGAATTCTGGGAAACCACCTTTCCTGAAAGTCACTTTGAGAGTTCAAATTCGTTGTTGCAGCAAGATGTATCACATCAAAGTGTAAATCCATTTGTAATACTTTTTTCACTGTTTTCCTAAATAAGGCGCCAATATGTCTAATTGCTATGACGTTTGGTAAATGACGTCATGAAACGTTCCAATTTCTTGGTCATTATTTTTGGTCAGTAACGTGACTGACCAATTTTGGTCACTGGTGCCCAGATTTCTGGTCATTAATGATCAATATTCTGGGCACCGCCCAGAATCTTGGTCACTGACAAGGATCTTGGTCACTGTCCAATTTTGATCATCAGTATTGAACAATAAGTCAAAATAGTATGCAGTTGAGCTTAAATCAAGATCTAGGATAGACGTAATTCTTGTCGAGAGTCAGTCATTCATTTTTCGAAGTAAATACCTAGAAGTCGTAACCACATAGGTTTTATAGTAATAATCCAGTGATATAAAGATTGTTTACATTAAGTAACACTGATTTTGGAAGCGTTTGTAACACTGTTATTGTATTATTTACGTACATTCTGAACGAACGCAGAACTGACTGATTGTGCGTCACATGTGTTAAACTATGTAAATACTACCCTAGTATAATTACCGGGAAACTGGCGGTTTTGGAATAACTAACATTGTGTTGCTCTTTTACGGGTTGTTCATTGAGATTGTTTGTCTTCGCACGAATAAATTATTGTTTGAACTTTTATTTCGACTTGTGTCATATTCAAAATTGGATGGTAACACTATATTAACATATATTTGAAAGCTATAAGTAATCAAGTAATTAAAATGGTAAACCTCAAAGCAGAGGTCCGTAACAATACTACAAGTCCCGTTTATCCATAGTTTTACCAACGTAAAAATTAGACTCGCTCATTTCTCATAGTATATTGCTGGATTTTATTGCGTCTTGTTATACTGATGTTCATGAATCGCCAGCATTTCAACTTGTCCGTACACAAATTAAGGTAAATCAAAAAGTTGTACGGACATCATACTTCCCTAGGTGAATCTATCTGTATATGTTAGATGGAAGTGTTTCGTAAATGTCAAGTGATAGCCGTTAAACAAAACTGCAACGGCTTATAGTCTTTCAGTGATAGACATGTGTAATGGAAACTATTTGTTACGGGATGCTTCGTAATACATGTCATGTTCATATGCCAAAACACATATATAAAAATGACATTCTCACAAGGACATTCTGTAATTGTATGTAATCACGAATATGCAAACGTACATTCTGATCTACGAAATACAAAATGTATTATATATGTCTAAACATTTATAAAGTTTCGTTATCAATGTAAGCAAGCGGTCCATAATAGATAGACACAGTTAGATATTTGGTCGAAAGAGTACATACGATGGCAGATCTAATTCAACTGAAACGTGCGTTTGTGACGTTTAGAATATTTGTAATACGAAACCAGCAAAATTACCTTCAACATACTTCGTTAATAAATTGATCGATGATTTTAATGATGCATTGGTAACTTTTCTTTGCTTTTTCTATATTATGAAGTATGTAATTCCAGCATTCATTTATATAAAATTTCACTTCACTATTGTTATTAACTGTGTTTGATCTGAGCTTGGTCCCAATCAGTACCTTTTTTTTACATCCAACATTGACTGGACTTATACTACGATACGAGCACATTCACTCGTAAATGATAAGAAAAGCATTTGCGATCATAACGGATGTTTCCTATCAAAATCGTATATATATATGTGCACACAAATTAAACACATATAGGTTTGTCGGCAAATGTATTATTAAAGTACTTGTTTTATAGGTAAAAATATTACTGTGACATGTTGATAAACATTAATGAATGAACTATCAAAAAGTAGAAGATCAAAACAAAAGATGAGCGTCAACTAAAATAAGCCTACAGATAATGGCGATAAAATCAATTTGGTTTATTAGCCTCATGTTTCGAAACTTCACACCCTGCTCGTCTGAACACAACTTACATGCGATAAAAGAGAAAAGAACCTCTCAAATACAGGAAAGTGAGGTACTTGGAACCACAGGGATTTGTGTTAAACATGGACAATAATTATAACTGCTCCATAATTATCATTTGTGATTACCTAGTCTGCTGTTTTATATGTGATAAAAACACAACGTAACTTTTGATTTTCAGAATATGTAAGAAACGATAAGTTAAAAGTACCTAACTTTAGGAGTTTGTATATTAACGGTTTGTTTAAAGTAAACATGTAAACATGTTTGTACAGTTTGCATCGTGATGATTTACATCATTTAGTTGTAACTATCTTCTTGCAAAATGCCGTTTTATTCGTCGTCATTTGAGTAAATATTGCGAACTAAAATGTGCGTACCCTTATGAGATCCAAAAGCTGTAAAACCATGACAAAGGTCGAATACCTTATTCCTATTGGCTGACTAAATTGAAACTTCTTTTGCTGTAAATTGGATAGAAACGGCCCGTAATGTGGCACAAATTGTGTGAGCCGTGAGCTTTGTTAGTTAGTTTGTATGGAAACCGCAGTCTACTTTAGTACTTCATGTTCCAGCGTGCGAACTTTCATCACTCAGTCAACATCTTATAATACGGATGGATTTTTAGCTTAAATATTCGATCATATATATTTATATTAGAAGAAAGTGTTAAGTTCAGTAAGTATTAACGGTCAAAATGTTCCAAAAATACATTGGCAAATAGAATTGTAATTACTATCATTATAAACTACTCGTTACATCAATACTATCTCATTTCTGGCAATATAGCATTAATGTGACTTTAAAGAGAGTTGTCTTATCCCATCTGTATGTAATCTTTTATTATATTTTGTATAAGTTGCAATTATTCATCATGAAATTTGTCATTAAACATGTTCAAATCTGAATTCATAAATATAACAGATGAACATGTTATTGTATGCATACACAGAAAGGCTATGTTCTGCTCTGTACAAATGGATTAATATATCTCTGGAAATGAACAGAGTATTTATCAAAATGCATTAAAGGCCATGTGTTAGATCGTCACAATTAGATATAAGATCTGCACAATAAGTTTTAAGTCTACATGGGAGCAAACGCATGCCGATCAAATGTATCCAAACAATGCGTTTGCGACGTTTTCTTGATAATCACGAAACTTTGCTCAATTGTTTAGGCCATTGAATCGAAGTGTGGAAGACATGCGTCAGTCATACTTTAAGGTAACATGTTTTAACCCCAATTTTCGAGTTCGGTACATATCACTTATACCCATAGGATGATTTTCATGAAACATGTCTAAACTCTTTAGGTCATTGAGACGATGTGCATAAGACTTGAGTAACTCATGCCTGGTCAGAGTCAAGGTCACCATAGACGGTCAAACGTGTGAGCCTCTATTTTCGTGTCCGCTCCATATCCCCTATACCCTTTGAAGGATGCTCATCAAATATGGCCACAATGTTTAGCTCATTTGGACGATGTGCAAGAGGAATGAGTCAGCCATGCCGCTTGAAGGTCAATTTCATGCTTCAATGTCAAATGTTTTAGTCTCCATTTTCGTGTAAGCTATGTATCTTCTGAACCTATTTGAAGTGTTTTATGAAACTTATCTACAATTGAAATGTAACTGAGACGATGTACATACCGACATGAGACAGTCGAACTGGCTAAAGGTAAAGGTCACACTTGACGGTCCATAGTGTAGCCTTCATGTTGTTATACTTCATATCCCTTATAACCGTTAAAGAATGTTTATAAAATGTTCATGACATTTGGACGATAAGTTGAACAAGTTCACATGTTCAAAGGATTGAAATCTTTGCGAAACTGACTGATACGAATGCAGAATGTGACGAACGCGATATTTTAATATTTAAGATCACATCCACCAATGTTCCTGATCAGTATTTTCATACAGTCATTAACATGTTTTGCACGTTTTTTGTAACGTGTGTGCGGGAAAATTTAACATTATAAACAGATTTGAAACTCGGTAACTAGGAAAATTAAACGTACACAATCTTATATTAGACGCTGTTTCTGGCAGTGTTCTTTGTAAAGCAGCGTTCATTAACACAAAATAACTATGAAATTTTAAATCAAATGTTTATATAATAATGTGCATCAGTACTGTGTGATTGAGGTTTCTTAACTAATATACTTACACGTGGCACAAAAATAACTATGAGAAAAAAGCGTGAAAACAAACTTTCAATCTCAACCTGTATACGTCCACTATCATTTTTAGTTGTTCGCTTGCGAACAACTAATGTTATGAGTGTGTTGCAAGTCGGTCTGCTCTTAACTACGCTAAGATCGATAACCACCGCATCTGCCTGTTTATACTGTGAGTGTGTGTATGTAATCAATAGTGTTTAACATCTTGTGCGACGACATTGGCCAGTTTGTCATTGAAATCTGTACATATTGGCTGCTTTCATGGAAAACGGGGCTTAATGCATGTCAAATATGTGGTGTCCCAGGTTAGCCTGTGCACACTGATTAGCCTGTGCAATGCGCACAAGCTCATCAAGGACGACACTTTCTGATTTTATTGTGTTTTTCGTTTAAAGAGAGTCTCTGGTACTGTGATGACAATTAATGCATATGCATTAAGCCCTGTTTTCCCAAAATGAAGCTTAAATTATTTTTTCTATTAATGATTTGAAAAAAAAAAAGATAAAAGTGATAATAACTTCAAAGTAAACTCGCTGACAAGGCAAATAAACAAAATCACTTTTAAATCAAATAAACAACCAATGAGTTCTAAATGTTAACCTTGTGGCATTTTTAAGTAAAAATCTAAAAGGGACCTTTTCACAGTTCGTCATTAAATGCTTAATATTGATCTATCGTTTAGACCACTCGGCCATCCGTGCTCTTATAGTGAGAGATGTATTTTATACTATTTTATACTTTATATAAGCAATCCTCGTAGTATGAAAAAATATAACGACAACAACAGAACTCTCAAAATTATTAAATCGTTTAATTTTGTCAATTCACCAAAACGTGAAAAGGTCCCTTTAATGTCTTCACACTTGCAAATCGAATGAGTGCAATACACTGTCAGATCTTACATCATGAATAACTTACATGTTAAGTGGTTGCCTGTTAGCCTGGGGCCAGTAGATTTAAGCCCAAGAAACTCATTTTTAAAAGTTGGTTACAGTTGGGCTAAAAAACAGGGCAACTAGCGTTTTCAAAGCTTGAAACAACTCAATCAAATTAAACATAGAATACAAATTGGCGACTGTGGATCAATTCGTCATAGGAAATGATTCAATTTCGGCTCACAACAAGACATGATGCATTAAAAGTCTGTCATGTCGGCACAATTGTTGCTCAATAATTTAAAGAAAATAAAGTATTAGATACACATAACACAACATGTACATGATTCTAGGCGTGTTATACTTTAGCACGGCAACCAAAATTCTAAAGATGGTTGCCAGTGCAGCCACCAATTGCGGAAAAAGAGACATATTGTTGTTATTGTGTCTAAGTTATCTCTATAACATTACTATGAGGATAAACAGTGCACACACATTTCGACCTGTGCTTTAAGACACACTCTTTATAAATTTGAATGGGTTGTGTTAATTTCAAACTTGCGATATAAAAAGCTATAACATAATTTTCAAAACTGAGTTGCGTGTAAGATTATGCAATAGCGAACAACTTAAGTATCTTCAGCGCTTTGATTCAATACAAAGAAGGTACGAACCAGTAGATGTCGGTATTTATCATTAATTACAACTAATGAGATAATGGGGTGTGTTCTGAAACTCCGATAGTGTTATAGATAATTATATATCTGGGGATTTCGTATTTGATAACACTCTTGAAGTTCACAACGAAGAGATAACGATTGCATGGTAAACTAGCAACACCATTTCAGAGCATGCTCATTGGTAAACGAATGTTATGTTGCCGGTACTATCTATCGGATATCAGTTGCGGCCATGTGTATTCATCCATACAAACATGTTTTCATCGACTTCTTAACGATGATCAATAACGTTAATGTGATATACGCCTTGCACATTGCACAAGAAATATCGAAATCGTTAAACAGACATGACTATTTTGTAATTTGATAAATATAGTATGTTGTCCTACCTTATTTACACATGATTATGGTATATATATATAGGATCTGGCATGAGTTGTCATATCATACAATATTTTATTAAACGAGTTCAGGAATTTTGTTAGTAAGNACATATCATTTTATTTTGTTCCTTTACTTAAATTTATTACCGAACCAGCATTCCGTACTTTTAATTTCATTCAACTGATTACGAAATTTATGACGTATCTCGTGTGACGTCATTTATGTGACGAAAGACACCGCTTTTAACTAGACTCTCTGGACTGTAGTGACAACAATTGTTGTGGTTTATTTAACAGTTAAACATTTATTTAAAAAAAAACATCGAACGCATCCAAAACGTATTTCGGGTTGTGTGTTGTGTGTAATGTATAATTTAAAACTTTGAGCATTGGATTAAAGTTCCCATTGAGGTAAGCGTGTCGTTTACTAAATGTTGATGTTTTATTGTTAAACATTAGTTGTCATGTGTTGCATACAAGGTATTCAAAAGTTCATGAAATGGTTAAAAAGTCAACTAGTTGTTTTTTTAAAGTGAAAACTACAACATTATTAAAAAATAAATGAACCTGTATTTCTTAAAGTATAACAGGTACAACATGGCGGGTGTTCTGCAGGGCTACAAACTTCTTGGATTAAATCAATGTGTTTAGGTTCTAAACCATAAACAATCGTATGTAAAAAACTGTACAATGGTACAGGGGACACTCTTCGGTGTAATATAAGAAATAGTAAACTACACTTCAGTCCCAATGGCATAATAGTGACCAGCCAGGCAGCCAAAAACTGTATATGGACCTCAGCCTACGGCTTCGGTCCATATACGGTTTGTGGCTGCCTGGCTGGTCACTATAATGCCATAGGGACCTCAGTGGGGTTTACTATTTCTTAAATATGTGTGTTTATACAAAAACATTCAGTGAAATTTACACTTCGCGGTTTAATAAACATGTTAAAGCAAAAGCATAAAGAACACTAAAACCCGAAAACAAGACTTATGACCGATATACCTAAGTGAACGTATACTACTGTTTTAGATGATTGTCGTTTGCAGTATCCATCAATGTGTTTATCAACACAATATACCAGACATACTAAGTGCAGATGTATAAGTTAAGAATCTTCAATCCCACAGACCAGATGCACATTGTTTTATTAACATTTAATTTACAGTTTTAAAGTTTAAAGAAGCATGTTGACGGCTAAGAGGGTGTTACATTTTTCTTAATAGAATTACTGAATTGAAAATGAAGAATTTATTAAATGGTTGTTAATAATATAAGGTTCGTTTGTTTATGAATGCTTGAAGTAAAATAATACAAATCTACTGGATTATGTATTGTCATTTAAAATTCGGGTTACCGAACATTTTTTCCATTAATCGAATATTAATGTGACATAAGTGCATATAACAGTAAAAAGTTGTTTGAACCTAGTTATGTGTTCTTTTGTGAATAAAGTCTATGGTTTATATAACAGTCTCTTTAGATTATGTTGCAAACGCCCTATGGTAAAAAACTAGCCTTTCATCAATGTAAAAACATAACTAACATCACTATAAATCAAGAATAGTTGATTCCAAACCTTTAATTAATGGGATTACTTCTTTGCCATTCTATTTCCAGTACATTGGAAGTTTGCCTAATTCGGAATTATCTCATTTATGAACCACACATTGTTACCCTTGATTTCCAAGATAAATACAACAATTCGCCAATAAAGTATCTTAATTGAGGATGTTGTAATGTTATGTTGTTTTTATGACTATTTTTTATGAATGAAGAAGAAAACAAAATGTGCGTATACTATTATATTTTTTCTCATCATTTTGTTGGTTTTATTTTGTAAAAAAAAAAACAATGTAAAGGTAAAACATATTAGATTTTTTGTAATCGCAGATTGAGCATTAGTAACATATGCCAAAATAATTTTAAGACGATGATCAAAATCGTGTTCACGATTTTATTACATTCTATCAGACGATTATCTTTGTTGAAAAATTATCATTAATAGCAAAGCATTATAGATGAAATCGTAAAACAGAGTAAAACAGACACAAACAATCCGAAAACAAATTGAGTTGCTATAAATAGTAAAAGACATCTCATATTTCAGGGAAAACATGACACCTACTCTTGTAAACATGTCTTTTAAATCCTCAGAATTACATAAGAGCGTGATGCTGTTAAAATTGAGACAAAGCAGAAGTGATCCCCGTGGATTGACATAAGTAATAACTACTGTTTGAACAGGTCCGTTAGCAGAGCGTTTATGCGCAAATTGTAATGTTCTAACTCATGCTATTCTGTCATTGCGTCTGTTGTTGTTTTTTTACTTATGCTTTTCATATGACCCTCTTTTTATCGTTTTTATGACAAACGTATGTGAAAAAGAAAGTTTCGTTTACAATATTGGATTCAAAAAAGCATTGTTCCGTCAATACCATATGATGCATTTTAACATAATATACCACATAACTTTAAGACGGTTATCAATTAATGATTATCGCATTTGTCTTTACGATTTGGAAAACATTATAACTATTATTATTGTCGAAAACCAATACTTTACATATGAATATAAAGAAATGAAACTCCAGCTGCTGGAGCAGTATTGAAATTTCATTATAAACAATTAGTTGGTCCTTTATTTATGGCAAGTGACCGATTGCCGAAACAGTACAAAACAGCACAATACAGCACAATACAAAACAACATAAACACAAATAAGAATAAAGCTGGGGTCACCGCCTTGGAACGGTCAATGCAACGCATTGGGGGTTTAAAAGAGACTTAACATTATGGTAAACATAATGTAAAATCATTCGATAACAGATTGAGCCGCGATAAGTATTAACAGACATACCACATTTCTGTAAAAAGCATGAAGTCATTTTATCCATAAGCAACAAGAGCGAGTTTACATTCTGACTCGTTAAATGAAATGTGTAGATTTCTGTTGGGAAGTAAATGATGGTTGTTTAGTGCGTCCGTATTAATGAATTTCATACTGCACATACTTATTTTTTGTAAACAGCAAACCATTAACCTTATCTCGGAATAAAATAACGAGTTTGAACCCAAAATAATGTGTTTTATGGCTTATGAAAAGAAAGATTAACATAATATTTTATAAATTAAAATGCGCATGTCGATTTTTCCTCAATTCACATATGCACTTAAATCATTCAACAACATTCGGAACATTTTCGTAGTATATATCCTAGTTAATATCCACAAGGATTGTTACAGAATCTACGACGGAAGTGCTCAAAACGACCAATCACAATCCAGAAAGAGCTCTTAATAATTCAGTATTTCACTTAATTGGTGAAATTCATCCATTTCATAGACTAACTATGTAGTGATATTCTAAGGTTGACTGTAGTGTTAAATGATATGACGCTGGTAAAAAGAGCAATGCATGCAATCCGAATTTTATATTAATAAGAACCAAGTCTTAAGGTTTTAGTTGCAATTGCTCAGATATGAATATGGCTCATTCTTTCTGTACTAAAATAGGATTGTTTGCACATCGACAATATCGATGCATTCATTATTTTGCATAAATTAATTAAATAGTCAATTTAATAAATTTACACGTGAAGCTAAACTACGTGTTCGTTTATATTGTCCTATTTGTGCTCTTTTCTCTATCAATATGTTTGTTTTGTTCTGATGTCTGAGGTGATTATATTTTGCATTAAGTATCAAAACCTTAACTATGAACAGGACGTGTCAACAGGGCTCGGATGACCCCACATTCACGCGACACACCGCCTCCTCATGGTCGTCATTAGAATAAAGTTATTATAAAATTGCAAGATGAATCATTATGAAAAAGTTACAGTAAAGATAAAATGTTTTATGGCCAATGTGTGACGATGAGTTTTTAGGAAGGGTGGCAAGTCGACTAAATTAATACTGGATTACAGTACAGTCTACTCTCGTTATCTTGACATCGCATATCTCGATTTTCTCGATATGTCGAGGTAAGCTCAATGTCCCAACCTTTTTCCTTCTTTATCTATATAAATAAACATCGCATATCTCGATGTTCGTTATCTCGAATAATTCGATATCTCGATATAAAAATGTGTCCCGAGTCCCGATTTTACATGTATTTACTGTGGTTTATGTCGAAGTGTGAATAACTGTCCCAGTGATGGTCTACCGTCCCGCTTCGCCCGGCTTCTCCCGATACTGTGCGGTAGATAATTGATCCGTTAATTGCATCAATGACCACACGTGTCTAAGGTCGTTAGCCATTAAAACTTGAGTACGGCCTGTCATTTTAACTGCAATTAACTGCAATTAATACGGCAGTGTAGAAAACCTGGACTGGACTCATGGCCTGGACTCATGGACTGGACTCGTGGACGGACTCTTGGAATGGACTCGTGGACTGGACTCATGATATAAGGGTTTCTGGGGTCACCGAGGGAGTTCCTTGGGAGTTTTGGAGGTTATTGACCAAACTGACCCTTATGAAAATTCAATGGCATTAATGTTATTGACTGTAATCTCTGTTGAATGGTACTGATTGTACTTTGAGTTTTGGTTTATGTTTTTAAACTGGACTCCAGATGATCATTAATTCATGGTAATGTATAAGATTAAATATCTGAATAAGACATTACTTGATCAGTTTAACAGAATGCTCCGAATAATGATTTATAAAAGAATGAAATGTTGTAGCACTTGTAATTAAGTGGTTTTTCAGTATAGTATTTTCTTTCTGAAAATGAAAAATGTAATGTAAATGAAGATTTTATGTGTCATGTTTATATTGCCCAAATATACTTGATGAATTCAATTTTGCTCTTGTTTTCGAAGAAAAAAGTTGAGTTATTGTCGTCAGTTAATCGTCGATGTGTGCATCTGCGACAGTCAAGTTTTCCGTGCGAATCATTTTCTCTAATTCCCCAGTCTCGCTATCATAGCTTCGCTGGCTAAAACCGGAGCCCAGGTGGTAATGCCCAGGTGAATGCCGACAAAGTTCTGGTTAAGCTACAGTATATCGGTCAATCAGTGCTAAGACAAAGAGGGATTCGTTAATAAATCATTATTCGGAGCATTCTGTTAAACTGATCAAGTAATGTCTTATTCAGATATTTTATCTTATACATAACCATGAATTAATGTTCATCTGGAGTCCAGTATAAAAATATTAACCAAAACTCAAAGTGCAATCATCATGTATAGTACCATTCAACAGAGATTGCAGTCAATAACATATGCCATTGAACTTTCATAAGGGTCAGTTTGGTTAATAACCCCCACAACTCCATAGGAACTCCTTCGGTGACCCCAGAAACCCTTATATCATGAGTCCAGTCCACAAGTCCAGTCGAAGAGTCCAGTCCACGAGTCCAGTCCATGAGTCCAGTCCATGAGTCCAGTCCAGGTTTTCTACACTGCCAATTAATACACAGCTTGCCGAAAGGCCGAAAGACTAATTGTTTTTAAAAACAACATTACATTGTTGAGCGAAGTGTTGGGCTAGTGTTGTGTGCAGTGCAAGTTGAAACAGTTTGGATTTAAATGATCGCTCATGTCTATGTGCTGCTCTGTTATTGCATGACAATTGGTCGGAATGCTAATAAAGATAAAAAAGATAGGACTCAGAATGGCTTTCCATTTTTATTTTATCCTGTACTAATAATCGACTGAACTTTTTATTTCAAACTACAAAATGTACATGTACAGCTCAGTATTTTTTAACATCAAAGAATCGTAAGAAACGCGCATTGAATCTCATACAGTAATTATTACGCCGTTGTGAGTATTATGCCACACGGTGATGGCTTTAGTTAGAAAATTAGCAGGTATTTAGATGTTAAAAACAAGGTAAATTTTCGTCTCATTTTTTCTTTGAAAACGGCTTATCGGATATCTTGAGCTCTCGTTATCTCGATATTTTTTCTTGTTCCCGCCGACTTCGAGATAACGAGAGTAGACTGTATATGGCAAAGATATTGCTGAAACAGGAATTTTCATTCTGATTATTGGTTAAATGTGATCTTTGACGTCTAAGTGTGAATTGAACATTTGAGGTATTGAGACGGATGTTAAATGCGACACGTCTTCTTATGATGGTAAACACTTGTACGAGACGGACCGTGCGACTGGAGTATGCCGGCTGTTCCCATGGGTGAAATAAATCAAAATGGTACTGATATATTCTATGAAAAAAGATTATTAGTCGTGGTTATTTTTTAAATGACATGTGCTCAGTAATTGTTGGATGGTTAAGAAAGAAATTTGAAAAGTAAATCCAGCCTTTTTTTTTTCTTTTTTTGGGAGTCATATTACCCATACGAATAATGAAACTTCAATGATATTATCAGAGAGAAACAGACACTAGTCGTTTATTGAATGCATTTAAAGTATTGCCTATACAATCCATGACAATGCAACAAGACATAAAAATAAACTGATTCAAGCTGGGGTCACCGCCAGCTGGGGTCACCGCCTTGGAACGGTCGATGCAGGGAACTGGGGTTTACCCTTTTAGTGCTGGAACCGAATTTTGAAGGCCTATGCAAACAGTTTGGATCCAGATGAGACGCCACAGTACGTGGCGTCTCATCAGGATCCAAATTGTTTGCTATTCTGATCTAGTATTCTTTGGGGAAAAAAAAACGAAGAAAATGCTAATTTTAGAAATTCAGCAGACGACATTTTAGCAGACAACAAATTTCCCAGCATGCAAAGGGTTAAACCGGTTGAATGAACCTCACACTTTATACCGCGATCATAAAAAAAAATCAAAAAAAATAAAAAAAAATCATAGCATTGTCCTTCAAATTGAAAAGCAATACAAGATCATTTGAATTCCATTTCATTTGCAATGTAATTACTCAGTCACTGTGGTTAAATTAGCACCAGAACAACAAAGTAACCATTTTCTGAGGCACAATGCCACGAAGTCAATACAAATATTAACACGAATCGATCTCTTTTACAGGATTTGATAAAGGAGCGTCATACAGTACTTACTCCAGATCAGCCATCTTCATGCATCTCGTGAAGAAACCGTAATGCAGGGTGTAAAAAAGTACGATGACATAGTTTGGACCCATATGGAAATACTGAAATTCACAAATCGTTCTAATAGTTTTAACTCATCATTATTATCGTGTTGTGACAACAGTAAACGTTCGCTATCAACGTACTCTCACGTGTTCATGTACAAGTTTAGTTTACTCGTATAAATAGAACTAGCTTAGATAAAACCTGGTATACTCAGTATTATGGTTTAAAAACTATTGTTTTTTTTTGTACCGGATTCATGTATAAAATTTACTGCAATTTGTCTTAAATGAAGCCTGTTTTTCTCGAAAAACGATAAATAGACTCTCCAAATAAGAATTGGGCCCACAAAACATTGAACTATTAACATTGCATGTTTTACAGCAACGAAAAAAGGTTTGTTGTAGAACATAATTAAAATACTATCATCAGCGGCCGGTTTCTATATCAAGAACAGTTAACAACAGGAATACGTATTTCGGATATAACAAGTTTATTTTGAATGGTTGAATGACCGAATAGGACACACTCCGATAGTGCTAAGGGGTTTTAATATCTGCGGAGCATCTATATCCTTCGTTACCTGTTGGTAATTAAATCGGTAGGTACTGGTGAATAAATTAAGCTTACGGAAATTATAAAACCGTATTTAAGGGTGATGATAGATTAAAATGGAAAACGCAGATATCACAATGGGCAGTAAACCCGGAATATGAAATTTTAGTTTTCACGAGGCCAGGGGTCCCGCGCTAGGTTAACGATATTTCAAAGGGGGACGGTACGGCTAACGACTGTCTGGTGCATTTCTATAGATTTCCGCTCTGATGGTAATGTAATTAAAAGTAATATATTTTAATCCTCGAATGTTAGAGAAAACAAAACGTATTTAATTCTTCTGAATATACAGAACTTATGTCGGTTTAAAGCACGGTTTCGTATTTCGGCAAAGTTGTAAAGGAATGTATTTTTAATTTTGACCTCAATAATGACCTCATAGTTAGCCCTCTGAATCATGGGTGCCTCATACTATTGAACATTATTTGTTAACGCTCCAATATACTTTGAAATCCTTATATTCATGGGATAAGGAGAGTGCGGACACGTTTTGAGAGCGATCAACAGGAGTTCGGATAAAATGGTTCCTATATACCACTGCCTACTGGGGAGCCCCTTCTCCCACCTTTAAGCTTCGCTATGGAAAAAACGGACTAAATGCGTGTGCGTAAAGTGTCGTCCCAGATTAGACTGTGCAGTCCGCACAGGCTAATCAGGAACGACACTTTACGATGGTATTGTATGTTTCGTTTAAAAGAAGTCTCCCTGTCGTTAATCCAGTTTAGGCGAAAAGTGTCGTCCCTGATTAGCCTGTGCGGAATGAACATGCTAATATGGGACCAAACTACGCACATGAATTAAAGCCGATTTTTCCAGAGCGAGGCGCATATGTTTAGTTAGGAAATACACGCATGATTATGAAAACTAGTAATGGCCTACAGATTGTTAAGACATAGAATGGAAGTGTTGCGCATTTTAATTGTAAGTACACAAACGGATACTTCAACTAAGACCACATGTGTATTAGGCCAAAATTGATTTTTTTTTGTTATTTGTTAAATAAATTAGTTTGAAAGTATTAACGTAGGTGTTTGGACAATCTGTATATATTACTTTGCCAAACATTTGTTTGAAAAAAAAGAATGTATGCCTTACCATCCAAAGTAGGTTTAAGCATACTCTGTGATTAAGCAATTCATCTCTTATTCTGTGCTGAAAGTGTCGTCTCACATTAGTCTGTTCGGACTGAAAAGGCTATCTGGGACAACACTTCACGCACATGACCTAAGCCCGGGTTTCCCAGAGCGCGGCTACATAACACTACGATGGGCTTTTCTAGTTCTTTTTTAGTCTGACAGTTTGCTTTGTTAAGCAGCGCTCAATAACACAAATGATATATTATTATATAAGCAGTATATGTGAGAACAAAAAGTTCACAACAAAGAGATATTTATTACATGGTAAACTGACAGCAGCATTTCATAGCATGTTCATTGATAAAGGCATTTTATGTTTCCTGTACTCGCAATCTCATACCTGTTGCTGCAATTTGAATTCATACTTTCATGTATTAATCAAAAGCTTGACCAACAACGTTAATGTGTTATACGCCTTGGGCATTGAACAATCAATATCGAAATCGTTAAACAGGCATGACTATTTTGTAATTTGATAAATATAGTATGTTGTTCTACCTTATTTACACATGACGAGGGAATAAATATATGTGTGTGTCTTAATACAAAACCATTAAGTGAAACTTCTCATACTATCATGAACAGTGCAAACGCATTATGAACGCTAAAACCAGAACACCAGACTAATGTACAATATACCTTATAGACTATATATATTTGAGTTTTAGATTGTTTTTGTGTGTAGTCGCTATTAATCGGTGTGTTTATCAACGCAATATACCAGATATGTCACGTGCAGATACATTAGTTAAGAAATTTCTACCCACAGTACAGATGCACATTGTTTATAAACTTTTCATTTACAGTTATGTATTTTAAAGTAACATGTTGACGGCTAAAAGGGTGTAAGAATGTCTGAAATTAAATAATTAAAATCCACTATGGTATGCATGGTCATTTAAATTTCCCTTAACTTTAATACTTTTTCAAGAAGTGATTATTCATTAGACGCAAGTGCATATAACAGAAAAATAGATCAGGTTACCATGAACTTGAAATAGAAAGGGCCGGTATTCTAATATCCCAATATATGAAAGAATGTATAAAGTTTGTAATTCAAAACAAGTTGAAACGGAATATCATTTTGTTTTTATCTGTCCAATGTTTAAGGATTTAAGGGCACGATTTATTCCGAGAAAATTTCTTATAAATCCCAATGTAATGAAATTGCATATATTAATGTCAAGTCGAAATGAAACTTATATTAAGGACCTAGCATCGTATATTTACCTTGCATTTTTAAGACGTAAGGAGTTACTTACGTTGTAGGGTAGCTACTTATCCTTTATTACCTTTTTCAATATGTTAAACCTATACCATTTAATGCTTGATGATGTTATGTGCACACATGCTTTTGTATATATATAATTATGTTCTATAACTGTGTCAGGGGCCGGCGGCCTGTATATCACAATAAACCTTTGTTGTTGTTGTTGTTGTTGTTGTTGTATCGTTAACAGCAACGCTTATAGATATAATCTTGAAATAATAATAAAAAAAAAAAAAAAATGAAAACAGATGGAGTTGCTATAAATATTAAACGACATCTCATATTTCAGGGACAACATGACGCCTACACATGAAAAAATATCTTCCACAAATCCAGAATTTCTATA
>VMBQ01000242.1:0-11841 GCA_007657795.1 Dreissena rostriformis | reverse complement strand
ACATTAAAGTCAGTAAAGTGATGCAAGTACTCATGGTTTACGAGACAATAGTCTACCACAGAACATCCTTTTACAGACACTGATGTAAAATCATTTACAGAGTAGTTTCGTCCATTCAAAATACACATATTACAATCAATAAGGAACTGTATTAAATGGTCTCCATATGAGTTTGTATTAAAATCAACAACATTTCGTGGTTCAATATTATCCACTCCAGCAATAAAATCATCCATATCGCCACATCGGCTGTTAAAATCTCCGCATACGAATAATAAACCCCTATTTTGATACTCATAAATATTTTGTAACAATTCGTTATAAAAAGTGGTACAATCTGAATAACGAGAAGAGTTTTCAGGTGGAAGGTAACAGACGCATGTAAAAATGCAAAAATTTTCCCTCTTGTGTTTAAATTCTAACCATAAAATACCATCGACAGAATTATTAACTATAGTTACATCAAATTCTAACAAAAGACTATTTCTAACCAAAAAACCTACACCGCCAGAGCCATGCTTGGCATTTCTATGAATATCTTTTCTATTATGTTTAAAAAATGTATAACTATCAACCTCAATGTTTGCATTTCCTAGTAAATGTGTTTCAGCAATTCCAATTATATCGTAATCGAGAAAAGTAATACAATTTTGTCTAAGAACATGATTATCTGAAGTATTGCATGAACTCCACCCATGGACATTCCAGAATCCACACTTAACCTAAAAACGTTTATCGTTATAGTATCTGTCATTTCTGTGACTTCTTGATCCCTCTTGGTATCTGTACTGTGCTGAAGAAGAATCTCGGGAGTCTCTATAATTTCTGTTGTTATTTGAAAAAGAATCATGATGGTCTCTAATGTTACTATGATGATCACTATCTGAAAAAGAAGATTGTCTGTCATTTGTATGATTTTGATAATATGCACCATGTGAATCATTGCGCGAGTAATCAGACACTGAACTATTCCTGTCATCATTTCTGTAGGAACCACGGTATCGCGGATTACCACCTTTTGAAGATCTTTGGTTACTTTTAACTACTCGGTCTCCATGAAGCGAGATGTTACAGCCATTTTCTCGTAACACATTTACTATAGTTTTCAAATTTCTGTTGATAGACCTCTCCTCGGTTGACTGATCTTTGTAAATGAACACTTTGCCATAATTTTTGGCGCCTTTTAGTTTACGTTTAGCGTTGAGGATTATCTTCTGTTCTTCTACTGCTTGAAGAGTAGCGATGACTATTCCATCACCGCCATCACTAGACTTTCTGAGGGTGTTAAGAACGGTGATTGATTTGATTCCTAAGCCATCACTAATCAGAGAGTTTACTTTAGAATTAAGGTTTTCTCCATCATGGAAGGGTAAGCCCTTTATCACAAAGTTACAATCCCTTTTGTTGTTGTCACTAACTACAGAGTGTACATGATTTTGTGTGGCATCAGAAATTGAGTTCATTTTTGCTTCTATTTCAGCGATATCCTGGCGAAAATCACTCTTTAAGTCTTGTATTTTGTCATCACACTCTTTTCGGAGGTTTTTCATCTCGGTGTTCATACGTTTGTCAATGACACCAGCCATTGTATGCACCAATTTATTTTCTAGTGAATGTTCGAGTTTGTCTATTCTACTGTAGATGTTGTCTGTTAGCGAATCAAGATTTCCAGATAAGCGTTGGACCATTCTCGTTAAATTTAAAATTTCATTTCTGAGCCCTGTGTCTCTGTTTTCAACATTCATAGTTGCACCAGTAATTACACTAGTATTTTCACCACCAGATTGTACGGTTACTGTTTCTACATTTGGATTTGAGTCTGTTTTAGCTGATGTGGATGAATGCTTCGTTACACCGATAGTTCTAGCTTTCTTTATAGCAGAATCACATACCTCAATGTCACAGGTGGTTGGTTCAGATCTGTTTCTTTTTCTCCTGGGTGTACATACCTTACTTACAGCACCGGGTGTCATAATAGCAGCAACATATTCTGCAGAAGATGCAATGTCCAGACCTGGGAACACATTATCAGGGCAAACATTCAAAAGTTCTTCCTTATTCAAGCTGTTCTCTTTATTTTTAATATTGAACAGACTTTTTACACTGTCAGCCATGATGAACTACAATAGGTGTCTTCAAATTAAGAGAGAGCATATAAAAACTGTATGACAATATCACAGATGTCTTATTTAGGTCTATTTTTAGTACACTCAAGCTGCAAAACACAGAAATTCAATATCAACTCAATGTCAAAATGTTCATCCGAAATCGAAACTGTCCGGATACTACTACACCCTTACACGGGGTCCTCGCCAAAACGCCCAGTGTCTATCTCGTTACCCAAATCGTCTTCCTACTTCTATAGTTAAAGAGCAGAATGTCCGGTCCAAGGGCTAATCAGCTAGTATGTTGTTCTACCTTATTTACACATGACGAGGGAATAAATATATGTGTGTGTCTTAATACAAAACCATTAAGTTCAACTCCTCATACTATCATAAACACTTTAATGCAAACGCATTACGAACGCTAAAACCAGAACACCAGACTTATGTACAATATACCTTATAGACTATATATATTTGGGTTTTAGATTGTTTTTGTGTGTAGTCGCTATTAATCGGTGTGTTTATCAACGCAATATACCAGATATGCCACGTGCAGATACATTAGTTAAGAAATTTCTACCCTAAGTACAGATGCACATTGTTTATAAACATTTCATTTACAGTTATGTATTTTAAAGTAACATGTTGACGGCTAAAAGGGTGTAAGAATTTATTATGAATGTCTGAAATTAAATAATTAAAATCCACTATGTTATGCATGGTCATTTAAATTTCCCTTAACTTTAATAAGTTTTCAATAAGCGATTATTCATTAGACGCAAGTTTTTTTGGTGAGTTCCGAATAAGGTCTATTTTGTCATATTGTTCAGTCTCTTCCGATAAAATGTCCAACACTTTATTGGTTTAGACTAGGCTTTCATCAATCTAAAACATACTTTATATGACTAAAGAAATCAATAATAGCTGTTTCTGCAATATTTTACACACTTTTAATTAAAGGGATTACTTCCCTGCCATTCTATTTCGAGTACATTGGAAGTTTGCCTAATTCCAAGTTAACTCATTTGTGAAACACACACGATTACCTTTGATGTCCAACAGAACTACACGAAATCGCAAATTAAATATCTTAATTGAGGATTTTATATATTCGCGTTTGTTTGTTTTGTTTTTTATTATTTATTTTATGCATTCAAAAGAAAACAAGATGTTCGTATAATCATCTATTGTTCTTAGAATTTTGTTGACTTAATTTTGTAAAACAAAACAGTGTTTAAGTATAAATATTTTAAGCGAAACAGTTTAGTTTGTGAAATAGCTGATTATGCATTTGTAACACATACCAACATAATATTAAGGCGATGATCACAATAGTCTTTTACGTTTTCAATACTTTCTATCCGACGATTATTTTTCTTTTGAAAAAAAATGTATCGTTAACAGCAACGCTTATAGATGAAATCTTGAAATAATAATAAAACATATAAAAACAAACCGAAAACAGATGGAGTTGCTATAAATATTAAACGACGTCTCATATTTCAGGGAAAACATGACGCCTACACTTGAAAAAATATCTTCCACAAATCCAGACTTTCTATACAAGCGTGATGCTGTTAAAATTAAACTGTATCCAAAGTGATCAACGTGGATACCTATAAGTAATAGCTTCCGCTTGGATAGTTCCACTATCTGAGCGTTCAGAAACAAATAGTCCAATACTAAATGTTCAAAGTCATGCAATTCTGTAATTGCGGCTGTGTTTGTAAACATATGCTTTTCATATAACCATCTTTTTTTTATCGTTTTTCTGACTTAATTATGTGAAAAAGAAACAGTTTCCTAAAACAAATATTGGAAACAAAATAGTATTGTTCCGTAACATAATAAACCACATTACCTTAAGACGATAATCAATGCATGAACATCGTCTTTATGATTTCGGAGAGCAGTACACCTATTATTATTGTCGAATACCAATACTTCACATATGAAGACTTAAATTATTTGTAAATATAATGAAAAATCATTCGAAAACAGGTTGAGCCGCGATACATATTAACAGGCATACCACATCTCTAGAAAAAGCATGACGATTACACTAGTAACCATGTCTTCAAAATCCCAGAAAGTAAATACCTGCTTGATGCTGTTAACATTAAACCGTAATATACTTGTTCCACAAGGATTGCTATGAGTTATTACTACTGCTTGCACAGTTCCGTAATCTGAATGTTTACACTGCAATTTTCTTCGTCATGCAATTCTATAATTGCCTGTGGGTTATATATATATATATATATATGTTATCGTATATTCATCTATTTTTCTTATTATTTTGCTGACTTTCTTTTGCGAATTAAACGCGTGAGCATCGACTTCTATATTAATTGTGTGTACCAGATCTTCGATATTAAAGATTAATTATAGAAACATCCTGGGAGTTAGCGTTTTGTGTATGTATTAAAGCAGAATTAGCTTCGAAGCATTTAATTATAATAACAAATTAAACATATCCCGGTTAAATGAGAAACCCAGCAAATTGTAGGAATGAAATCCAACCTGCTTTCGTAACAAGTTATGGATAATATATTTTATGTGTAACGCTTTTTTTGTAAATGGAGAACAATGAACATAAAGTATATCATACATATCCTTAAAAAATTATTGGAAATGGCATAGCAAAATGAGCAAAACCTGTTATGCATTTTGTGAAGGTTTATTACATTACCTTTGAACCGTATTGACATCGCTGTTGCTAATCAGAGAAAATGTTCCAAAGGCAATCAATTCGTAATAGATAAGATCACACAGCCTGTCCTAAATATGTTTTGTTCCTCGATAGTTTTCATATGTGCAGGTTTATTACCTTACTATTACACAATAGTTAATTAAATGCATACGTAAATAACTAATAAGTTAACATCGTTAATGTTATCAAAAAGCAACAAAGCTAACTAGCAAGGTACTCATTTCGTTGTAAAATAGCATTGTAAATAAATTTAGAAATATTTAATTGTGTAGTGTTAGTACTGTACATCATAGATGTGAACTTGTTAATATGCCCTCAACATGCCCTAAATTATGTTTGTTCCTCTATAGTTGAAAAAGAGTTTCATAATAACACAAAATATTAACAATACTATCAACGACCAAGAAACTATAAGCACATATACACATGCACATGGAAATAATAATTAGTATATTGTTTCTCATTAGAAATTCATTTTTTTAATTTTAAATTATGCGTTGAGTTTCATCCTTGTGCAACCCTGCGTTGAAGGAATACCACCGATGACACTAACTTTAATAACGTATTTTCGCCCTGTTGTATACATTATGTTGGTTTCATAGCAATCCAATGTCATCGTCGTATTTTACCAGTTATTTGTAGTTTTTGTTCGCAATTGATATGTACAAATACACGTATATACAATAATGGAAAGGATGGTGACTAAGAACGCTTCTGGCGTTCGAATGCTTATTCAAACTAGTATTCTCTATAAATACATGCGGTACTCTTTATATCGCCAAGAACCATTTAAACAAGCTGATAAGAGCCACAAAACACTTAAAACTCCCGAAAAAAAAAAACGTGTTTACACTTACAATACGGGAGTTAACCATTTAAATTGTTCAGGACTTTGAAGGATTTGGCTATATTTATGAATATGAATATATATGAATATATCGATTTGATAATCTCTCCACGACGTGTTATTTTGTTTGCCCTTATGACTTTGGTCAGAAAACCGAGCACACTTAACGGATGCTGTCTTTTTTGTCAAAGATTAACATCATATGGGCCTATATTATTATGACTTATTGTGCTTCTTGTATATCTTTTACGTGTGGCACTTGAGTNTTATCCATAAGCAACAAGAGGGAGTTTACATTCTGACTCGTAAAATGAAATGTGTAGATTTCTGTTGTGAAGTCAAATGAATTTCCGTTTTAATGAATTTCAAACTGCACATACTTATATTTTGTAAATAGCTAGCATTAACCTTATCTCGGAATAAAATAACGAGTTTGAAACACCAATGAATATGATCTATGGCTTATGAAAAGACCGATTAACATGTTATATTTTATAAATTTAAATGCGCATGTAGATTTTGCCAGGATCCGATTAAATGCACGTAATCAATTAATTTATTAAAAATCAACATTGTTGACTCGGCTTAACGTTTCGCTACCAATGTGCTCTCCCTTGTTTCTGTACAATGTTAGTACTCGTGTGGCGTATGAATAGACAAAGTGTAGATACAACCAGTTATACTCAGTATTAGGGCATCGGTTTTAAAACTATTGTTTTTCTATATATGTGCAGCGTGGGAAAATATGTCGCTGATTTATCTTAAATGAAGCCTTCTCAGAACATGATAAAAAGACTCGTCAAATAATAATTGGGTCCACCAAGCCCTGCAGTATGTACAATGCATGTTTTATAGTAAAGAAACACGTCTTGATGTAGAACGTTATTAAAACACTAACATCCAAATGCCGCTTGTTATATTAAGAACAGTTAACCACAGGAATATGTATTTCGGAAATTTAAAGTTTATTTTGAAAGGTTGAATGAACGAATAGGACATTGCTTATCTGTTTTAATATCTGCGGAGCATCTATATCCTTCGTTACCTGTTATTAAATAAATCGGTAGGTACTGGTGAATAAATAAAGCTTACGGAAATTATAAAACCGTATTTTACGGTGATGATAGATTTAAATGGAATTCGCAGATATCACGATGGGCAGTTAAACCGGAATATGAAATTTTAGTTTCCACGAGGCCAGGGGTCCCGCGCTATATTTACGATGTTTCAAAGGGGGGACGGGACGGCTTACGACTGTCAGGTGCATTTCTATAGATTTCCGCTCTGATGGTAATGTAATTAAAAGTAAGATATTTTAATCTTCAAATGCAAGAAAAAATACGTATACAATTCTTCGGGTTATACCGTACTTAGGCCTGTTTAAAGGACGCTTTCGTAGTTTGGCAAACATGGATTGGCCCTCTGAATCAGGAGTTCAACACTTTATTGCACACTATTTGTTATCATATGATCAAAGATACTTTGACATCATTGTATTCATGGGAAAGCAAGTGTGCGGACAAGTTTTGAGACCGATCAACAGTCGTTCGGATAAAATGGGTCCTATATACCACTGATTACTTCCCCCATTTATGATCCTAGCTCAGGGAAACAAGGGCTTAATGCATGTGCGTAAAGTGTGGTCCAAGATAAGCATTTGCAGTCCACAAAGGCTTAGCAGAGACGACTTATTTCCCGCTTTTATTGTATTTTTCGTTTAGAAGAATTATCTTCTTAGCGAAAATCCAGTTTATGCGAAAACTGCGCAAATTTTGATGAAACGGAGCCCTGATTAGCCTGTGCGGACTACACAGTCTTATCACGGCCGACACTTGACGCAGTAAGCCCTATTTTCACAGATCGAGGCTCATATTGTTAGTTGGGAAATACACACTTGATCTTGAAAACTAGTCGTGGCTTACAACTTTTTAAGACATACAACAGAATTGTTGAACAATTTAACCGTAAGTGCACAAAAAGAATCTAGAACCAAGGCCGCATGTGTATTATGACGACATTCTTTTGCTATTTGCTAAATAAATAAATTTGAAACAATAAAAGTAGATTTATTTACTATTTTGTATTTATTACTATGTATTTCCTTCCAAATCTTGGGTTGAAATACAAAGAGAACGTATGCCTTACCACCCAAAGCGCTGATTAGCACACTCGCTGTTTAAGCAATTTATATAGTATTGATTGCTAAAACTGTCTTCCCAAATTAGAATGTTTGGACTGCAAAGGCTTATCTGGGACGACACTTCACGCACATGCATTCTATCCGGTTTTCCCAGAGCGCGGCTCAATTACAATACGATGGAATTTTCGATTTACAAATTATCCAGTAACTGATTACAAGGATAACTACACTTCTTTCTCTAACATCAAGGATATGATGATATCAGTTACTCTGAACGTCAATTCTAGTTGCATAGTCATCAACGATTTGTCTTTGAGATACAATCTAAAGAGATCGAACACAATATTTTCAAATGGATTCATTGTAAAGCCACAATCATTGATAAGCCAAACTGGGAATTTCGTTTAACTGTTCCTTTGTATTGCTTAAAACTTGTGATAATTAAAAAAACAAAACGCAAATGTTATCCACATTATCATGCAGACCATCGGCTAATATGGATGCTTTGCTATTAATTGCAATTTGAAACTTAAAGTGATATGTGACAGTGTGTGAGTGTGGTAAAGCAATGTCAAAGGAGTGTATCGAAGGTATGTATAATAAAGAAAGGGATGTAGAATCTATAATTAAGCGACACATATTCTCAATATTAACATTTGCATGTTTCCAATTTCAATCAAAATTATTTTGTAGGCATCAAACACGAAAAATATTAAGAATCAATGCATTTTTGTTCGTTTCATATACAGTAAGATTCGAGCTCATTATATAAGAACATATCGTATTTCATTTGATTTATTTTTGCTGAAAATTATTGGTGCGCAAGCTCTTCACGTTATTTGTATACCCATTTGAGCCTCGTTCTGGGCAAAGGGGGCTTAATGCATGTTCGTTAAGGGTCGTTCCAGATCAGTCTGCACATGCTAATGAGGGACGACACTTTCCGCTTGTATGGAGTTTTTTTGTTTAAAAAAAGTAGCTTCTTAACGAAAATACAGTCTATGGGAAAAGTGTCGTCCCTGCTTAGCCTCTGAGGACTTCAACGGCTAAACTGGGACGACACCTTACGCACATGCATTAAGCCCCGTTTTCCCAGAGCGAGGCTCATTTAATTCATATCGAATTTAGTAATAATACTTTTTCTCCGTCTCCGATGTATAATTATAAAAATAACGGTTTGGGTATTTCTTCATCAAATCGAGACCTCCATACGTGTAAATATATAATTTATGGAATACATCATACAAACATTAATCCTATTATTTTTTCAATAAATTTAACCGTACTGGTTGTCAGCAAGTCTGTTTACCTCAGACAGCCGCCTTCTCTGCAACCTTTTAGCACCTCTACATCGTTCCTTTATGTATGGGTATAATCTAATAATATTTACCATTGGTCGCAGACGGCACTTCGATAGCTCGACCGCCGATGGCTCATCAGGCAGCCTAACGCTCATCAGTCGGTGGTAAAGCCAGTGACTGGTGTAAAGTGCTACTTCGTGGGCTCAACCAGTATTCGCGAGCGAGTGATACCAATCTGCGGGATAAAGTTATTAAGATGGTGTCGGCGATTAAGGGTTAATGCCAGTGGCATTATTTAGTGCGAGTCTTACTTACCTTGCTATATTGTTATTTACGTTCTCTTAACCGTGGTGAGTTTGTGCCAGTACTGTAACAACAGTGACAGAGTTTGGAAAGAGAATTTGTACAAGAATTGTGAGCGAGTGTAAAACAAGCGTAAAGGGGATTATACAATGTGCTGATGTAGTAGGTATAATCGCGGTAGAGTGGCAAGTTTGCGGATGCTTACAATTATGCGGATGTGTGTTTCGTTTTTTAAATTGATAAGTTTATACTAATGTACTTTTTTATTCGTATTTGCGTTTTAATGTAACTTTCTTGGATTTTGAATCTACAAACATTGTATAATGGAGTTATTGTCAACAGCTTACGGTGAGTCTTTTTTTACATTTTCTTTAAATGACAAAATACTTATAATTTCATGCCATTGTTTCATTTGTGCCCAACTATGGTATTACATATTTTCCACATCCATATGATATTAATTTATAAATGTGTTTGGCAGCGTAACATATATAAACGTAACGTACATTAAGAATTCAATATTTAAATGTTTACAGAATATTATACTTGTCGGTAAACAAAGAATCAATTTAATTGAATTTCGTGACAAAGGAAAATAATTCTTAATTGAATTGAATTTCGAAAACTTTCTTTTAACTTTGAGCAGAGTTACAACATTAACCTCAAATAGTTGGAATGTCTTGCGACAAGGTGTATATATGTTTTAAAACAGGAAAACAGATGGTTGTAGTATAAAGTGTCATATCGTATACCCATTTCAAGAATAAGCATTTTATGTAAGACAATACTACGCGCTTGTTAGCACTATATCAGAATAATGTTTCATTGCGGCATAGATTTACTTTCAAATGAAATATATTCTCACAATAGTAATATTAATGCTCACAGTACTTGTACAGGGCCAGTGTTGAGTACGTAATGACTTTAGTTATACAGTAAATTTGTTATTTAGATTTATGGATGGTTTAGATAAAGTCGCCTCGTTCTGAGAAAACTGGGCTTAATACACGTGTGAAGTGTCGTCTCAGATAAGCCTGTGCAGTCAGCACAGGCTAATCAGGGACGACACTTTCCGCCTAGACTCGATTGTCGTGTAGAATATACCGGTACTTCCTATAAACGAAAAAATACCATACTAGCGGACAGTAAAAAATTGTGTTTCTTATATTTATCATCAATCCGTTTTAAAATATAAATAACGGTTTATGCAATAAAATGATATAAACATAATTAATTACCCTTTGTTTAACCACAATTATCGCATATTTCCATGCAGATTAAATATATCTTAAAGAACAAATAAGAAAAAAAAACATTCCATTGTACGTGCATATACGTACATAAATTACATTGCTATCTTCTTGAATAAAAACATGTTTACAATGTATGTACATGTATAATGTTTGTTTTAAGTGATATAAAAAAAAATAAAAAATAAATGAAATGATATTGAATCAAAGGATATTTACCGCTCACCCACCCACCCTCTCAATACTGACAATAAATAGATACTTGTGTGACACACAAGGCACACATTTTTCAATATGGCAAGAAGAAGAAAAAAATATTGCTGGTATGTTGGCTAAAACTATTTGTCAGAGGTGGAATGCATTGAATCCTGGCTTGCCACGATGCGCGTGTTACCAGGATGACATTACGGATATATCGCTATTATTGCCTTAGTCCATCTTGTTATTGTTCTTATGATTTGGCAAGCGCTTTTGACTACGATCGTCTCCGCCTTGTTCTTTCTGTGTGGGTGACTTGTCTATTGACGGTGTTGTATCATCTTTTGAGCGTTAATATGCATACAGGTAATTTATGCAAGAGTGCGTTTGATGGTTTACTTGCATAGGTCTTTATCTTCTTAACCCGATATTAATACTGTGTCAGATAGTCATTCTTAATCTAAAAGGTACTGCAAGATACTTTCCGATCATTAGTATAGTGCCAATATTATCTCTTTAAAATTGTTCGCAGAAGAACTTCATGTTTAACATATGATATGTATGAAAAACATGTAGTTCTTTACACCGATAATGGATTCCCAGTTCATAATTGTATGTCATGCATTCGCCTATAAAGACATTCATTCAAACTCTATAACATATAGCTCGCCGTAATGTTATATATACGGTGTCCGTCAAGCGACCGGAGGTCATGGGTTCAATGCCCGCTGTGGAACAAAGCGTTCTTTATATCCCCCAAAAGACAACTCCAAGTGATGGTTTTACCAAGGAAACGGACGTGAGAGCGTTTCAACAAGCTTTCGATTTAATCAAGCCAAATTAAATTTTTATAATTAAAAATGTTGAATATCCCTAAAATAACAATGCTATGCATTTCGAAAGGGTTTATCGGTTTTAAAACTATTGTTTTATTGTATTTGTAGCGTGGGAAAATATGTCGCTGATTTTTCTTAAATGAAG